>CM035276.1:449923-623257 GCA_020226075.1 Hydropotes inermis | reverse complement strand
TGGGGAACACATGTAAACCCATGGCTGTTTCATTTCAATGTATGACAAAATTCACTACAAATAAAAAAAAAAAAGAAAAAAAGAAATATACCATAGTTTTGGATTGGAAGAATCAATATTTTGAAAATAACTATTTTATAAAAAATAATCTACAGATTCAGTGCAATTAATATCGCATTACCAATGGTATATTTCACAGAATTAGAACAAAAATGTTTACAATTGGTACGGAAACAGACACTGAAAAGCCAAAGCAGTCTTCAGAAGGAAAATGGAATTGGAGAAAGCAGACTCCCTGACTTTAGACTATACTGTAAAACAAGTCATCAAAACAATGTGTTACTGGAGCAAAAATAAAAATATATGGAATAGGATAGTAAGCCCAGAGATAAATGCATGCACCCATTTTCACTTAATCTATGGCAAAGGAGGCAAGAATATACAAAAGAATAATTGGTGTTAGTAAAAAAAAAAAAAAAGCATAACTACATGTAAAAGAGATTAGAATACATCCTAACACTATACACAAAAATAAACTGAAAGTGAATGAAAGGCTTATATTTAACACTGTGCACTACAAATTATTAGAGAAAAATTTAGACTACTTTTTGACATAAATCCTGGCAATATCTTTTCCACTCCACCTCTTAGAATGATAAGTATAATAACAAAAATAAACAAATAGGTCCTAAGGAAACTTAAAAACTTTTACACAGCAAAATAAGAGATAAATAATAGTAATAAAAAGGACAGCCCTTAGAATGGGAGAAAGTATTTGCAAACAAAGCGATGACAAAGGTCTGATCTCCACAATATGCAAACAGTTCATGAAGCTCTGAGGGTTTCCCTGATAGCTCGATTGGTAAAGAATCTGCCTGCAATTTGGGAGACTGGGTTCAATTCCTAGGTCAGGAAGACCCCCTGGAGAAGGGCTAGGCTACCCACTCCAGTTATGCTTGGACTTCCCTTGTGGCTCAGCTGGTAAAAAATCCGCCTGCAATGTGGGAGACCTTGGTTCAATCCCTGGGTTGGGAAGATCCCCTGGAAAAGGGAAAGACTACCCACTCCAGTATTCTGGCTTAGAGAGTTCTATGGTCTGTATAGTCCATGGGGTTGCAAAGAGTCGGGCATGACTGAGAAGCTTTCACTCCCATGAAGCTCAACATAAATAACAAACAACCAAATCAAAAAATGGCCAAAAGACCTAAATAGACATTTTGTCAAAGAAGACATGAGGATGGCCAAGAAGCAATTGAAAATATGCTCAATGTTGCCAATTATTAGAGAAATGCAAATCAAAACTACAATGAAGTAACATCTCATACCCGTAAGAATGGTCATCATCAGAAAATCTACAAGAAAATAAATGCTAGAGAGAGTGCAAAGAAAAGGAATCCCCTCTTGCACTGTTGGGGAAAATATAAATTGATACAGTCCCTATGTATGGAGATTCCTTAAAAAACAAACAAACAACAACAACAACAACAAAACACTAAAGTAGAAATAGAGCTACTATATGAATCAGTAACCTCACTCCTGAGCATATATCCTAAGAAAACCATAATTCAAAACAGCACATGCAAATCAATGTTCATTGCCACACTATTTACAATTGCTAGGACAGATGTAAATGTCCATTGACAGATAAATGGATAAAGAAGATGTATATTCAACAGTATAATAGTCATAAAAAGCCAAAATTATGTTATTTATAGAGATGTGAATAGATGTATAGTCTGTCATACAGAATAAATTAAATCATAAGGAAAACAATAATTATATACTTGTGCATGTATATGGAATCTTGAAAAATGATACAGCTGAACCTATGTGCAGGGCAGGAATGAAAATGCAGACATAGCAATCAAACGTGTGGAGGTGGGGGTGGGTGGGATGAATTGGTAAATCAGATTGACCTATGTGCACTGCCATGTATAAAATAGATATGAAGTGCAAATTTACTGTATATCTCAGCTTGGTGCTCTGTAGTCACCCAGATGGATACAACGGAGGGTGTGGGAAGGGGATCTGATAGAGAGGCAATATATGTATGCATATAGCTGATTCACTTCATTGTATAGCAAAAACAAACACAATATTGCAAAGGTAATACACCTCAAGTTAAAAAAAAAAAAGAACAATCTGGAAAAAAAAGGAAAAATAAAATTGGAGTACAACTATTCATATAAGACAAAATAAACTTTAAAGCAAATATTATAAGAGACAAAAAAGACATTACATAATGATCTAGGGATCAATCCAAAAAGAAGACATAAGTATTGTAAATATATATGCTCCCAGCATGGTAACACCTAAATATGTAAGGTAAATGGTAGCAGCCATAAAAGAGGAGATCAATAATAATGCATTATTAGTAGGGATTTTAACATGCCACTTACATCACTCTTTACATCATCCAAACAGAAAATTAATAAGAAAATACAAGTTTTAAATGACACATTAGACCAGATAAATGTAATTGATATTTATAGTACAATCCATCTGAAAACAACAGAATACAAATTCTTCTCAAGTGCATATGGAATATTCTCCAGGATAGAGCACATCTTAGGGCACAAGTCAAGCCTTAATGAATTTATGAAAGTTGAATTCATATCAAACAACTTTTCTGACCACAATGCTGAGATTAGATATCAACTACAGAAAAAAAAAAAAAAAACTGCAAAAAACACAAGCACATGGAAGCTAAGCACTGTGTTGCTAAGTAATCAATGGGTAACTGTAGAAATCAAAGGGGGAATTGAAAAAATATCTACAGAAAAATGACAATGAAAACATGACAATACAAAACCTATAGGAGGCAGCAAATGTAGTTCTAAGAGGGAAGTTTATAGTAATACAATCTCATCTCAGAAAACAAGAAACATCTCAAACAACCTATCTTCACACACAAAGCAACTGGAGAAAGAAAAAGGAACTAAACTTAAAGTAGAAAGAAAGAAATCATAGATGTCTCAACAGAAATAAATGAAATAAAGATGAAAAAGAATAGCAAAGATCAATGAAACTAAAAGCTATTTTATTTGTTTTTTTTTATTTCATTGAAAATGTATTGAAATCTATTTTTTTGCAAAGTACCATGCTAAGTGCAGAGTCAAAGATGAATGAGATATTCCTAATAAGCTTAAATCTAGTAAAGAGGTCATAATACCACAGATAATATGATAAGAAAGATATAAATAAATATGTAGACATAGAAGAGGAAGATAACATTTTCACCATGGCAGAATCAGAGTAGTGCTAGAAAAAGTATCCAAAACAAAAATAATACAAAAAGTTTGGGGCCACATATTTTCAATGTCATAAGAAAGTGAAGGTCATCCAAGGATTGTCAGGACAATGATCAGAAAATGTTTTTTATAAAGGTCCAGATAGCAAATATTTTGACTTTTCTGGGCCATACTATTTCACAAATACTCAACTCTGTCATAACATGAAAGCAGCCATACACCATTTGTCAATAAATGAGTGGCTAGATTTGACCCACAGACCAACCCCTGCTGTGGGAGACTTAGGTTGTAATTTGCCAACCCCTGATCTGAGAGACCTTGGATAATAACTTATTCAGCTCACTATTCACTATTGATTTAAGGTTCCATACTTACTGATGTTATATGTTAACTTGTAGATTTTTGTCTTGTCTAAATCCAAATAATTTCTGTCTGTAGACAGATAACTTCAAAGTTGCACATTACTCAGTTTGCATCTAACCCAGTAATTTTATACTCCTATCAATTTGCTGTGCTGTGCTTAGACACTCAGTTGTTTCTGACTCTTTGTGACCACATGGAAGAGCCCATCAGCCTCTTCTGCCCATGGGGATTCTTCAGGCAAGAATACTAGAGTGGGTTGCCATACCCTTCTCTAGCAGAATCTTCCCGAACCAGGGGTCAAACCAGTGTCTCCTGCATGGCATGTGGATCATTTATCATCTGAGACACCAGAGAAGCCCATGAATACTGGAGTGGGTAGCCAATCTGTTCTCCAGGAGAACTTATCAACCTAGGAATTGAACTGGGTTCTCCTGCATTGCAGGCAGATTCTTTATCAGCTGAGCTACCAGGGAAGCCCATTCCTATCAGTACTTTGATTTTTGTTTCCTTTTCTTTCTTTCTTTCTTTTTTTTAATTTTAATTGGAGAATAATTTCTTTATAGAATTTTGTGGCTTTCTGTCATACAACAGGAATCAGCCATAGGTACACCTATGTTACCTCCCTCCTGAATCTCCTTCCCGTCTCCCTCAGCATCCCACCCTTCAGCCTGTCACAGAGCCCCTGTTTGAGTTCCTGAGACATACAGCAAATTCCCATTGGCTATCTGTTTGCATATGGTAATGTAAGTTTCCTTGTTACTCTCCCCATACAGCTCACCCTTCTCCCTCCTCTCCTCCCACCATGTCCCATACATCTGTTATCTATGTCTTTCTCTATTGCTGCCATAAAAATAAATTCATCATATCATCTCTTCAGAGTCCATATGTATGCCAGTATATGATATTTATATTTATCTTTCTGACTTGCTTCACTCTGTATAATGGGCTCTAGTTTCATCCACCTCTTTAGAACAGATTCAAATGTGTTCCTTTGTGGCTGAGGAGTATCCCATTGTATGTATGTACCACAGCTTCTTTATCCATTCATCTGTCGATGGACATCTAGATTGCTTCCGTGTTCTAGCTATTGTAAATATTGCTGCAGTGAATATTGGAAGTACATGTGTCTTTTTCAGTTTTCAGTTTCCTCAGGGGACCTGCCTGTGAGTGGGATTGATGCTGGTTTTATTCCTAGCTTTTTAAGAAGTCTCCATACCGTCTTCCATAATGGCTGTATCAGTTTACATTTCCACCAGCAATGCAAGGATGTTTCCTTTTCTCCACACCCTCTACAGCATTTATTGTTTGTAGACTTTTTGATGATGGCCATTTTGACTGGTGTGAGGTGGTATCTCATTGCAGCTTTGATGTGCACTTCTGTAATAGTGAGTGATGTTGAGCATCTTTTCATGTGCTTGTTAGCCATCCATATGTCTTCTTTGGAGAATTGTCCCTTCAGGTCCCTTTCCCAGTTTTTGGTTGGATTGTTTGCTTTTCTGGGATTGAGTTGTATAAACTGCTTGCATATTTTGGAAGTTAATTCTTTGTCAGTTGTTTCCTTTGCTGTTATTTTCTCCCACTCTGAGGGTTGTCTTTTCACCTTGTTTGTAATTTCCCTTGCTGTGTGAAAGCTTTTAAACTTAATTAGGTCCCATTTGTTTATTTTTGTTTTTATTTCCATTACTCTAGGAGGTAGGTCAAAGAAGATCTTGCTTTGATTTATGTCATTGAATGTTCTATGTTCTCCTTTAAGCGTTGGATAGTTTCTGGTCTTACATTTAGGTCTTTAATCCTTTTTGAGTTTATCTTTGTGTCTGGCATTAGGTAGACATCTAATTTCACTCTTGAACATAGCTGTCCAGTTTTTCCAAAACCACTTAAGAGGATCTCTTTTCCTCATTGTATATTCTTCCCTTCTTTGTCAAAAATAAGGTACCCTTAGGTGTGTGGATTTATCTCTAGGTTCTCTATTGTGTACTATTGGTCTATATTTCTGTTTTTGCACCAGTTCCATACTGTCTTGATGACAGTGGCTTTGTAGTATAATCTTAAGTCAGGAAGATTGATTCCTCCAGTTCCATTTTTCTTTCTCAAGACTGCTTTGGCAATTTGGGGTGTCTTGTGTTTCCAAGTGAATTGTGAAATCCTTTGTTCTAGTTCTGTGAAAGATGCCCATAGTAATTTGATAAGGATCACATTGAATCCATAGATTGCACTTGGTAGTATAGTCATTTTCACAATATTGATCATTCCTACCCAGGAACATGGAATATCTCTCCATTTGTTTGTGCCATCTTAAATTTCTTTCATCAGTGTCTTATAGCTTTTGTATGCAGATCTTTTGTCTTCTTAGGTAGGTTCATTCCTAGATATTTTATTATTTTTGTAGCAGTGGTGAATGGGATTGATTCCTTAATTTCTCTTTCTGATTTTTCATTGTTAGTTTATTAGGAATGCAAGTGATTTCTATGTATTGACCTTGTATCCTGAGAACTTGCTGAATTCACTGATTAACTCTAGTGATTTTCTGAAAGTTTCTTTTGGATTTTCTGTGTACAGTATCACGTCATCTGCAAACAGTGATCATTTTACTTCCTTTCATCTGATATGGGTTCCTTTTATTTTTTTTTTCCTTCTCTAATTGCTATAGTTAAGATTTCTAAAATTATGCTGAATAACAGTGGTGAGAGTGGACACTCTTGTCCTATTCCCAGTCTTAGGGGGAATGCTTTCAGTTTTTCACCATTGACAATAACATTTGCTGTGTTCTTTTCATATACAGCCTTTACTCAGTTGATGAAGGTTCCTTCTATGCCCATTTTTTGAAGCGTTTTTATCATAAATGGATGCTGAATTTTGTCCAAAGCTTTTTCTGTATTTATGGAGATTATCATATGGTTTTATTCTTTCAAGTTGTTGATACAGTGTATCACATTGATTGATTTGCATATATTGAAGAATCCTTGCATTCCTGGAAAAAATCCAACTTGATCATGGTGTATGAGGTTTTCAGTATGTTGTTGGATTCTGTTTGCTAGAATTTTGTTGAGGATTTTTGCATCTATGTTCATCAGTAATATTGGCCTGTAATTTTCTTTTCCATGTTGTCTTTTCCTGGTTTGGGTATCAGGGTGATTGTGGCCTCATAGAATGAGTTTGGAAGTGTTCCTTCCTCTGCAGTTTTTTGGAAGAGTTTCAGAAAAATAGGCATTAGCTCTTCTCTAAATGTTAGAATTCCCCTGTGAAGCCATCTGACCATGGACTTTTGTTTTGGGGGAGATTTTTGATCACTGTTTCAATTTCAGTGTTTGTGATTAGGATGTTCATAATTTGTATTTCTTCCAGATTCAGTCTTGGTAGGGTGATCTTTTCTAAGTATCTCTCAATTTTATCTTGGTTGTCCATTTTATCAGCATATAGTTGTTCATAATATTCTCTTTTGATCCTTTGTATTTCTGTATTGTCTTTTGTAAGCTCTCCTTTTTCATCTCTAATTTTGTTGATTTGATTTTTCTCTGTTTTCTTTTTTTCTTGATGAGTCTGGCTAGTGGCTTGTGAATTTTGTCTATCATCTCAAAGAACCAGCTTTTAGTTTTATTAATCTTTGTTATTGTTTACTTCATTTCTTTTTCACATATTTCTGTTCGGATTTTTATGATCTCCTTCCTTCTGCTGACTTTGGGGTTTTTTGTTCTTCTTTTTCCAGCTGCTTTAGATGTAGTGTTAGGCTGTCTAGTCAATGCTTTCCTTGTTTCTTGAAGTATGATTGTATCTATAAACCTCTCTCTTAGAGCTGCTTTTGTTGGGTTGTCATGTTTTCAGGGTCATTTGTTTCTAGGAATGTTTTGATTTCTTTTCTTATCTCTTCACTAACCTCTTTGTTATTTAGTAATGTATTGTTTAATCTCCATTAGTCTGTGTTTTTTGTTTTTTTTGTTTTTTTTGATATTTTTTCCCTGTAGTTGATATCTAGTCTCATAGCATTGTGGTCAGAGAAGATACTTGATATGATTTAAATTTTCTTAAATTTATTGAGGCTTGATTTGTGCCCGAAGATGTGGTTTATTATGGAGAATGTTCCATGTGCACTTGAGAAGAAAGTGTATTCTTCTGCATTTGGATGGAAAGTCCTGGAGATCTCAATTAGGTCCACTTGGTCTAATATTTCATTTAAGGTTTATGTTTCCCTAATGATTTTTTGTTTTGATGAACTGTCCATTGGTGAAAGTGGGGTGTTAAAGTCCTCTAATATTATTTTGTTGCTTTCAGTTTCTGCCTGTATGCCTGTTAGTGTTTGCCTTGTGTATTGAGGTGCTCCTATGTTGGTTGCATAGACACTTAAAATTGTTATGTCTTCTTCTTGGGTTGATCCCCTGATTGTTATGTAGTGTCCTTCTTTGTCTCTTATGATATTCTTTATTTTAAAGTCTATTTTATCTAAAATATGGATTGCCAGTCCAGTTTTCTTTTGGTTTCCATTTGCATGGAATATATTTTACCATTCATTTACTTTCATTCTGTATGTGTCTCTATATCTGAAGTGGGTCTCCTGTTGGCAGCATGTATGTGTGTCTTGTTTTTGTATCCATTCAGTCAGTCTGTATCTTTTGGTTGGTGTATTTAATCTGTTTACCTTGAAGGTAGTTATTGATACATAAGTTCCCATTGGCATTTTCTTGATTTTTTTGGGTTTGTCTTTGTAGGTCTTGCCTTTCTCTTGTGTTCACTTGCTATGTGAGTCATTTTAGTATTTGTTGCAAGGCTGATTTGGTGGTGCTGAATTCGCTTTACCTTTACTTGTCCATAAAGCTTTTGATTTCTTATCAATTTTGAATGAGATCTTTGCCAGTTATAGTGATTGTGGTTGTAAGTTTTTCTCTTTCAGTACTTTAAATATATCCTGCCATTCCCTTCTGGCCTATAGGTTTTCTGCTGACAGATCCACTGTTAATTGTATGGGTTTTCCCTTGTATGTTACTTGTTGCTTTTACCTTGCTGCTTTTAATATTCTTTCTTTGTGCTTAATCTCTGTTAGCTTGATTAATATGTGACCTGATGTGTTTCTCCTGGGGTTTAGCCTGTAAGGTACTCTCTGCACTTCTTGGACTTGATTGACTATTTCTTTTCCCATGTTGGGAAACTTTTCAACTATTATTTTCTTCAAAAGTTTCCCAGTGTCTTTCTTTTTACTTCTTCCTCTGGGATCCCTATAACTTGAATGTTGTCACTTTCAATATTGTCCCAAAGGCCCCTGAGGCTATCCTAAATTATTTTCATTCCTTTCCCTTTATTTTGATCTTCAGAAGTCATTTTCACCTTTTTATCCTCCAGCTCACTTAGCCACTCCTCTGCCTCAGTTATTCTGCTATTGGTTCCTTCTAAAGTATTTTTAATTTCAGTAATTGTGTTATTCATCTCTGTTTGCTTATTCTTTATTTCTTCTATGTCCTTGGTGATTGCATTAACTGCATTAAGTGCTTCTTGCAGTTTCTCCATTCAATTTTCAAGTCTTCAGAGTATTTTCACTGTTTATTTTGAATTCTCTTTCAGGGAGATTACTTATTTCCTCTTTGATTATTTGGTCTTGTCAGTTTCTACCTTGCTCTTTCATTTATGCTGTATTTGTCTGTTTTCTTATTTTTATTTATTTATTTATTATTATTATTATTATTTTAACTTGTTCCACTTGAGGTCTCATTTTTCCAGGCTTTAGGGTTGTATTATTTCTTTCTTTTGATTTTTGCCCTTGGAGGGAAATGTTGGTTGGTTAGTGGTGACTTGTGCCTGTGTTCTAGGGGGAGGAGATCAAGTAGGTAATTTCAGAAATACTGGGCCATATACACACACACACTTCCACACATACAGTTTTAATCAAAGTGTTCTAAGGAAAAGAATACAGGAGACTGACTTGGTGAGCAAGGGAAACCTGAGGTGATATCAACCAATTGTAAGCAGAGTTTGTTAATGCTTGATCTGGAAATCTGAACATGAGCAGAAGGCCACCTGGGGAATATAGCATAGGGAGCTCAACAGTTTAACTTACTTGGTGAAGGAGAAAAAGTGAAGGAAAAAAAATGGAGAATAAAAAAGAGAAAGAGAGAAAAAAAGTGGAGAAGAGAGGGAAAAGGGAAAAGGAGGGAGTGGAGAAGAGGATTAAAAAGAGAGAGAAAAAAAGAAAAAATAGAAAATGAGATGAATAGATGTATGTGGAAACAGATTTATATATATTCAGAAATAGCTACAGCAGGTAAAGAGCTGTAGAAAAATCAGTTACTGTATATATGTAAATATAAAATCCAAAAAAAAACTCATCAAGAAAAAAGAAAAAAATCTTAAAATGATTTTTAAAATTTCTTTTCTTTTCTTTTTTTGACAAGAAACATAAAGAAAAAAACTCCACAGCACCAGAAAAGGCTAATGTGATGGTGAACATATGTTAGGGGATAAATAGTGTGATTTTTAAGAATATAGAATCTTAATCTATATATTTTTTAAGTTTTATAACAAGAAAAAGAGGAAAACTCCACAGCACTGCTAAAGGCTAGTTTGAAGGTGGAGATACACTGGGGGAATGAATAGTATGATTTAAAAAAGGAAAAAGAAAAAAAAATAATAATCAAAAAAGGTTCTCAAGATCGTAGCTCTTGGTGTGGAGTCTGCCCCTGTGGATGGTGTTGGGTTAGCGCCCTATAATGTTTTCCTGGTTGAGGGAGCTTGTGCCTATGTTCTGTTTAATGGAGTTAGATCTCCTCTCTCTGAAAGGCAGTGCAGTCTCCAGTAGCAGGTTTTGGAGTGTCTATGGGTTCAGTATTCCTTTGGGCAGTCATTCTAGCTTTCATGATTTTAGGCATGTCTACTCCACAGCTGCTTCAAAGTGGCCTTCTCAGCATATCTGCAGTGCCACCAGACTCCTACTTGCCTACAGCATCATTGCCAGTGCTTCTGTTCCCCTGTCCTGACCTGTGCTGCTGGCCAAAACTTGCTTGGTATGTGCTTGGGGATCCTTCTGCATTGCAGCGACTTGTGTGGGTTTCCCTCAGCACCCTGGTCACACCCCCTGTGTTGCTGGGCTTGTGTGCACTTGTCTTAGTTTCTGAGGTCCGCCCCCTGTGTCATGGGGCTTGTGTGCACTTGTCTTGGCTTCCCCGGTGCGGATTCTGTATGGCGGGGCTTGCGTGCACTTGTTTCAGCTCCCCATGCCTGCCCTCTGCGTCACAGGGTTTATATGCACTTGTTTCGTCTCACTGCCTTCACTCTCTGTGACCTGGGTTATTTGCTCTTTTTTCAGCTGTGCCTTGAGGGCTGTGTGCGCCGCCCAAGTCTGTATGCTTTCCCTCTGTCTGGCACACCAGTCCTACCCTTTGCGCTGACTGTGTCTGTCTTCAGCATCACACTCAGCTGCCTGAGCCTGCCCTCTGTGCTGCAAGGGTGTGTGCACTGGCTGGGTTTGGATGCACCACCGCCCTTGGTTCCCTGAGCCCACCATCTGTTTGGGGTCACAGTCTAGGACCTGTTAACAGGCTGAGAAGTTCAGCTTTCTTTGTTTGAAAGTGAAGTCGCTCAGTCATGTCTGACCCTTTGTGACCCCATGGACTGTAGCCTACCAGGCTCCTCAGTCCACAGGAGTTTCTAGGCAAGAACACTGGAATGGGTGCCATATCTTTCTCTGTTTGCTGCACTCTAAGTCCCTGCTTTGCCTAGTTTTCTGAGACTTTGCAGCTCCCCTTTGGGCCCGCCTGTGAGGGATTTTCCCTGTGCATAGGAACTTCTGTTTCAGAGCTCCCTCTCTTCATTAGCCTATCACCCTGGAGGCCTGGGGTCTTCTGCTGTCACCTAGAGGTTTCTTTGTAGGAGTTGTTTCATATCTTGATAGGTTTTTGATGTATTTGTGGGAGGCTGGCAATTTCCCCTCCCTATTCCTCTGCCATCTTCTCCCCCCCCCCCATTTTTTTTTTTTTTTGAGAAGATGAACAAAATTAATGAATTTTATCCAGGCTCATCAAGAAAAAAAATTGGATTCAAATCAATAAATTTTGAATTGAAAAAGATGTTATAATGAATATCACATAAACACAAATGATCACAAGAGGTTAGTACAAGCACCTCTATGTGAATAAAATGTACATCCTTGAAGAAATGGGCAAATACTTGGAAAAATGCAATCTTCCAAGAGTGAACCAGAAAGAAATAGAAAATATCAACAGCACAATCACAAGTACTGCAATTGAAAATATAATTAAAATTTTCTAGCAAACAACAGCCCAGGACCAGATGACGTCACAGGTGAATTCTGTCAAATATTTAGAGAAGACTTAACACCTACTCATCTTAAACTCTTCCAAAGAATTGTGGAAGAAAGAACACTCTCATGATCATTCTTTGAGGCCATCCTTACCCTAATACCAAAGCGAAAGATATCACAAAAAAGAAAAACCCAAGCCAATATATCTGATAAATACGGATGCAAAAATAAATGAAGTATTAACAAGAACACATTAAAGCCAAGGATACATTACAAGGATCATGCATCCTGATCAAGTGAGATTTATTCTAGGGATACAAAGATTCTTTGTGTTCTGCCTGTAGTCCAAGTCCCCGGTCGGGAAAGAAGACTCCTCGAAACAATGCAACTTGCAATAGGGGAATTTATTACTGACTGGAGCCAGGGCCTCCCACCCTCACCAAGGGTGTGAGGACAAAAGGCCCCGAGCCCCAGTTCTCTCAGGTATTTATTGGGTACAATTATTAGTTGGCACAAGTGGATTGGTTACACAGTGGGTAGTTGGCACAAGCAGATTGGTTACACAATTGCAAGGCAATTTTTGTTGGCCCAACGTGGGGCTTTCAGCTTTCCCCTGATAGGTTCCCTTTTTTCTTGCTAGGCATATGTTGACTGGCTAGCTCCAGGAGGCCTGATAATTATGTTACCCCGGGAAACCAGGCCTACTCCTAGCTAGGCTGCCTGTCATGGCTTTAGCTGTGACAGCCTCACATTTCCCCCCTGTCTTTGTAATTTTGTAGAGGAATCTTTCTCTTCACCCTGTGAACAATATTAATATTATGAGTGGACCCAGGAGGGTGGAAATCAAAGTGGTTAACCAGGGGGATCGCTGAAACCAAGATTCAAACCAGCCTTGTTGGGCTTCTCGTTCTCTCTTCTGCTGGGCTAGTGTCTCTCTTACTTTCTGAAGAGATTTTTGTAAAAGAGTCAACTCCCCCACACTTTTCAATTTGGTTCTGATCCTTTCTTCCCCCTGGGCAGACATAGACAGGCACCTGTTTTTAGTACTGTGGGCCTTTTCGCTCACAGTTATGGGTGAACAGACTGAAAGAGCCGTGGGCAAAGAACTTGGTCAGTTGGTGGGGACCAAACCCATTACCGTCAGCCGCCAGCACGCACAAATCAAAGGTCAGTAATGGCCACCATGTCCCTTTGGGGGCCACGTTGGAGCTCGAATTAAGCACTTCTCCAGTCTCAGGATTGTAGATCACCCAAGTCAGGTTAGCTGGCTGATGGGGGTTGTGGCTGGTTGCTCCTGGGCCGATGAAAACTGTTATCAGCAGGAGAGTTAAGTGGGCTCCCGTCATACAAGTTTCAGTTTCAAAGGATTTGATGGGTGAAGTCTTGCCTCCCATTCTGCTTGCGCCTTTTCCTGTTCTTCTGGGGTGGCTTGCCGCACGTGATTTCAGTGAACCTAGGGCCCAATCCCGTCGACCTTAACAGCAGTAGGAGTGGTAAGGAGAACAACATAAGGGCCCTTCCATCTAGGTTCTAATGCTTTAGATTGGTGTCGTTTTACCCAAACCCAATCACCTGGGCCAATATTATGTGATCGGATGGTCCCCTTGGTTGTTCCCTCGTGTATCTCTTGAATTAATTTCTAAACATGGCTATGCACCTTACTTAATGTCATCAGTATTTGCTGAAATTGTCCCAAGGTAGGGGGTGGTAGGCATTTTCCCTTGAATATAGGACACACAGGAGGGGGTCTTCCATACAGAATCTCAAAAGGGTTAAGATTCAGCTTATAAGGGGTGCTACATGCTCAAAAGAGCACGAAGGGAAGGAGGGTCACCCAGTCCCCACCAGTCTCTATTGCCAACTTTTTCAAAGTTTCTTTTAGGGTCTGATTCATTCTCTCAACCGGTCCTGAGCTCTGGGGATTATATTCACAAAGTAACTTCCATTTCATCCCCAGAGCTTGGGCCAGCCCTTGTACAATCTGGCTCACAAAGGCAGGTCTGTTATCAGAGCCCATAGTCACTGGCAGCCCGTGCCTAGGCCCTATTTCCTCTAAGATCTTTTTAGCAACCACTATTGCTGTCTCTCCCTTAGTGGGGAAGGCTTTTACCCACCCCGAGAAGGTATCTACCAGAACCAACAGATAGTGATACCCGTACTTGTCTGGTCTTACCTCAGTGAAATCTATCTCCCAGTGTTGCCCTGGCTCTTCCCCTCGGTACCTCGTTCCCGTGTGCTGCCTTTTCCCTGTCCTCATCAGCTGGCATGCTTTGCAAGCCTGGATTATCTCTCGTACAGTTGCATTTTGTTGAGGGAACCTCAGGCAGGCCGTCTGGAGAAGTGTCAAGGTCTTTTTCTCCCCCAAGTGTGTAGTTGTGTGCAGGTGTTCACATAGGTGACGACCCAGGATGGCAGGCAATATCAGGTTTTTGAGCCACCAGGGCCTCAGCCAGTATCTCACAGGCGACTGCTTTAAAACCCGTCGGTGGCATGGGGGGTGTAAACCCAGAGTCGCTGTCCATACGTCAACTTGTCAGCGTCGTGGATGAGGAGGGCAGTGGCTGCAATGATGCGGAAGCAAGGGGGCCACCCAGACGCCACCGGGTCTAATCGCTTTGAAAGGTATGTCACCGGCCGCTTCCATGGTCCCCATTGTTGTGTCAAGACCCCCTTTCCTATTCTTTGCTTTTCATCTACAAACAGCTGGAATGGCTTATTTGGGTTAGGCAGGGCAAGGGCTGGGCTTCTAGTAGGGCCCGTCTGAGTGTCTGGAAAGCCTGTTTCATTGGCTCAGTCAAAGTCCAGTTTGGGGTCTCTTTACTTCTCTCATACAAGGGCTGGGCCTTCTCAGCAAACCCCATGATCCACAGTCTACAATATCCAACAGTCCCCAGAAACTCTCTCACCTGGCGGGGGGTCTTGGGCTCTGGTATCTGCAATATTGTTTCCTTCATGGCCTGAGTTAGCCACCTTTGCCCCTGCCTGATCTTATACCCCAAATAGGTGACCTCTTGCCAGGATATTTGCACCTTCTTTGTGCTAGCGTGATACCCCAAGATGCCTAGAGTCTGTAAGAGGTCACTGGGGGCACGGCTGCATGCCTCCTCTGTGGTTCCAGCCAACATAAGGTCATCCACATATTGCAGCAGGATGACCTCTGGGTGGCGAGTCCAATATTCATAGAGGTCCTCACTCAAAGCCTCATTAAACAAGGTAGGGGAGGTTTTGAACCCTTGTGGGAGGGGGGTCCAAGTTAGTTGTATTACCGGTTGGCCTTCCCCCTCAGTCCACTCAAAGGCAAATATCTCCTGGCTCTGGGCTACCAGGGGTAGGCTAAAAAAAGCATCTTTCAAGTCCAGCACAGTGTACCAAGTGTACTCAGGCAGCAGACTGCTCAGGAGGGTATACGGGTTGGGGACAGTAAGGTGTATGTCACTCACCCACTTGTTGACTTCTCGTAGGTCTTGGACAGATCTGTAATCCGTACTCCCTGGCTTCTTCACTGGTAGTAATGGGGTGTTCCAAGGGGATTGGCACCGCTTGAGAATTCCGGCATCCATGAGCCATTGAATGTGGTGAGTGATCCCCCGCCAAGCCTCCTGGCTCATAGGGTGTCGCCTCACCCTCACAGGAGTCGCCTCGGCTTTTATTTCGATGACGACCAGATGTCTCTGTTTAGCCAGTCCCATTCCTGCTGTTTCTGCCCATGCCAATGGGTATTTGTGGACCCACGGTTGTATATCTGGTGCTATAACCTCTGAAGGCTTAGGCACAAAAAGTCTGTATTCATCTCTTAAAGCTAAAGACAAGACATGTATCAGCTGTCCAAGTCCATCCTTGACTGACATTCCCCCAGGGTCAAAATGGATCTGAGCATTAACTCTAGTCAACAAGTCCTGTCCAAGTAGAGGAGCTGGGCATTCTGGTATCCCCAAAAATGAATGGGACACCTGATGGGTCCCCAGATTTACTTTCCGTTTTGTGGTCCAACAATATCTTTTTGTCTCCATGGCTCCCTGCACTAAGCTGGTTTTCTTAAACATTGTTCCCAGTTTTTTATTTAAAACAGAGTGTTGGGTACCAGTGTCCATCATGAAGCCAATGGGTTTCCCCTCCACGTGTATGGTTACCAAGGACTCGGGGAGGGGTGCCGAGTCTTGACTCCCCTAGTAATTGTCTTCCCCTTCATATAGAACTCAAGTTCCAGGGGAAATTCTCTCTCTCTGGGTTGTTCCTCTCTTCAGGTCCCTCTTAGGGCACTCATTTTTCTAGTGCCCCTGTTCTTTGCAGTAAGCTTTTCAGCTGCTTTCAGTAAGTCTTGTATTATCTGTTCTCTTAACCCCTCTATCTTTTGTAATTTCCTCTTAATATCTGGGGCTGCCTGATTCACAAATGCTAACAGAACTGCAGTGCGTGATTCCTCAGCCTGGGGGTCCATAGGTGTATATTGTCTAAAGGCTTCCATTAGCCTTTTTATGAAGGCTGATGAGTTCTCAGTGGGCTCTTGCCTTACTAAATTTACCTTCGCCAAATTTGTTGGCTTCCTAGCTGTGGCCCGCAGGCCAGCCATTAGATTCTGGCGGTACACTCAGAGACACTCCCTACCTTCCACTCGCTCAAAATCCCAGTTAGGCCACAACAGAGGAAACCCCTCATCCACGAGATGAGGCTGGGCGGTTGGTCTGCTGTCGACCCCCGGGACCCTTTTCCACCCCTCTGCCAGGATTCTCTCTCGTTCTTCCGTGGTGAAGAGCACCTGCAACAGCTGCTGACAATCATCCCAGGTGGGAAAAGGGCCAGTATTGCTAGGTTTGCTATCCATCCAGGTTAGCTGGTCCCACTCAGACAGGGAGTGCCTGAACAGTAGATGAATGTAACTCTGGGTCCCCATGATCCTGGTCACCCCTATTTTTTCTATTCCTTCTCCGGGGTTGGGGTTCCCTTATCCCTTCTGATTCATCAGGGGGGTGGCCTCTTCCCCCCGGGGGAACCTGCAACAGAGGAGGGGTATATGGTAGGGGCCTAATTTCTGTCTCCAAGTCAATCAGGTTCTGGTACGAGGATTCCTGAAAGACTGGTTTTGGGCCCTTATTCTTCTTGGCTTCCTCTGGGGGAGTGGGGATTTCCATAACCAGGGCCTGTACATTAGGAGAATCAGGGAGTTTGTGAACAAAAGGTTTTAGCCATTCGGGCGGATCTTCTATTAGATCTTGCCAGACCATAACATATGGGACTTGGCTCGGGTGGCCCCAGGGATCAGAAGCCATAACTTTCTCTTTCAATCCCCAAATAATAGAAGGTTGAAAAGTTCCCTCTGGAGGCCATCCAACTTGGAAGGCGGGCCACTCTGCAGAACAAAAGGTTATTAATTTACTCTTTGTAACCAGTAGCAACAGATTATACGCTCTAGCCCTGACATTTGAGAAATGATCAGTCATGAGAAAGAGTGGGGTAGATTTCCTTGCCCCAGAGAGAGTGGGGTAGATTTTCTTGCCCCATAGCGAGAGTCAGAAGAAGGTCACCAAGAATTACCACCAAAAAATCCTATCGGGAGTGGTGGCAGCCAGGAGGTTGGGCTTGTGGTATGCTTCGTGGAACTATTTGAATGCCTTAGTCATTGCACGGAAGTTTTCTTGTTGGGGGTGGGCACTGTAAGGGTTTCTAGCCCGTTCCATGACCCCCTTATCCTTTCATGGGAGTCTTCCAGTGGCAGGCGCCCTATCGGCTCTTAAGTGCCTGTCCTGTGCCCACACAGATGGGTTTTTATTTGGCCAGATTCTCGGTTTAGAATACGAGAAAAAAGAAAAGAGTTTCACCCTCTCGGGCTCCGGTTACTGGGGCTGACTTGTTGTGAGGCCTTCAGAATCTGCCATGAAGTAGCCCTGGCCAAGACTCGTCAGTTGCCCCAACTGTCTGCCTGTTCACTGAAACTCTCAGAAACAGAAATGAGGCTCCAAGGCTTTATAGGAGGAAGTAGACAATGACACACCAGAGAATAACGAGACAGGAGACAATGCCGGCAGTTATACAGACGCAAAAGGGCGTAGAAAAACACACAGACAGACACACAGCGGCCAACAACACAGAACTGGGGGGTGGGACCCCCTGAGTTTTCTCACCAGAAAGAAAGCTTTCTCCTGCGCCAGACACCTTCCTGCTTCACAGCAGGGCCCCGGATTTACACTGGACTTTTCTAAACCTGCCTGAGCACCAGTGCTATTACCTGTGCTTTTCCCCTTTGTTACAAAGGCCATTCTTCCCGGTCAAGGGATCCCAGACAAGCCTCCAAATGTTCTGCCCACAGTCCAAGGCCCCGGTTGGGAGAGAAGACTCCTTGAAACAATGCAACTTGCAATAGGGGAATTTATTACTGACTCAAGCCAGGGTCTCCCACCCTCACCAAGGGTGTGAGGACAAAAGGCCCGGAGCCCCAGTTCTCTCGGGTATTTATTGGGTACAATTATTAGTTGGCACAAGTGGATTGGTTACACAGTGGGTAGTTGGCACAAGCAGATTGGTTACACAATTGCAAGGCAATTTTTTTGGCCCAACGTGAGGCTTTCAGCTTTCCCCTGATAGGTTCCCTTTTTTTCTTGCTAGGCATATGTCGATTGGCTAGCTCCAGGAGGCCTGATAACTATGTTACCCCAGGAAACCAGGCCTACTCCTAATCTAGGCTGCCTGTCATGGCATTAGCTGTGACAGCCTCACATTTTGTTATATGCAAATCAATCAAGAAGATACACCACATTAACAAATGGAAGGATAAAAACCATATGATCACTTCAATAGAAGCATAAAAAGCATTTTGACAAAGTTCAAAGGCCATGTATGAAAAAAAGACAAAACCCCTCTGTGGAAAGTGGGGAAAGAGTGAACCTACTTCAACATAGGTCCTCCCATATGGCATTAGTGATAAAGAACCCACCTGCAATCTAGGAGATGCAGGAGACTCAGGTTCAATCCCAGGGTAGGGAACATTCCCTGGAGGCAGGCAAGACAATCTCCTCTAGTATTCTAGCCTGAAGAATATCATGGACAGAGGAGCCTGGTGGGCTACAGTCCATAACGTCTCACAGAGTTGAACATAGCATGCACACAACTCAATAATTATGTGTTTATATGTGACAAACCCACAACTAACATCATACTCAAATGTGAAAACCTGAAATAATTTTCTCTAAGATTTCCTCTAAGATTAAGAATAGATCAAAGATGCCCACTGGCACAACAGCAGAAATACAGATCAGTGTAATAGGATAGAAAGTTCAGAGATAAACCACACACTTATTGTCACCTAATCTATGATAAAAGGAGGCAAAAATGTGCAAAAGAGATTATACAGTCTTTTCAATAAGTCATGCTGGAAAAAACTCGACAGGTACATGTGAAAGAATAAAAGAAGAACACACACTAACACAAAATAATACACAAAAATAAACTCAAAATGTATTAAAGACCTAAATATAAGGCTGGATACTATTGAATTTTTAGAGCACAGCACAGGGAGAATACTTCCTGACCTAAATAGCAGGAAGATATTTTTTGCTCCATCTGTTGATTAAAAATAAAATTAAGCAAATGAGACTTAATTAAGCTTTTGCACATTAAAGGAAACCATTTAAAACATGAAAGAAAAAAAAAAAAAAAAACAGTTATTGGTAAGGGATTGAGCACAAATTCCTGCAATGCAGGAAGATTCTTTACCCCCTGAGTCACTGGAGAAGGCCAAAGTAGAACATTACTCAGGCTTATTGCAAAGAGTTGGACACTATTAGTTGTTGGGAAACAAATATAAAGAAAAATGGCAACATGGATGGACTGAAAAATTCTCATAATGACTGAATTTTAAGTCAGAAAAAGGAAAACAAATATGATATCACTTTTATGTGGAGTCTTAAAATAAGCTACAAATTAATTTGCTTACAAAACTGGAAGAGTTACATAATGTAGTTACACATAATAGAGTTACATATGTAGAAAATAAAATTATGATATTTGAGGGGTAAAGGGGAAGCTGTGGAATAACCTGGGAGATTGGGACTGACAGTTCTATGAAAACCCACAAGACCTTCTAGAACTAACACCCCAAAAAGATGTCCTTTTCATTATAGGGCAAACATAGGAAGTCAAGAAATACTTTGAGTAACAGGCAAATTTGGCCTTGGAATACAGAATGAGCAGGCCAAAGTCTAATAGAGTTTTGCCAAGAAAATGCACTGGTCACAGCAAACACTCTCTTCCAACAACACAAGAGAAGACTCTACACATGGACATCACCAGATGGTTGATACCAAAATCAGATTGATTATATTATTTGCAGCCCAAATGGAGAAGCTCTATATAGTCAGCAAAAACAAGATCAGGTGCTGATGTGGCTCAGATAAGTGAATCCCTTTTTGAAAAATTCTGACTTAAACTGAAGAAAGTAGGGAAAGCCTGTAGACCATTCAGATATGACCTAAATCAAATCAATTACAACCATACAGTGGAAGTGGCAAATAGATTCAAGGGGTTAGATCTGATAGACTGCCTGAAGAGCTATGGGCAGAGGTTCATGATGCTGTATAGGAGGCAGTGATCAAGACCATCCCCAAGAAAAATAAATGCAAAAGGCAAAATTGTTGTCTCAGGAGGCCTTTCAAACAGCTATGAAAAGAAGAGAAGTGAAAGGCAAAAGAGAAAAGGAGAGCTATGCCCATTTGAATGCAGAGTTCCAAAGAACAGCAAGGAAAGATAAGAAAGCCTTCCTCAGTGATCAGTGCAAAGAAAAAGAAGAAAACAATAGAATGGGAAAGACTAGAGATCTCTTCAAGAAAATTAGAAATACCAAGGGAACATTTCATGCAAAGATGGGCTCAATAATGGACAGAAATGGCATGGACCTAACAGAAACAGAAGATATTAAGAGATGCCAAGAATACACTGAAGAGCTATCCAGAAAAGATCTTCACTAACCAGATAATCATGATGGTGTGATCACTCGCTACAGCCAGACATCCTGGAAAGCAAATCAAGTGGGTCTTGCTGCTGCTACTGCTACTACTAAATCGCTTCAGTTGTGTCTGACTTTCCGAGACCCCATAGACGGCAGCCCACCAGGCTCCCCCGTACCCGGGATTCTCCAGGCAAGAACACGAGTGGGTTGCCATTTCCTTCTCCAATACATGAAAGTGAAAAGTGAAAGGGAAGTCGCTCAGTTATGTCCAACTCCTAGTGACTCCATGGACTGCAGCCTACCAGGCTCCTCCATCCATGGGATTTTCCAGGCAAGAATATTGGAGTGGGCTGCCATCACAGGTGGGCCTTAGGAAGCATCAATACGAACAAAGCTAGTGGAGGTGATGAAATTCCAGTTGAGCTATTTCAAATCCTAAAAGATGATGCTGTGAAAGTGTTGCACTCAATATGCCAGCAAATTTGGAAAACTCAGCAGTGGCCACAGGACTGGAAAAGGTCAGTTTTCATCCCAATCCCAAAGAAAGGTAATGCCAAAGAATGCTCAAACTACTGCATAATTGCACTCATCTCACAGTCTAGCAAGGTAATGTTCAACAATCTCCAAGCCAGGCTTCAACAATACTTGAACCATGAACTTCCAGATGTCCAAGCTGTATTTAGAAAAGGCAGAGGAACTAGAGAGCAAATTGCCAAAATCCACTGGATCATTGAGAAAGCAAAAGAGTTCCAGAACATCATCAACTTCTGCATTATTGACTATGTCAAAGCCTTTGACTGTGTGGATTACAGAAAACTGTGGAAAATTGTTCAAGAAATGGGGATACCAAACCACCTAACCTGCCTCCTGAGAAATCTGTATGCAAGTCAAGAAGCAACAGTTAGAACTGGACATGGAATAACAGACTGGTTCCAAATTGGAAAAGGAGTACGTCAAGGCTGTGCATTCATACACTGCTTTTTTAAACTAATATGCAAGGTACATCATGAGAAATGCTGGACTGGATGAAACAGAAGCTGCAATCAAGATTTCCAGGATAAATATCAATAACCTCAGATATGCAGATGGCATCACCTCTATGGCAGAAAGTGAAGAAGAACTAAAGAGCCTCCTGATGAAAGGGAAAGAGGAGAGTGAAAAATTTGGCTTAAAACTCAACATTCAGAAAACTAAGATCATGGCATCTGGTCCCATCACTTCATGAAAATAGATGGGAAACCAGTGACAGACTTTGGTTTATTTTGTTGTTGTTGTTTGTTTGTTTCGGTCTCCAAAATCACTGCAGATGGTGACTGCAGTCATGACATTAAAAAAAAAAAAAAAAAAGCTTGCTCCTTGGAAGAAAAATTATGACCAAAAGAAGAGACATTGCTTTGCCAACAAAGGTTCATCTAGTCAAAGCTATGGTTTTTCCAGTATTCATCTATGGATGTGAGAGTTGGATAATAAAGAAAGCCCAGCACAAAATAATGGATGCTTTTGAACTGTGGTGTTGGGGAAGACTCTTGAGAGTCCCTTGGACTGCAAGGATATCCAACCAGTCCATCCCAAAGGAAATCAGTCCTTAGTATTCTTGGAAGGACTGATTATGAAGCTGAAACTCCATGACTTTGGCCTCCTGATGAGAAGAACTGACTCACTGAAAAACACCCTGATCCTGGGAAAGGTTGAAGGTGGGAACAGAGGGGGACAACAGAGGGTGAGATGGTTGGATGGCATCACCAACTCAATGGACATGAGTCTGATTAAACTCCAGGAGTTGGTGATGGACAAGGGAGGCCTGCCATCCTGCAGTCCATAGGGTTGCAAAGAGTTGGACAGGACTGAGTGACTGAACTGAATTGAACTAGTATTGACATAAACACCTTACTATTTATGAAATAAATAGCTAATAAAGGAGCTACTGTATAACAAATGGAAGTCTACAAAATATTTTTTTTAGTAGCATATATGGGAAAATAATTTTAAAACATGGATTTATCTATTTGTATAACAAATTCACCTTGCTGTACACCTGAAACTAACTTAACATTATATTCCAATTTTTGTTGTTCAGTCCCTAAGTCGTGTTAGACTCTTTTCCATCCCACTGAGTATAGCAGGCCAGGATCTCTGTCCTCAACTATCTCCCAGAGTCTGTTAAATTCATATCCATTGAGTCAGTGATGCCATCTAACCATCTCAGACTCTGCCACCACCTTCCCCTTTTTTCTTCAACCTCCCCAGCATGAGGGTCTTTTCTGATGCCTCTGCTCTTCACATAAGATGGCCAAAGTATTGGAGCTTCAGCATCAGTCAAGAGAATATTCAGGGTTGATTTTCTTTAGGATTGACTGTTTATATCTCCCTGAAGTCCAAGGGAATCTCAAGAGTCTTCTCCAGCCCCACAGAAATAAAGCATCGATTCTTTTGACTCAGCCTTCTTTATGGTTCAAGTCTCATATTTGTACATGACAACTGGAAAAACCATAACTCTGACTATATGGACCTTAGTTGGTAGAGTGATGGCTCTGCTTTTTAATATGCTATCTAGGTTTGTCATAGCTTTCCTTCCAAGAAGCAAGTGTCTTTTCATTTCTAGCTGTAGTCACTGTCCACAGTGATTTTGGAGCACAAGAAAATAAAATCTGTCACTGTTTTCATTTTTTCCCCTTCGATTTGCCATGAAGTGTTGGGAATGGATGCCATGATCTTAGTATTATTAATGTTGAGCCAGATTTTTAACTTTTTACCTCTCCTCTTCCTCCCTTATTAAGAGGCTCTATAGTTTGTCTTCATTTTATGCCATTAGAGTGATTGTTGTTATTGTTGTGCCCCGCTGTTAGTGACTCCATGAACTGTAGCATGCCAGGCTTCTCTGTCCTATGCTATCAACCAGACTTTGCTAAGATTCATATTATTTGAGTCAGTGATGCTTTCTAAGCATCTTATCCTCTGCCAACCCTTTTTCCTTTCATCTTCAATCTTTCTCAGAATCAGGATCATTAGAGTGGTATTATCTTCATATCTGAGTTGCTGATATTTCTCCTAGGAATCTTGATTCCAGCTTGTGATTCATCCAGCCTGACATTTCACATGATGTACTCTGCGTATAAGTTAAATAATCAGGGTGATACATTTCTTATACTCCTTTCCCAATTTGGAACCAGTCAACGATTCCATGGCTGGTTTTAACTGTTGCTTCTTGACTCTTACAGGTTTCTCAGGAGACAGGTAAGGTGGTCTGGTAATGTCATCACTTCAAAAATTTTCCACAGCTTTTGTGATTCACACAGTAAAAGGCTTTAGTCAAAGAAGAATTAGATGTTTTTCTCAAACTCCCTTGATTTCTCCATGGTCCAAAAAATGTTTGCAATTTGATCTCTGAGACCTCTGCTTCTTTGAAACCAGATGCTTTTGCATCTAGAAATTCTTGGTTCATATACTGGTGAAGCCTAACTTTGAAAAGTTTTGAGCATAACTTTACTGGCATTTGAAATGAGTGCAATTTGTATATTCTTTGGTCTTGCCCCTCTTTGGGATTGGAAGGAAAACTCACATTTTCCTGTTCTTAGTGGGTGTTTTCCAAATTTGCTGACAAATTGAGTGCAATACTTGAACAGCATCATCTTTTAGGATTTTAAATAGCTTAGTTGGAATTCTGTCACCTCACTAACTTTGTTTGCAGTAATGCTTTCTAAGTCCCTCTTGACTTCACATTCCAGAATGTTCACTTCA
Organism: Hydropotes inermis; assembly: GCA_020226075.1. Lineage (NCBI taxonomy): Eukaryota > Metazoa > Chordata > Mammalia > Artiodactyla > Cervidae > Hydropotes > Hydropotes inermis. The sequence goes on along the minus strand of CM035276.1, from coordinate 598,725 downwards.
CACTCCAGTATGTTCAAATCTAGGAGGGTGACCATACTATAAAAGTTTTCTGGGTCATTAATATCTTTCTTGTATGGCTCTTCTGTGTATTCTTGCCACCTTCTCTTAACCTCTTTTGATTCTTTCATGTACTTACCATTTCTGTCATTTATTTTGCTCATCCTTGCATGAATTCTTCCCTTGATATCTCCAATTTTTCTTGTAGAGCTCTCTACTCTTCCCCATTCTATTGTTTTCCTCTGTTTCTTTGCATTGTTCTTATCTTTCCTTGTTATTCTCTGTAACTTTGCATTGAAGTGGGTATATGTTTTTATTTTCCCCTTACCTTTTACTTCTCTTCTTTCATCAGTTATTTGTAAAGACTCCTCAGACAACTACTCTGCTTCTTGCATTTCATTTTGAGATGCTTTTGTACTGGCTCCTGTACAATGTACAAACCTTCATCCATAGTTCTTCAGACACTCTGTCTACCAGATCTAATCCTGTTAATATATTCTTCACCTCCATTGTAAAATCACAAGTAATTTAAGTTGTACCCAAATAGCCTAGTGGTTTTTCCTTCTTTCTTTAATTAAAGCCTGAATTTTTCAATAAAGGGCTCATGACCTGAACCACAGCCAGCTTCAGGTCTTGATTTTACTGACTGTAGATCTTCTCCATCTTTGACTGCAAAGAACATAGTCAACCTGATTTCAGTATTGACCATCTGGTGATGCCCATGTGAAGATTTGTACCTTAGATTGTTGGAAAATGGTGTTCACTATGACCAGAGTGTTCTCTTGAGAAACCTCTGTTAGCATTTGCCCTGATTCATTTTGTACTCCATAGCCAAACTTGCCTTTTATTCTGGGTATCTCTTGATTTTCTACTTTTGCATTCTAATTCCTTATGACGAAAAGAACATCTTTTCTGATGTTAGTTCTAGAAGATGTTGTAGGTATTCATGAATGGATCAGCTTTAGTTTTCTGGCATCAGTAGTTGGGACACAGACTTGGATTGCTGTGATATTAAATGGATTTCCTTGAAAACAAACAAATTACTCTTCACTTTTGAGATTTCACCCAAGTACTGAAATTCTTTTGTTGACTATGAGGGCTACTTCATTTCTTCTAAGGGATTATTGCCCATGGTAGTAGATATAATGGTCATTTGAATTAAATTTGCCCAATCCCATCCATTTTATTTTCCTGATGTGTTAGATGTTGATGTTTACTCTCACCATATTCTGCTTGATGATGTCCAATTTACCTTGACTCATGGACCTAACCTTCCAGATGCCTGAGTAATATTGACCTTTACAGCATTGGGCTTTAGTTTCAGCACAAGTCATATCCTCAGCTCAGCATCATTCCTCATTAACCCTTTGGTGTAGCCACTTCTTGTTTGTTTTTTCCCCTAAATTAATTATTATTATTATTTTATTGAAGGAAAATTGCTTTACAGAATTTTACTGTTTTCTGTCAAACCTCAACGTGAATCAGCCATAAGTATACATATATCTCCTCCCTTTTGAAACTCCCTCTTTCTCCCTCCCGATTCCACTCCTCTAGGCTGATACAGAGTTCCTGTTTGAGTTTCCTGAGCCGTACAGCAAATTCCCATTGGCTATCTATATCGTATATGGTAATGTAAGTTTCCATGTTACTCGTTCCATACATTTCACCCTCTCCTCCCCTCTCCCCATGTCCATAAGTCTATTCTCTATGCTAGTTTCTCCATTGCTGCCCTGTAAATAAAGTCTTCTGTACCATTTTTCTAGATTTCATATATATGCTTTAGAATATGATATTTATACTTCTCTTTCTGATTCACTACACTCTATATAACAGGTTTAAGTTTCATCCACCTGATTAGAACTGACTCAAATGTGTTCCTTTTTATGACTGAGTAAAATTCCATTGTGTATATATACCACAACTTCTTTATGCATTCAACCGTCAGTGGACATCTAGGTTGTTTTCATGTTCTGGATATTGTAAATAGTGTTGCAATGAACAATGGGATACATTTCATTTTCAATTTTGGTTTCCTCATGGTATATGCCTAGGAGTGGGATTGCTGGGTTCCATGGTGGTTTTAGGCCTAGCTTTTAAAGGAATCTCCATACCATCTTCCATAATGGCTGTATCAATTTACATTCTCACCAACAGTGCAACAGTGTCCCTATTCTCCACACCCTCTCCAGCACTTATTGTCTGTAGACTTTTTGATGATGGCCATTTTGACCGGTGTGAGGTGGTATTTCCTTGTGGATTTGATTTGCATTTTTTTAATAATGAGCAATGTTGAGCACCTTTTCATGCTTTAGTTAGCGATCTATATGGCTTCTTTTTGGGCTTTCCAGGTGCCTCAGATGGTACAGAGTCTGCCTACAATGCGGGAGACCTGGGTTCCATCCCTGGGTTGGGAAGGTCCTCTGAAGGAAGGGAATGACAACACACTCCAGTACTCTTGGCTGGAAAAATCCAAAGGATGGAGGAGTGTGGTAGGTTACAGTCCATGTGGTAGCAAAAAGTCAGACACAACTGAGCAACTTCACTGCACTTCATGGCTTCTTAGGAGAAATGTCTATTTCCCACTTTTTTATTGGGTTGTTTGTTTTTCTGGTATTGAGTTGTATGCAATGCTTGTATATTTTGTAAGTTAATCCTTTGTCAGTTGTTTCATTTGCTATTATTTTCTCCCATTCTGAGAGGCGTCTTTTCACCTTGCTTATAGTTTCCTTTGCTGTGCAAAAGCTTTGAAAAATTTAATCAGTTCCCACTTGTTTACTTTTGTTCTTATATCCATTATTCTAGGAGGTTGGTCATAGATGACCTTATTTGGATTTATGTCATCGAGTGTTCTGCCTATGTTTTACTCTAAGAATTTTATAGTTTCTAGACTTATATTTATGTATTTAATCCATTTTCAGTTTACCCTTGTGTATGGTGTTAGGAAGTGTTCTATTTTTATTCTTTTACACGTAGCTGTCCAATTTTCTCAACACCATATATCAAAAAAGCTCTCTTTTTCCCAGTGTATATTCTTGCCTCCTTTGCAAAAATAAGGTGCCCATAGATGCACAGGTTTATTTCTGGGCTTCCTATTTTGTTCTATTGGTCTATATTTCTGTTTTTGTGCCAGTACAAAACTGTCTTGATGACTGTGGATTTATTGCATAATCTGAAGTCAGGAAGGTTGATTCCTTTAGCTCCATTCTTCTTTCTCAAGACTGCTTTGGCTATTCAGGGTCTTTTGTATTTACATATGAATTGTGAGTTGTTTTTTTTTTTTTTTTTTTGTTCTAGTTCTGTGAAAAATGCCATTGGTATTTTTATAGGGATTGCACTGAATCTGTAGATTGCATTTGGTTGCATAGTCATTTTAACAATATTGATTCTTCCTACTCATTATAATGGAATATCTCTCAAATTGTTTATGTCATCTTTGATTTCTTTAATCAGTGTCTTATAATTTTCTGTGTATTTCTTTGTCTCCTTAGGTAAGTTTATTCTTAGATTTTTTTTTTCTTTTTGTTGCAATGGTGAATGGGATTGATTTCTTAATTTCTCCTTTTGATTTTTCACTGTTAGTTTATGGAAATGCAGGTGATTTCTGTGTATTGATTTTGTATCCTGCAACTCTGATAAATTTGCTGATTGGCTCTAGTAACTTTATGATACTATCTTTGGGGTTTTCTATGTACAGTATCATGTCGTCTGCAAACAGTGAGAGTTTTTCTTCTTTTCTAATCTGGATTCCATTTATTTATTTTTCTTCTCTGATTGCTGTAGCTAAGACTTCCAAAACTATGTTGAATAATAGTGGTGAAAATAGATACCCTTGTCTTCTTCCTGACCTTAGGGGGAATGCTTTCAGCTTTTCACCATTGAGAATAATGCTTGCTGTAGGCTTATCATATTTGACCTTTATTATGTTGAGGTAGGTTTCTTCTATGTCCATTTTCTAAAGAGTTTTAATCATAAATGGGTGCTGAATTTTGTTAAAGGGTTTTTCTGCATCTATTGAGATCATCATATGGATTTGTCTTTCAGTTTGTTAATACAGTGCATTACATAGATTGATTTGCATATTTTGAAGAATCCTTGTATCCTGCCTTGGAATAAACACAGCTTGATCATGATGTGAGCATTTTGATGTGTTGCTGAATTTTGTTTGCTAAAATTGTGTTGAGGATTTTTGCATCTATGTTCATTAGTGATATTGACCTATTGTTTTCTGTTTGTGTGCGTGTTATCTCTGTCTGATTTTGGTATCAGGGTGATGGTGGCATCATAAAAAGAGTTTGGAAGCATTCCTTCCTCTGCGATTTTTTGAAAGAGGATAGGCATTTGCTCTTCTCTAAATGTTTGATAGAATTCTCCTGTGCAGCCATCTGGTCCTGGTCTTTTGTTTTTTGGGGAGATTTTTGATAACAGTTTCTCTTTCAGTGCTTGTAATTGGGTTGTTCAAAATTTCTATTTCTTCCTGGTTCAATCTTGGAAGACTGAACCTTTCTAGGAATCTGTGCATTTTTTTCCAGGTTGTCCATTTTGTTGCCATATAATTGCTTATAATATTCTCTTAATCCTTTGAATTTCTGCATTGCCTGTTGTAATCTCTTCTTTTTTAATTTCTAATTTTGCTGATTTGATTCTCCTGTCTTTTTTTCTTGATGAGTCTGGCTAAAGGTTTGTCAATTTTGTTTATCTTTCAAAGGATCAGCTTTTAGTTTTATTAATCTTTACTACTGTTTCTTTCATTTCTTTTTCATTTATTTCTTCTAAAATCTTTATGATTTCTTTCCTTCTACTAATTTTGGAATTTTTTTTCTTCCTTTTCAAGTTGCTTTAGGTGTAAAGATAGGTTGTCTATTCTATATTTTTCTTGTTTCTCGAGATAGGATTATATTGCTATAAACTTCTCTTTTAGAGCTGTTTTTGCTGCAACCCATAGGTTTTGAGTTGTGTTTTCATTGCCATTTGTTTCTAGAATTTTTTGATTTCACTTTTGAGTTCTTCACTAACCTGTTCATTATTTAGAAATGTATTTTTTATCATACATTGACATGAATCAGCCATGGATAAACAACCACTAAAATACTGTAAAGTAATTAGCCTCCAACTAATAAAAATAAATAGAAAAACTAAAAAAAAGGGATGAACAACAAAAAAAATAAGAAGGAATCAAACCAATTTATATTTTATAGAGAGATAACTGAATAGCAATCAAAATTAAATCTGTTCAAAGAAATGGTTGGAAATATTGATCAAAATTAAGCTTGGGAAAAAAATTTAAACACACATTTAATACCTATGTGTTTGTGTTTCTTAGAGTCTTCTTCTCTTAATTAATATCTAGTCTCATAGCACTGTGGTCTGAGAAGATGCTTGATACAATTTCAATTTTCTTAAATTTACTGAGGTTTGATTTGTGAGCCACGATGTGGTATATCTTGGAGAATGTTCCATATGCACTTGAGTAGAAGGTGTATTCTTCTGCATTTGAATGGAATGCCCTGAAGATATCAATGAGATCCATCTCATCTAAAGTATCATTTAAGACTTCTGTTTCTAATCAATTTCCTGCTTTGATGTTCTGTCCATTGGTGTAAGTGGGGTGTTAAAGTTTCCTACTATTATTGTGTTACTGTCAGTTTCTCCTTTTATGTCTGTTAATATTTGTCTTTATGTATCAAGGTACTCCTCTGTTGGCTGCATAGACATTTATAATTGTTATATCTTCTTTTTGGATTGAACCCTTGATCATTATGTAGTGTCCTTCCTTATCTCTTGTAATCCTCTTTGTTTTATCGTCTGTTTTGTCTGAAATGAGGATTGCTACTCCAACTTTCTTTGTTTTCCATTTGCATGGAATATAGTTTTGCATCCTCTCACTTTCAGTCTATATGTGTCTTTAGGTCTGAAGTGGGTTTCTTGTAGACAGCATAAATATGGGGCTTTTCTATCAATTTAGCCTGCCTACATCTTTTGGTTGGAGCATTTCATTCATTTTCATTGAAACTAATTATTCATATATATGTTTCCATTGCCATTTTCTCAGTTGTTTGGGGTTGATTTTGTAGATCTTTTTATCTTCTCTTCTATTTCTTGACTACATAAGTTCATTTAACATTTGTTGTAAAACTGGTCTGTTAGTACTGAATTCTCTTAAGTTTTGTTTTTCTGAAAAGTTTTTGACTTCTCCATCAATTTTGAATGAGATCCTTGCCAGATACAGTAATCTTGGTTGAAAATTTTTTCCCCCCTTTCAGAACTTTAAATATATCCTGCCATTCCCTTCTGGCCTGCAGAGTTTCTGCTGAAAGATCAGCTGTTAAGCATATGAGGTTTCCATTGTATGTTACTTGTTCCTTTTCCCTTGTTGCTTTTCATATTCTTTCTTTGTGTTTAACCTTTCTTAGTTTGATTAGTATGTGTCTTGGCATGTTTCTCCTTGGGCTTATCCTGTATGGGACTCGTTGTGCCTCTTGGACTTGATTGACTATTTCCTTTTTCATGTTGGGAAATTTTCAATCACAATCTCTTCAAAATTTGTCTCATATCCTTTCTTTTTCTCTTCATCTTCTAGGATCCCTATTGGTGCATTTGATATTGTCCCAGAGGTCTCTGAGACTATTCTCAGTTATTTTCTTTCTTTTTACTTTATGCTGCTATTCAGAAATTATTACCACCATTACATCTTCCAGTTCACTGATTTGTTTTTCTGCTTCAGATATTCTGCTATTGATTCCTTCTAGAGCATTTTTCATTTCAGTAATGGTGTTGTTTCTCTCTGTATGCTTATTCTTTAATTCCTCTAGGTCTTTGTTAACTGATTCTTACAGTTTCTCCATTTTGTTTTCAATGTTTTTGATCATCTTTACTATCATTATTATGATTTTTTTAAGGTAGTTGGCCTATTTCCTCTTCATTTATTTGGACTTCTGTGCTTCTAGTTTGTTCCTTCACTTGTGTAGCATTTCTCTGCATTTTCATTTTTTTTTTTTTTTAACTTGTGTTTGAGATCTCTTTTTTCTCAGGTTTCTCAGTTGAATTCTTTCTTCTTTCTGGTCTCTCGCCTTCTAATATTAGTCCAGTGGTTTGTATAAGCTTTGTATAGGGTAAGATTTGTGCTGAGTTCTTCTTGCTTTGTTTTGTTTGTTCATTTTGTTCTGTTTTGTTCATTTGTTTTTCCTCTAATGGGCATAGTTCAGTGAGATGGTAATCCTTTCTACTGATGATTGGGTTTCTATTTTTGTTTTTTTGCTGTTGTTGTTTAGATGAAATGTCCTGCACAGGGTGATGCTGGTGGTTGGATGACACTAGGTCTTGGATTCAAATGGCTTCCTTTGTGTGAATTCTCACTATTTGATGTTCCCTATGGTTAGTTCTCTGGCCGTCTAGAGTTTCGAAGTCAGTGCCCCCACTTTGAAGGCTCAGGGCTTGATCTCTGGTAAAGAACAAAGATTCCATAAGTGGTTTGTTATGACATTAAGTGAGAGTAAAACAAGTACACAAAAACATGAAACCAAAGAGCAACTCCAGACAAATGGCAGTTACAAAATCAAGCACATAATAATTAAAATAATGGAATATACACACATATATATACACCCATAAGAAAAGTCAAAGCAGTCCAACAGAAATAAAGTACAGTGGATTCCTAACAAAGGAAATAAAAAATTGCATTTATGAGTTTAGAACAAAACTAAAGCACGGGTTGAAAAACAAAACTATAACAAGGTGCCAAGTGGTGAATAAAGCAATGAAAACAAAACTAAAAATATATATTGAGAGGAAAGGAAAGAAGCAAAAGAAAGAATGAGCACATATGTAAAACTAAATAGAGGTAGATGAAGATTTATATCCATTAAAGGTTAACTGCAAGGTTAAAAGAACAGTAGGAAAGGAAAACAAAGGAATAAATGTAGAAAAAATATAATAGGGTTAAAAATTAAAAATAAAGAAAAAAAAAGAAGAAGAAGGAAAAAAATAAAAGAAAAAGAAAAATCTTGACAGAACTGCAAAAGCCCAACCTAGAGGCAGAGGTTTGTAACAACATTAAAAAGTGTGACTGAATATGCACATATACACATAAGAAAAATCAAAACAGTCCAACAAAAATAAAGCACAGTAGATTGACCAGGCAAAGGAAGGAAACCAAAAATTATGTATACCAGTTAAGAAAAAAACTAACTAAAGTACAAACTGGAATTGCCATTTGGAGAATAAAGCAATGAAAATAAAATTAACAAATAGGTTGAGAGGGAAGGAGATAAAGAGAAGAAAGAAATAATAGATATATAAAGGTAAACAGAGGTAGATAAAGAAGATTTATATATATTAAAGATTAATTGCAAGTGGAAAAGAACAGTAGGAAAAGAAAACAAAGGAATAAATGTATAATAATAATAATAGGTTTAAAAAACTCAAAATTAAAATTAAAAAAAAAGAGAAAAAAAAGAATAGGAACAATCCACAGAAGTGCAAAAGCCCAATGCAGAGGCAGAGGTTTTTAACAACAATAAAAAATGTGACTGAGGAAGAAAAACTCAAAAGTTTAGTTAGATTTCATAGTGCCAATAAAATCAACAACTGCAATGGGAGGAGGGGGGAGGGAAAAATATTCAAAAGCATGTACAGAACAAGTCAAAACATAAAAATAGTAAATGTTTTTCTTGAGTCACTACTGTCAGAGTCCTTTCCCTCACTGGGAGTCACAGTCTACCTCACCTCCTTAGGATAACCTCCAACACTGTGCTGATCTCTGGACCTGCTGCAGGAACAGCTCAGATTCTAATCTGGTCCTACTCCTGTGTGTTCTTAACTCCAATGTCTACAGCTGTCAGAACTAGTGTGTTTTCTTTTGTGGGAACTCTCAGTGTCCTTTTATATATTCCATAGACACAGGCTTTGCCTAGTTAATTGTGTGGAGTTAATCTGCAGCTTATAGAGCTGGTGGGAAGTTTTTTAGTCTTCTTCCTTAGCCACACTGCCCCTGGGTTTCAATTGTGGTTTTATCTCCACCTATGCTTGTGTGTTGTCCACTGGGGTTTACTCCTGAGGCTGCCCTGGGAGACTTAGGTTTGCCCCCATGAGGGCAGGTGTGGAGGTTGTGCAGCTGTTTTGTTTGCAGGGGTTCTGGCAGAACCACTTTTTGCCCTTTCATACTGCCCATGGGATTCTCTGGACAAAAATACTGGAGTGAGTTATCTTCTCCAGTTGACCAGATTTTGTCAAATCTCTCCACTATAACCTGTCCCATCTTGGGTGGCACTGCCAGGCATGGCTCACAGCTTCATTTACTAAAACCTCTTTGCCATGACAAGGCTGTGGTCCATGCAGGGGAGATTAATTTTATGCCAATAAAAAATTTAAAAAAGAGAAGGATGGTATAATGAACCATATATATGGTATATATATGGTATATATATACCATATATATATATATAGATAGATAGATAGATAGATATAGATACACACATACATTTCTCTTTTTTCTCTCAACTTCTTTAAAAAAACATTATATAAGGTAATGATTATAGCAATATATTGTTGGCTTTGTAACATATATAAATGAAATATATACAAAATAATAGCATAAAGAAGGAAAAGGAAAAATACTAGACAGAGCTATTCTCACCAAAATTTCAATATAAACTGAAGTAGATTCTGATGAATTAAAATGTATGTGGCAAGATCTCAAGTAGCCATTATTAAATAAGCATATATATTGTTTAAAAGTCATTAAAAGTATTAAAATACTATACTGGAAAATATTCAGTTAACTCAAAAATGTAATAAAGGGAGAACAGAGAAATAACCACTATGATACATACAGGAAACAAAAAAGTAAAATGATACAATAAATATAATTATATCTATATTAACAATATTACTGTTATAATGGTGCTATTGGATTATTGAAATTAAATAGCTATTAATGAATTTGGGCTTCCCTGGTGGCTCAGCTGGTAAAGAATCCACCTGCAATGTGGGAGACCTGTGTTCAATCCTGGGTGGGGAAGATCCCCTGGTGAAGGGAATGGTTACCCACACCAGTATTCTGGCCTGGAGAATTCCATGGACTATATAGTCCATGGGGTCACAAATAGTCAGACACGATTGAGCGACTTTCACACATTCATGGATTTATTAGAAAAAAAAATCTAATAAAAAGCAGAAGCTGTCAGAATGGAAAAAAAAAAACAGGAAAGCCAATCATATACTAGCTACAGGAGACACACTTTAGATTCAAAATTCAAATAAGGTAAAGTTAGGATATGGAAAATCATATATCATGCAAAAGCAACTGTGAGTAAACTGGAGTGGCTATATTAATATCAAACAAGAGTTGATTTTAAAGCAAAACATGTGACTAGATATAATGAGCAGTTTTGATTGCATTTTAAACATATCACAAAGCTGTAGTAATTGTAAATGTACATGCATTTAACAATGGTGCCTCAGCATATATAAAGCAAAAGGTGACAGGATTGAAGGGAGATATAGATAATTCACAATAATAGTTGATTCTTAAATACCCCACTTGCACTAGTGTACAACAAGAAGAAATAGAAATTTGAACAACAGTATAAACCAACTAGATTTAACAAACTTCTATGTAATACTCCACCCAACAAAATAGAATATGCATTCCCCTCACGTATATCTGGAATATTCTCTGATATAGGCCACATAAAAAGACATAAGCCAAGTCTAAATAAACATGCAAGGATTGAAATAATACAGGTTATGACCTCTGGCAATAGAGTAATATTAAAAATCAATAACAGAAGAAAACGGGAAATTCATAAATATGTGGAAATTAAATTTATGTATTCCTGCTTTAACATTAAAAAAACATAAAAATATAACATAAAATTGGTTTATGTAGGCTTCCCTGGTAGCTCAGTTGATTAAGAATCTGCTTGCAATACAGAAGACTGGTTCAGTCCCTGGGTTGGGAAGGTTCCCTGGTTAAGGGAAAGGGTATCCACTCTAGTATTCTGGCCTAGAGAATTCCATGGACTATATAGTCCACGCAGTTGCAAAGAGTCAGACATGACTGAGTGACTTTCATTTCACTTCACTTCATTCCTGCATAAACAATAGGTTAAAGATGGAATCACTAGGGAAACTGAAAAACACTTTGAGATGAATGAGCATAGATATACAGCATATCAAAACTTGTGGAATCATTTAAGTTAAGGCTTATAAGATAATCTATAGCCTAGATTCTTATATTTTATATTAAAAATATCTAAAAACAGCAATATAACCTTCTACCTAAGACAAAAACAGGAGTAAACTATATATATGCTAGCAAAGTAAGAATATAATAAAAACCAAAATGGAAATTTATAAAGTTTAGTATGGAAAAACAGACAGAATCAATAATACAAGTTAGGCTTTTTAAAAGATGAAAAGTTAATAATATTTAACTAGACGAACCAAGACAAGAAAACTCAAATGATTAAAATCTGCTATATTCTCATATCATTTTTATTTCTGTAAAAATGATATTAATTGTGTCTTGCAAACAATTCATTCTGTTCTGAGGCTTGCCTTTGTTTTATTTATGTTTTCCTTTACTGTGTAAAAAAGTTTTTAAATTTAGTCATATGATATTTATTTATTTTTGTTTCTATTTTCATTACTCTAGGAGATGGATGAACAAATTTCTTGCTGTAGTGTATACCAAAGAGTGGTCTATGTTTTCCTCTATGCGTTTTATAATGTCCAGCCTTAAATGTACTTCTTTAATGCATCTTGAGTTTATTTTCTTGTATATTGTTAGGAAATAATCTAATGTAACAATTTTACTGTCCAATTTTCCCAGAACCATTTATTTAGGGAACTATTTGTTTTCCATTCTTCTCTCTTTTGTCATAGATTATATAATCATAGGTGCATGAGTTTATCTAGGGCTTTCTTTTATATTCCACTGATCTATATTTCTGTTTTTATGTCAGTACCATTCTGTTCTGGTTACTGTAGTTTTGTAGTATAATATAAAGTTCGGGCCTTTAATTCCTCCAGCTGTTTTTCTTTCTTAAGGTTACTTTGACTCTTCAAGATTTTTTGTGTTTCCATACAAGTTTTAAAATTATCTATTCTAGTTTTGTGAAAATGTCATTGGCAATTTGATAAGGATTGTATTGAATTGGTATGTTGCTTTGGACAGTACAGTTCCTTTCATGTTATTGATTCTTCTCATCCAAGAACACGCTTTATCTCTCCTTCTGTTTGTGTTTACTTTGATTTCTTTTATCTGTAACTTTTAGGCTTCCAAAGTGGCTCAGTGGTAAAGAATTCACCTGCCAAACAGGAGACAAATTTTCAATCCCAGGGTCAGGAAAATCCCCTGGAGGGGGAAATGGCAACCCACTCCAGGATTCTTGCCTGGGAAACCCGATGGATGGAGGAGCCTGGCACAGTGCAGTCCATGGGATAGTAAAGAGTCAGACACAAGTGAGCAACTGAAAAACAACAATCTGTAGCTTATAGCTTTCTGAGTATAGGTCTTTTACTTTCTTTGGTTAGTTTATTCCTATGTATTTTACACTTTCTGTTGCAATGTTAAGCGGAATTGTTTCTACAAGTTCTCTTTCTGATGTTTTCTTTTTATTGTTAGTGTACAGAAATTCAGATTTCTGTGCATTAATTTTGTATCCTGAAAATACACCAAATTCACTGATTGTTTCCAACTAGCATCTTTAGCAGACAAATGGATAAGGAAGCTGTGGCACATATACACTATGAAATATTACTCAGCCATTGAAAAGAATTCATTTGAATCAGTTCTAATGAGATGGATAAAACTGGAGCCCATTATAAAGAGTGAAGTAAGCCAGAAAGATAGACCAGTACAGCATACCAACGCATACATATGGAATTTTAAAAGATGGTAACAATAACCCTATATGCAAAACAGAAAAAGAGACACAGATTTAGAGAACATCTTTATTATTTTCTATGCATAACATTATATCATCTGCAAACAGTGACCATTTTACTTCTTTTCAACTTTGGATTACTTTTATCTCTTCTTTTGCTCTGATTGCAATGGTGAGGACTTCAAAAACTATGTTGAATTATAGTGGCAAGAATGGACATCCTTGTTTTGTTCTGATCATAATGGAAATGCTTTCAGTTTTTCACCACTGAGAATGTTTCCTGTACGTTTGTTGCATTTGAAGTTTACTGTGTTGAGGTAGGTTCCCTCTGTTCTCATTTTCTAGACAGTTTTTTTTTTTATCATAAATGGGTATTGAAATTTGTCAAAACCTTTTCCTGCATCTATTGAGATTATTATATGGTTTTTATATTTCCATTTGTTAATATGGTGTAATATAGTTGGATTTGTGTTTGTTGAATCATCACGTCCCTGGGATAAATCACACTTGATTATGGTGTTTGATCCTTTTAACGTGTTGTTCTATTCTGTTTGCTAGCATTTTGTTGTGGATTTTTGCATCTATGTTCATCAGTGATATTGGTCTATAATTTCCTTTTTTGTGTGATATCTTTGTTTGATTTTGGTATAAGGTGATTGTGGCCTTGTAGAATGAGCTTGGAATGCTCCTTTCTCTGCAGTTTTTGGAAGAATTTGAGAAGGATGAGTATTAGCTCTTCTCTCAATATTTGAAAGAATGTTCCTTTGAAATTATCTGGTCCTGGGCTTTTATTTGTTGGAAGACTTTTTAATCACATTTTCAATTTTATTATTTGTGATGGGCTATTTATATTGTCTGTTTCTTCCATGGTTCATTCTTCAAAGGTTACGCCTTTTTAAGAATGTGTCCATTTCTTCTAGGTTGCCCATTTTATTAGCATATAGTTGCTTGTAGTAGTCTCTTATGATTCTTTGTATTTCTGGAGTGACATTTGTAATTTATCCTTTTTCAGTTCTAATTGTACTGATTTGTATCTTCTCTTTTTCTTGATGAGTCTCAGTAAAGGTTTATCAATGTTGCTTGTCTTCTCAAGGAAAATGCCTTTAGCTTCATTGACCTTTTCTCCAAGTGCTCCTGAAAGACTAAAACAGGTCCTGGAACCTGGTGACAGATTTCTTAGTGGGGGGAGTTATCTGTGACCTCCAGGGACAGTATCCTGGAACCTACTGGTGGACCTCTGAGTCAGGGTAGTTATCTGCAGGATCCTGGGCCAGCAGAATGGGTTCTGACATTCACCCAAGGATTTCCTAGTCACTGAAGCTATTTGTGCCCTCCTAGGACAACATGGGCAGGTCCTGCATCCTGTTGGAAGAATTCCTAGTGGCAGGAGCTATCTGTGCCCTTCTGGGTCAGCAGGGCTAGGGAATCCTGGCATCTTCCCACAGATTTGGGAGAGGCAGCTAGCTCCTCTCTCTGGAGTTCAAGATGGCAGGAGTGACTTGTTCCCACCCTTAAGGCTCTGTTGTTGGTGCCTTGTTGCCTGGGAACACTCACAGGGAAAGGGATTCTTATGTTGGTTTTGCTTCTCTCCTCATGTGCCTCCCAATAATGGTGCCTTACCTTTCTAGCAGGCCCAGGCTTCTTCCTAGTACATCCTGAGCTACCATAGCCAGATCTCTTCAACTTATTTTAACAACTAACCATGGACCTCTCCCTAGGACAAAGCTTTAGGGTCTCAATTCTGCACCTTTCTCCCACTACCATCAACAGAGGAGTGTCTCAGGCTGTGGAGCACAAGGTGGTGGTGCCGACGCTCTGTGCATGTTACCACCATTTTGCCTTCCACGAACAGGTTGCTGCTCTCTCCTCTTAGGCGCTGAAATTCTCCCTTCATCCACTAAGGATCCTTGGTGAGGACCCTTCCCAAGACGAAGGAATCGTTCATCCTTCCCATCTGCCTCCCTGGAGTGCAGGCCCCATTCTGATTCTTTCTTTTTTTTTTTTCTTTCTACTTTTTTTCTACCTAGTTAAGGGGAGATTTTCTTGTCTTTTCAGACATCTTAAGTCTGTCAGTGTTCAGTAGCTGTTCCACGTGAATCATTCCACTTACAGATGTCCTTCCAATGTATCTCTGAAAGGAGGTAAACTCTGCTTCCTATGCTCTGCCATCTTGATCCTGACTCTTCTGAAATACTGTAGTAAGTCTTGGTCCTAAATGAGCTTCTGTATAATGTTATTACAGCTTAAATAAAATAGTCAGTCACAGATTTAGTAATCTAGAGTTTTTCCTTAAAAGTTGCTCCAGTTGTATGGCTGAATCATCTAATTCAAGAACAGTTTTCAACAGATTCTAAAATGTCAGTCATATATAATGGTCTTGAATTAGATCAACCAGATGATTTTTAAGTTTTGTGAAGGTGGAATTTTATATCATTTATTGATACATACTCACTATTCTTAAAGATACATTTCACAGAGCAGATGCTTACAAATAGTTTTTGAAATAATTAATGCATGATAATATCATTGCTTCTTATATATATTTTTAAAAAGTACATTTTTTCCTGATTTATGCAAATAAACTGTAAAATGAAGAATTCCATAACAATAGATATAATTTCCATTTTGTCCATTCCATATTGCTGAGAGAACCAGGGGCAAAACTCAAAGAGGTATAGATAGCATCCATCACTAGACAAATTTGTCTTTAAAATTGTTTTAAACTACAAAATACAATTTTAATTTAAAAAATTGAATCTTGGTAAGCACAATGTTTGAGAAAGTTATCTAAGCAGAAATAACTTAAAGTTTAGTTATTATTATTATTTTTTTTTTACCTAATACAGGCACAGTAAAGGACAGAAAGAGTGGAGACATAGTAGATGCTGAAGAGATCAAGAGATGGAAAGAATACAGGGAAAAACTATGCAAAAAAAGATCATAATTAATTGGATTACTATGATGGTGTGGTTAGTCATCCAGAGAGAGACATTCTGGAGTGTGAGGAAGCACTGCTCTTAATAAAGCTAGTGGATGCCATGGAATTCCAGTAGAGCTACTCAAAACCCTAAAGGATGATGCCATCAAAGTGTTTTATTTAATATGTCAGCAAATCTGAAAGCCAGCAAGTCTAGCAGTGGCCACAGGACTGGAAAAGGTTAATCTTCATCCCAGTTCCCAAGAAGGTTGGCACTAAAGAATGTGTTAAAGATTGGACCATTTCACTCATCTCCCATCCTAATAAGGTCATGCTTAAAATCTTTCATGCTAAGTTTCAGCATTATGCAAGCCAAGAACTTTCATTTGGAAAAGGAAGAAAACTTGCATTTGGAAAAGGAAGAGAAACCAGAGATCAAATTGCCAACATTCACTGGATCATAGAGAAAGCTAGGGAATTGCAGAAAAAACATCTACCTCTGTTTCATTGACTATATTAAGGCTTTTGACTTTGTGTGAATCATAACAAACTGTGGAAAGCTGTTAAAGAGATTGGAATACTAGAGCATCTTACCTGTCTCCTGAGAAACCTGTATGTGGGTCAAGAAGCAACAGAATGCTGTATGGAACACATGATTGGTTCAAGATTGAGAAAGGAGTATGACGGGGCTGTCTGCTGTCACCCTGTTTGTTTAACCTATATGCTGATAACATCATGAGAAATGCTGGGCTGGGTGAGTTACAAACTTGGAATCAAGACAGGTGGGAGAAATATCAACAACCTCAGATATGCACATGAAACCACTCTAATGGAATAAAGTGAAGAGGAACTAAAGAGCCTCTTGATGAAGGTGAAGGAGGAGAGTAAAACAGCCATCTTAAAGCTAAATATTAAAAAAAAAATCATGACATCTGGCCCCTTTACTTAATGGTAAATAGAAGGGGAAAGTGTAGAAGTAGTTACAGTTGTCCTCTTCTTGGGTTCTAAAATCACTGCAGATGGTGACAGTTGCCATGAAATCATAAGATGATCATTTCCTGGCAGGAAAGCTATGACAAACCTAAATAGTGTGCTGAAAAGCAGAGACATTACTTTGCTTATATAGACAAAGTTCCATATAGTTAAGGAGATGGTTTTCCCAGTGGTCACATAGGGTTGTGAGAGCTGAATTGTAAAGAAGGTAGAATGCCAAAGAACTGATGCCATTGAACTGTGGTGCCAGGGAAGACTCTTGAAAGTCCCTTGGACAGCAAAGAGATCAAACGAGTCAATCTTAAGGGAAATCAACCCTGAATATTCACTGGAAGAACTGATGCTGAAGCTGAAGCTTCAGTATTTTGGTCATCCGATGTGAACAGTGAAAATATTGGAAAAGTCCCTGATTTGGGAAAGATTGAGACCAGAATGATAAGAGGGCATCAGAGGATGAGACAGCTGGATGGAATCACCAAGGCGATAGACATGAACTTGGGAAAACTCCAGGAGATGGCAAGGGACAGGGAGGCCTGTCGTGCTGCAGTCCTCGGGGTCATAGAGTCAGACATGACTGGGCAACATTGTAGAGTAAATGCAAGTCCAACAGGATGGTACCTTGATGAGTACATGGGTAGTAATTAGCTGTTTCAATTAGAATGTGCAAACACATATTAACAAACTGAATAGTATCTCATTCCATAGATACACAGAGTCTTTGTCTCATGCTATTGATATTTCTAAAAATCTTCTCTTAAAGTGTAAGGTGGAGAAGGCAATGACACCCCACTCCAGTACTCTTGCCTGGAAAATCCCATGGATGGAGGAACCTGGTAGGCTGCAGTCCATGGGGTCGCTAAGAGTCGGACACGACTGGGCGATTTCCCTTTCACTTTTCACTTCCATGCATTGGAGAAGGAAATGGCAACCCACTCCAGTGTTCTTGCCTAGAGAATCCCAGGGACGGAGGAGCCTGGTGGGCTTCTGTCTGTAGGGTCACGCAGAGTCGGACATGACTGAAGCGACTTAGCAGTAGCAAAGTGTAAGGAGGTGTATGTGCTAAATTTTGTCTGTGGTTTATATCTTTTTGTGACTGGGGGTCAGAATTGGTTTAGTACTGAAGATGAGGAAAAATTTAATCAACACAGAATGGAAAGAAACTTGACAAAAGAGAGCAAACAGATGTAAAGGAAAATAGCTTTGGACCAGTTTAGCTGCTTATCTCTATTCTTAATTTAGTTGTGATTGATTGACCACATACTGTTTCAAATTCAAGGGACAAATAAATGAAAACCCCAGTAGAGGAACTATTCCTGTAGAGGCTAAAGTGGAAATGAAATTTCAATTTGTTGCAGCAAAATAATCAAGCTGGTATAGTTGTCTGTTGCTTGCTCATTTGGTGGTGCCAAAATTTTGTCTAACTTCCTCAATTAGCTCTTCCCTTCCCTATCATCTTCTGTCTTCATTTAAAGTTTTGCCCATGGTCCCTTAATTAATATGTGAATAATTTTCTTTGGTAAAGTAAAAAGAAAAGACATGATTTTCAAAATCAAGTAACAATAAAATGGCAAAAGTCTAGTTACTCAGGTTACTGTTTATCAATTATTAGATCTATTGGAATTTTCATAGAGTAGATGAAAGAAGTATTTGATGAAACATTTTGGAAATTACTAGGCCAGAGAATCAATGTCAGGGTACATCCTTTTGGAATGTATCCATTTCTTTTCTTCTCATTTCTCCTTGCAAGTTGAAATTTCCATTTGTGATTTCTTTCATTCTTCCTTAATGGATTCTTTTTTTTTTTCTTTGCCTTTTATAAGTGTGAGCTGGTTAGAAAATCTGTCATGTCTTTTCACTAAATATAATATTCTAGCTTTTGTTCAAATGTTAACTAATGGGAGGTTTTCCTGGGCTTCACACCTCCTCTTTATGATTCTTTCCATCTCCTTGGATCTCATATGATTCTTTCCATCTTATATGATTCCATCTTATATGATTAATCTCATATGACTTCATCTCATATGATTCTTTCCATCTCCTTTGTATTTGTTTGAATATTTTCTGTCCCTCCTCACCCTTACTAGCATCTAAACTGCAGGAAGAGAGGAACAGTAAGTATGTTTTGTTCACTAGTGATTTTCCAAGCAGTAATATAGACTCCTGGCTGTCATAAACCCTTCATGAATATTTGTTTTAAGACAAAATATTGAATTACAAATCTTTAGGGACATAAAAGTGTTTACATTTGCTATGAATATGGAAGCCTTTTCTGTATAGTTATCTTGTATTCTCATTGTCTGTGCTGAGTTTATAGATGATAAATCTTTACTAAGTAATAGTGCATCAATATACAAATGAGTGAATAAACCTCAGGTATTTTGTTTTCCATAAACAAGGTAAAAGGAACCACCCAGATTATCTGAGATGACAGAGAATCATGAGCTATTAGCCCCTAACTCCATCTTATTCCATTTATATTCTTTAGAAGGGAATATGGCTAGCATATCTAAACATTTTGATCTCTGTCTAAGATGTAGCTTCATTTGTTAGCTTTCCTATTAACCTGCTCAAGAATCAAAATACTATCTCTTATATTTATAGCAAATGAGTTCATACTACAAGAAGATACATATATATATAAAGGACTCTAGTAATAAAAGCCAAGTGAACAGGTAAAAGCAAATATATGCAGATACATTTTAGAGGTAATTTTTCATTAAGTTATGTGGCATAGCTTTTAAATCTAATGAAATGAGGAACAATCAGAATACCATATATGGGACAAGAAACTAAAATAGTTTTAAAATTAGCTAAGAGGAATAAATTGATCAATAACAATGATGATGTTGTGATTTTGTATTTAAAAGGCAATTAAAATTTCACACACACTCCCATACATCAATATGACATAAAGAGTTAGCTTAAAACAGTTTTGCAATCATGAATATAAAAGTATACCAAATTACTGAAATAATGTGTATAAGAAAGCATATAAAATTAAAATATGTGAAAGGAATAATCTCAAAATAAAATGCTCATTTAAATTTAATAAATAAAGTCTAGTAAAAAGTTCACAAATTTATTTTCCTTATTACCATTTTGCCTTTGTTAAGAAAAAAATGTATCATAGAATCTAATGACCCACAGATATGAGAAAATATTTGAAACCACAGTAATAAGAATATCCTGTGGATTTTCTTTCTAAAGGAGTAAAACCTCAACAACAGTATATAAATCAAGAAGAGGTTATGGATGTTAAGCTTCTTAAAGCCCTTGTACTATCAGGGAGGATAATATATTGATGGATTTGAACAGGTATATGTTAACCATACATGTTTATAATTTTTAAGATAACAAAAATATAAACTATGATAAATGTTTACAGCTTTTCAAATAGTAAGGGGAAAATGATAAAAATAATACATTCAATACAAGTGAGATAAAAAAAATGAGAGGTAAAGGGAAATACACAGTAACTGAGATAAAGCATAAATAAAATGATAAATTGACAATAAATATAATTAGATTAAACATTCTAACAAAACACAAAAAATCCACTTTATAGACAAATTTATATATCGTCTCTCTACAAAAGATAATCTTAAATAATTAAAAAATACAAATAACAACAAAAAATTTAGAAGGAAAATATTAACAAAAAGAAAAACCTGTTTAACTGCATTGATATCTGACAAAGTAGTCTCTGATGAAATAAAGTATTATGGAAGATAAAGTGTCACTGTGTATGTGCGTGCTCAGGCATGTGTGATTGTGACCTCATGGACTCCTCTGGCCATAGGATTTTTCAGGTAAAAATACTAGAGTGGGTTGCGATTTCCTCTTCCAGGAGACCTTCCCAACTCAGAGATCAAATCCAATGTCTCTTGCATTGGTAGGTGGATTCTTTATCACTGAACCACCTGGAAGCCCAAAGTGACACTGTATGATGATGAAAATTCAATTCACCTAGTTTATATAAAAATTATTCACTTGCATACACATAAAAATAATTTCCAAAACATATAGTATACATACTTATAAAACCACAGAAGTAATAGAAAATATGCATCAACATTTGGATATTTTATTTAGCTATCTCAGTAACTGATGTATCAAACAAGCCAAGCATTAGTAAGAATATTGGAGATATAAAAAACACAACAATGAAGTAAATACAATTGAGTATGTTAAAGACATTATACCAAACAATGGAGATTCAATAGAAAATTTTCAAACATACTGGGATATTTATGAAAATTGACTTTATCTTGAGCTATAAAGCAAGCCTTAATCAATTTTCCAAGATAAGTATTGCACAGACAATACTGCCTGGCAATAATTCTGCTAAGTTAGAAATCTAGCAAAAAATTAGGTAAACAGGAAACTCCCATGATCTTAGAAATTTAAAATAGTTATTCTAAATAATTGACAGATTCAAACAAAAATCAAAATGAATATTAGAAAATAGGGTTGATTTAAAAATTATTACATATGAAAATTTATGGAATGCAACTAAAATATAACTTTGCTGGGAATACTGAGGCTTACATTTTATATTCAACAAAAAGGAGAAAGGCTTAAAAATAAGTGGCCAAATATCCAACTTCAAATGTTAAAATCTAAAAGCTATAGAATAAACCAAAAGAAAGTAGAAAATAGGCCTTAATGAAGAAGCATTGCCTCTGAAGCCAGACTGTCTACAGGTGAATCTCTACTTCCCCTCTTGCTAGTTTCTTGACCTTGGGAAAATAACTTAAGCTCTTTGTTTTCCTTATTTATAATGTGTGAATGATAGTAAGAGTATCTGCTTTGAAGTTGTGGTGAGGATTGAATGAGTAAATACGTAAAAGATATAGAGAGCCAGGATTTTTTTTTTTTTTTTTTGAGAGCCAGGATTTTGATCAGGACTTTGTGGTTACAAAGATATTTATTAAATAGGAAAAGATAAAACACATCTTAAGGTCAAAATTACGTGTTTCAAAGTAATACAATCAACATACCCCTTTCAATACCAATGGGGAAAACAAAAAAGAAGAGTAAGTTGACAAAAGTCACAAAGAACAAATAGAACATGAGGAATTAATGGCTATAACCAACTCTTTTGACAGCTTTACTATGAAGGGAGTGATACAAATGGGCAATGTTTGTCAGGCAAGTTGGAACCAAGTGGTTTTTTTTGCTTGTTTGTTTATGTTTTTACTTTTCTTTTCCAGATGGGCTAAGTTAAGGCAAGTTTGTACTCAGGTAGCAAAGATCCAACTGAACAGGAATATGCTGAATTCACTGAAAGTTCAAGGAAGGAGTGATTCACAAGGGAGTGAAGCCAGGAAAAATAAATTATTTATGAGTGAGTCTAAGTTTAAATAAATAATGTTCTGTGAGAATTTTTTTTTTTTTTTAATAAAACACTGCTTTCGCTAGAGAAAGAAGGGCTAATTTGGGGAAAAAACAAAAAACCAAAAACTGATTTTTGGGATCCAAAGTTCTGCTAGGAGCCCTGCTAAGAGAAATACAATGACCAACAAGGCAGACTTGACTGTTTTTGTTTAATTATGTACTTGGACTTTTGAAAGAAAATAAAAGAGAAAAGAGAGCTGGTGACACTCATATAAATGAAAGCAAAATACTTGAGCCCTCCTACTCCAAGACTTTTATACTTTGCATTTCTCTCTGAAATACACACCTAACATGCTAACATTAAACGACTCATTCATCCTCTTCATGTAGTTTTTGTTCCCGATATCACTTCTTTAGCAAAGGAACAACCACATTATCTATATTTATCCTCTACCCTAGTGCTCAGCACATCCTAACCTTGCATAATTCTGCTATTTTTAGTTACTATTGTTTCTACCTTCTGTTGAAATGCAAATTGCTTCAGAGCAGGGACTTTATTTTGGTCACTATTGTATTCCAATGTCTTAAAAGATTACCTTATATTCTTATGAGCCTTAGTAAATGGGAAGGAAGGAAGAAAGGGAGGGAGGGAGGAAGGAAAAGCTGAAATAAATACATTTGTTTTGCCAATAATATAAATAGCTATTTTTCTTTAACTTTTTACTCACCATCAACACTAAACACTAAGTCTGTCAATCCCACCTCTAAAATAAACTTTTATTTATTCCAGGTTCCCATGTCTCCATTGCGATTACTGTATGTTAGCATACTTCAATCTATTGTCTAGACTTAATATTCAGTTCAGTTCAGTCACTCAGTCATGTCCAACTCTTGTGACCCCATGGACCGCAGCATGTCAGGTCTTCCTGTCCAACACCAACTACTGGAGTTTACTCAAACTCATGTCCACTGATTAGTTGATGGCATCGAACCATCTCATCCTCTGTTGCCCCCTTCTTCTCCCTCCTTCAATCCTTCCCAGCATCAGGGTCTTTTCCAATGAGTCAGTTCATCACAGTAGGTGGCCAAAGTATTGGAATTTCAGCTTCAGCATCAGTCCTTCCAAAAAACACCCAGGACTGGGTGTGGATAAACAGGTTGGATCTCCTTGCAGTCCAAGGTACTCCCAAGAATCTTCTCCAACACCACAGGAAAAAAGCATCAATTCTTTGGCATTCAGCTTTCTTTATAGTCCAACTCCCACATCCACACATAATTACTGGAAAAACTATAGCCTTGACTAGACAGACTTTTTTGGAAAAATAGGTCTCTGCTTTTTAATAAGCTGTCTAGGTTGTTCATAACTTTTCTTCTGAGGAGCAAGCATATTTTAATTTCATGGCTGCAGTCATCATCTGCAGTGATTTTGGAGAGAGAAAAAAAAAAGTCTGTCACTGTTTCCTATTTCCCCATCTATTTGCCATGAAGTGATGGGACCAGATATCATGATCTTAGCTTTCTGAATGTTGGGTTTTAAGCCAACTTTTTCACTCTCCTCTTTCTCTTTCGTCAAGGGGCTATTTAGTTCTTCGCTTTCTACCTTAAGGGTGGTGTCATCTGCCTATCTGAGGTTATTGATATTTCCCTTGACAATCTTGACTCCAGCTTGTGCTACGTCCAGCTCAGCATTTCACATAATGTACTCTTCATATAAGTTAAATAAGCAGGGTGACAATATATAGCTTTGATGTACTCCTTTCCCACTTTGGAGCCAGTCTGTCATTCCATGTCCAGTTCTAACTGTTGCTTCTTGACCTGCATACAGATTTCTCAGGAGGCAGGTAAGGGTGGATTGGTAGTCCCATCTTTTGAAGAGTTTTCCATAGTTTGCTGTGATCTACACAGTCAAAGGCTTTGGCATAATGAATAAAGCAGAAGTAGATGTTTTTCTGCTATTCTCTTGCTTTTTCTATGACCCAACAGATGTTGACAATGAATCTCTGATTCCTCTGCCTTTTCTGAATCCAGCTTGAACACCTGGAAGTTCATGATTCATGCACTGTTGAAGCCTTCCTTAGAGAATTTTGAGCATTACTTTTCTAGCATGTGAGATGAGTGCAATTGTGTGGCAGTTTGAACATTCTTTGGCATTGCCTTTCTTTGGGATTGAAATGAAAACCCTTTTTCGAGTCCTGGAGCCACTGCTGATATTTCCAAATTTGCTAGCATATTGACTGCAGCACTTGCACAGCATCTTCTTTTAGGATTTGAAATAACTCATCTGGAATTCTATCACATCCACTAGCTTTGTTCATATTGATGCTTCCTAAGGCCCACTTGACTTCAGACTCCAACATATCTGGCTCTAGGTGATTGATCATACCATCATGCTTATCTGGGTTATTAAGATCTTTTTTGTATAGTTCTTCTGTGTATTCTTGCCACATTCTCTTAATATCTTCTACTTCTGTTAGGCACAAACCATGTCTGTCCTTTATTGTGCCCATCTTTGTATGAGATATTACCTTGGTAGCTCTAATTTTCTTGAAGAGATCTCTTGTCTTTACCATTCTATTGGTTTTTTTTCCCCCAATTCTATTGTTTAACTCTATTTCTTTGCATTGTTCACTTAATAGGGCTTTCTTATTTTTCCTTGCTGTTCTTTGAAACTCTGCATGCAGATGGATGTCTTTCCTTTTCTTCTTTGCCTTTTGCTGTTCTTAGCTATTTGTAAGGCCTCCTCAGACAAACATTTTGCCTTTTTGCATGTCTTTTTCTTGGGGATAGTCATCATCACTGCCTTCTGTACAATGTCAGGAACCTCCTGCCATTGCTTTTCATGTACTCTGTCTATCAGATCTAATCCCTTGAGTCTATTTGTCACCTCTACTGTATAATCATAAGGGATTTGATTTAGGTCACACCTGAGTGGTGTAGTGGTTTTCCCTACTTTCTTCAATTTAAGTTTGAAGTTTTCAGTAAGGAGCTCATTTATCTGAGCTACAGTCAGCATCTGGTCTTGTTTTTGCTGACTGTATAGAGCTTCTCCATTTTCAGCTGCAAAGAATAAAATCAATCTGATTTTGGTATTGGACATATGGTGATGTCCATGAGTGGAGTCGATCAGACTTAAATAATTTAACTTAGTGAATTATTGACTTTTCAGTTCTTCTAAGATTGTTATTCTTAGTTTTCTCAAATCAAAAAAATAGATAACTAAACCAACAAGTAGCCTGAACAATTTGTTCAGGAACGTCAGAGTCCCAAAGTACTTGCTTTTTAATACATATTATCTAGCATTTCACATTATGTGGAGATAAATGTAACTCCACAATATTTCCATATAAATTATTATTATCCCCTTATCAAAAAGCAGGGAAATTAATTGAGCACAAAATTTGTCTAAATTAACAGGATCAGTTCCCAATTCTCCTTGACCTCTACTTCCCACTAGCTCAGGGAGATGAATGTCACCATGGGTTTATCAAGTCAAAGAACAGTAGAAGTAGACTTGCATTTTTCCTTCATGAAGCTAGTGGAAGCACAAATTTGTGAAATGGAATCTGGAGAATAAGAAATCTTACTTATATTTAGTTTTCCCTGTCTCCTCTCTGCATACCCTCTGGTGGAGCCAATATAGTAAGTACTACACAGGGGCTTGTGGAAAGACAATAAAGATTATGATCTTTCCTTGCATCACCCACTAGGTGACAGGTGACCTTAAAGTGAGGAAGGAAGGCACTTGCTTAAATGGAGGGCAAGTATTGCAGTTAGAAAAAGAACAAGAGTAAATGCCTTGAGTACAGAATTTACCTGATAAGCCTGAGCAATAGCAGGCAGCCAGTCCCCACTCCAAAGGGAGTAAGAAAAAGGTTAGTTACTCAGGAACCATGGGATTACACAGGCTGTTTGAGAAATTTTGCTTTGTTTATTTATCATCATACTCCAATTCTACATTCTTAATATGCTGTTTACATCAGTAAATTCTCTCACAAAGTCCACTTCACTCTCTAAATGAGGAATTCCATAAAGTCTTCTAAAATAAAACTAAAGATCCAATCATTTTACTTCTTCTTAAGGATGATATCAGTTTAGACTGGCTATGCCTTCCTCCATTCTAAGTCACTTCAGTCATGTCTGACTCTTGCAACTGCGATGCCTGCCAGGCTCCTATGTCCAAGGGATTCTCCAGGCAAGGATACTGGAGTGAGTTGCCATTTTCTTCTCCAGGGCATCTTCTCAACCCCAGGGATCAAACCTGCAGCTCTTATGTCTCCTGCATTGGCAGGCGGGCTCTTTATCACTAGCGCACCTGAGAAGATCTTAGCAAGTAATGAATCCAAATCTAAATCTGCTTTCCTGATCTTTCATAGACATAAGGAAAAGAACATTCTAATTTTAACTTACATAAAGATTCTCAAATATTTGCTTTATATTTGTTATATAGAGATTATTCTTCTTGATTTGTCTCAAAGTGTAAATTTCTTATTAATGTAATAATGTTCTATGTAATTAGGTTCCCAAAACCTCATTTACTGGTGACTCAGACAGTAAAGAAGAACAGGTTCAACCCCTGGATCAGGAACATCCCCTAGAGAAAAGAATGGCTATCCACTCCAGTATTCTTGCCTGGAGAATTCCATGGACAAAGGAACCTGGAGGGCTACAGTCCACAGAGTTGTAATGAGTCAGACATGACCGAATGACTTTCACGCTCACCCCATTACTATATGATGAAAATATCAGTTTAGTTCGGTCACTCAGTCATGTCTGACTCCTTGAGACCCTCATGGACTGCAGCACGCCAGGCCTCCCTGTCCATCGCCAACTCCAGGAGTTTACTCAAACTCATGTCTGTGATGCCATCCAACCGTCTCATACTCTGTCATCCCTTTCTCCCGCCTTCAATCTTTCCCAACATCAGGGTCTTTTCAAATGAGTCAGCTCTTCGAATCAGGTGGCCAAAGTATTGAAATACTTAACAAATTGTTATTACTTGAAAAGATAAAATTTGAAGTCTATTATCTTGAATATAAATTAAGTTTTATTTAAAAAATGATTTATTAAACACTATTTATTACATAAGATTAATATGTACAAGTGTAAGTACAAAATAGGGTTTCCCAGGTGGAGCTAGTGGGAAAGAACCCGCTTATCAATGCAGGAGACATAGAGATTCAGGTTCCATCCCTGGGTCAGGAAGATCCTCTGGAGAAAGGCATGGCGACCCACCCCAGTATTCTTACCTGGAGAATCCCATGGATAGTGAAGCCTGGCAGTTTACAGTCAATAGAGTTGCAAAGAGTCAGACATGACTGAAGCAACTTAGCACACATGCACCCAAGTACAAAATATTCAGTAGGGGGCATATTAAGGTTAACTGAGTTGGTGAATCGCTTCTTTTTATGGTATTTGTGTGTGTGTGTGTGTGTGTTTCTTTAAATTTTTCATTTGAGTTTGAAAACTTGGTAACTGCTTTTACATCAAAATCTATTTTTTACTAACTACCCTAATAGTTGCAGTGTGAAAATTACATTTACTAGCCTGCTCTAAATTATACCCCTCACCAACTTTGGAACAGAAGGAAAAAATACTCTAACCTTGGATGTTAAATGTGTCACAAAAACATTCAAAGACATAAAGTTCCTGATTTAGCAAGTAAAAAAATATGTGTAATTGGGATAAGACTATTCCTATTTCCATGCATTAGTTATCTGTTAAATACAAACTTATGTTAAAAAATACAGCCTTTATTACAATGTAATTATTTTCTACAAAGAAAGGTCAATTCAAGGTAACATATCATTCACAAGATAAGTGTTACCCTGTTTCTTTCAAATGTCTGTGTTTACAAAATACTTTTCCAGAATTCCATCATTATCTCCTTTCCTAATATATATTCTAATAGACAGTTTCTTTAGTTTATACTAATATGACAGTGTTACTCTAACTTTGCTGTTTATTAGAATTATTACTTAGTATAAATCATTCATAATAAACAAATCTTCTAAATTATAGATAGAAGTCTATTTGACCCTATTTTCCTCGAAAAACTTACACGTGATTTTTCTCTACCCATTGATTTTCATTCTCTACATGAAGACATGAAAGAAGCTAGGAGTTTTATGCATCACCTCTTCTAGCTTTCATACAGGCTTCTTTTCCAGCCAGAGAAAATTAGGTGACTATGCTCTGGTAAAATTAGGTGAAAAAATAAGCATCCTTACAATCTCGAGACGTCTCATGAAAACTTTAAGTAAAATCTTGAGTAAGTTCAATGGAAAGCATATCTAGAAAAATATCACCTATTGTAATATTAATAACTTATTAAGCTAAAAACTACAATCAGAAGGAACAGAATATTACCGCTTCTCTTATTTCTAAAAGCCAAGCAAATGTTTTAGTGAACACTGCCCATTTAATGCAATCTGTGTATGAATTAAGGCTTAATATTTGGTTACATATTATTTAAATTTCAGTTGCTCATAAACAAATTGGAGATTTATTATTTTGTCACTTAAACATTACAATCAGTATGGTAGCTATGGTTATTCTATCCTGCTTATACCACCACCACCCCCACCATTTGTGGAGTGCTTTCTTCATACTCATAATCCAAAGAACTCATAGCCTAACAAGTCTGCAGAATGGAAAAGGAAAGAGATCACAGAAGAACATTCACCTTCTGTGTGAGTTTGTCCCAGAAATTTTTCATGTTACACCATTTCACATTCCATCAGCTAGCATGTATCTCCACGGTTCTATATAGCTAGACGAAAAATCTACCAAACTTTCTCTGCTTTTACTTCTCCTTCTCCACCTTTTCTCCCTCCTATTTCTCATTCTACTCTTTTATTTTGGGTGATTGTTTAAAAAAAAATTACAGCATTTATTACAGTGAAATATAATTGAAAAAAAATGTTAAAAGATAAAGAAGGAATCCAGATTGGAAAAGAAGTAAAGCTCTTATTATTTGCAGATGACATGATGCTATCAGAAAATTGCTAGAGCTAATCAATGAAAACAGTAAAGTCACAGAATACAACATCAATACAGAACTCCCTTGAATTCCTATAAGCTAACAATGAAAACTCAGAAAGACAAATTAAGGTATCAATCCCATTCACCACTGCAACAAAAGTAATAAAATACTCAGGATAAAACCTATCTAAGGACACCAAAGAGCTGTATACAGAAAACTATAAGATAGTTATGAAGGAAAGACAGCACAAACAGATGGAGATATATCGTGTTCTTGGATTGGGAGAATTAATACTGTGAAAATGACTACACTATCCAAAGCAATCTATGGATTCAATGTAATCCCCATCAAATCACTAATGTCATTTTTCACAGAACCAGAACAAAAAATTGCACAATACACATAGAAACACAAAAGATCCTGAATAGGCAAATCATTTTTTTTTTCATTTATTTTTATTAGTTGGAGGCTAATTACTTTATAATATTGTAGTGGTTTTTGCCATACATTGACATGAATGAGCCATGGATTTACATGTATTCCCCATCCTGACCCCCCCCACCTCCCTCCCCACCCCATCCCTCTGGGTCTTCCCAGTGCACCAGCCCTGAGCACTTGTCTCATGCATCCAACCTTGGCTGTGGATCTGTTTCACCTTTGATAATGTACATGTTTCAATGCTGTTCTCTTGAAACATCCCACCCTCGCCTTCTCCCACAGAGTCCAAAAGTCTGTTCTGTACATTCATGTCTCTTTTTCTGTTTTGCATATAGGGTTATCATTACCATCTTTCTAAATTCCATATATATGTGTTAGTATGCTGTAATGGTCTTTATCTTTCTGGCTTACTTCATTGTGTATAATGGGCTCCAGTTTCATCCATCTCACTAGAACTGATTCATGAAGCAGTCTTAATAAAGAAGAATGGAGTTAGAAGAATCAACCTTCTGGACGTCTGACTATACTACAAAGCTACAGTTATCAAGACAGTATGGTACTGGCACAAAGCCAGAAATATAGACCAATGGAACAAGATAAAAGAAAGCTCAGACAAAAACCTATGGGCACCTTATCTTTGACAAAGGAGGCAATAATATAAAATGGAGAAAATATACTGTTTTCAATAAGTGGTTCTGGGAAAACTGGAGAACTGCAGGTAAAGGAATAATGTTAGAAGAGTTCCTAACACCATACATAAAGATAAATTCAAAATGGATTAATTAATTTGACTCAATTCTAGTGGGGCAACTGAACTTAGAGACTGTTATAGAGTGAAATAAGTCTGAATGAGAAAAACAAATATAGTATATTAATGCATATGTATATATATATAATAATGCATATATATATGTATATATATATATATATATATATATATATATATATATATATATATGTAAGAGTAGGAACCATAAACTTGTGGAGGAACACAAAAGCAGAACACTCTGACATAAATCACAGCAAGATCCTCTATGATCCACCTTATAGAGTAATGGAAATAAAAACAAAAATAAACAAATAGGACCTAATTAAACTTAACAACTTTTGTATTGCAAAGGAAAATATAAACAAGTTGAAAAGAGAGCCCTTGAAATGGGAGAAAATAATTGCAAATGAAGCAAATGGCAAAGGATTAGTCTCCAAAATATAAAAAGAGCTCATGTAGCTCAATAATAAACAAACAAACTAATCAAAAAAAAAAAAAAGACCTAAATAGACATTTCTTGAAAAAAGGGATACAGATGGCTAATAAACACATGAAAAAGTGCTCAACATTGCTTATTATTAGAGAAGTGAAAGTTAAAACTACAATGAGGTATTACCACACATTGATCAGAATGCTCACCATTAAAGAATATTTGGGCAATAAATGCTGGAGAGGGTGTAGGGAAAAGGGAACACTCTTGGTAGGAATATAAATTGATACAGCCACTATGGATAAGAGTATGGAGATTTCTTTAAAAACTAAGAATAAAATTATCATATAATACAGCAATCCAACTACTGATCATAAACAGTGAGAAAACCACAAATAAGAAAAGTATGTACCTCAGTGTTCACTGCAGAACTATTTACAACAGCCAGGTCATGAAAGCAACCTAGAAGTTCATTGACAGATAAAAATGGATAATGATGTTGTGGTGTATGCAAAAAAATACTACTCAGTCATAAAAAGACATGAATTTGACTCAATTTTAGTGGGGCAGCTGAACTTATAGCCTGTTATAGAGTGAAATAAGTCTGAAAGAGAAAAAAAATATAGTATATTAATGCACACATATATAGAGTCTAGAAAAATGGTACTGATGATATGTCTTATATGTAGGACAGCAATAGAAGCACAGACATAAAGAACGGACTTACAGACACAGCAGAGGAAGGAGAGAGGTGGGAAAAACTGACAGAGTAGCACTGAAACATACACATCACCATATGTAAAATAGATAGCCAGCAGAAATTTGACATATGATGCAAGGAGATCAGTTTGATGCTCTGTAAAACATAGAAGGGTGGGTGGGGTGGGAAGTGAGAGGGAGACTCAAAACGAGGGGGCATATGCATATCTATGGCTGATTCACGTTGATGTGTGGCAGAAACTGACTCACGTTGATGTGTGGCAGAAACCGACACAACATTGAAAAGCAATTATCCTCCAAGTAAGAATAAATATTATTATTTCTTTTAAAAGGCAATGAAGCGATAACTTTGGTAGTTCTCATGGAAAACATCGTATTCAATTCAGTTCATTCACTCAGTCATGTCCGATTCGTTGCGACCCCAAGATCCACAGAATGCTAGGCCTCCCTGTCCATCACCAACCCTTGTAGTTCACCCAAACCCATGTCCACTGGTTGCTGATGCCATCTAACCATCTCATTCCCTGTAATTCCCTTCCCTTCCTGCCTTCAATCTTTCCCAGCATCAGGGTCTTTTCAAATGAATCAGCCCTTTGCATCAGGTGGCCAAAGTATTGGAGTTTCAGCTTCAACATCAGTCCTTCCAATGAACACCCAGGACTGATCTCCTTTAGGATGGACTGGTTGGATCTCCTTGCAGTTGGATCTCCTTGCAGTTGGATCTCAAGGGACTCTCAAGAGTTTTCTCCAACACCACAGTTAAAAAGCATGAATTCTTCAGTGCTCAGCTTTCTTTATAGACCAAATCTCACATCCATACATGACTACTGGAAAAACCACAGCCTTCACTGGATGGATTTTGCTGACAAAGTAATGTCTCTGCTTTTTAATATGCTGTTTAGGTTGGCCATAACTTTCCTTCCAAGGAGTAAGTGTCTTTCAAGTTCATGGCTACAATCACCATCTGCAGTGATTTTTGAGCCCCCCCCCCCCGCCAAATTAAAGTAAGCCACTGTTTCCCCAACTATTTGACATGAAGTGATGTGACCGGATGCCATAATCTTAGTTTTCTGAACGTTGAACTTAAACCAACTTTTTAACTCTCCTCTTTCAGGTATGCCCTAAATCAAATCCCTTATGACTATACAGTGGAAGTGAGAAATAGATTTAAGGGACTAGATCTGACAGACAGAGTGCCTGATGAACTATGGACATAGGTTCATGACATTGTACAGGAGACAGGGATAAAGACCAACCCCCAGAAAAAGAAATGCAAAAAAACAAAATGGCTGTCTGAGGAGGCCTTACAAATAGCTGTGAAAAGAAGAGAAGTGAAAAGTAAAGGAGAAAAGGAAAGATATACCCATTTGAATGCAGAGTTCCAAAGAATATCAAGGAGAGATAAGAAAGCCTTCCTCAGCAGTAAATGCTAAGAAATAGAGGGGAAAAAAAATACAATAGGAAAGACTAGAGATCTTTTCAAGAAAATTAGAGATACCAAGGGAACATTTCATGCAAAGATGGGTTTGATAAAGGACAGAAATGGTATGGACCTAACAGAAGCAGAAGATATTAAAAAGAGATGGCAAGAATACACAGAAGAGCTGTACAAAAAGTCTTCACAAGCCAGATAATCTTGATGGTGTGATCACTCCCCTAGAACCAGACATCCTGGAAAGTGAAGTCAAGTGGGCCTTAGAAAGCATCACTATGAACAAAGCTAGTGGAGGTGGTGGAATTCCACTTGAGCTATTTTAAAATCAAAAAGATGATGATGTGAAAGTGCTGCACTCAATATGCCAGCAAATTTGGGAAACTTAGCAGTGGCCAACAGGACTGGAAAATGCCAGTTTTCATTCCAATCCCAAAGAATGGCAATGCCAAAGAATGCTCAGACTACCCCACAATTGCATTCATCTCACACACTAGTAAAGTAATGCTCAAAATTCTCCAAGCCAGGCTTAAACAATACATGAACCATTAACTTCCAGATTTTTAAGCTGGTTTTAGAAAAGGGAGAGGAATCAGAGATTAAATTGCCAACATTCACTGGATCATCAGAAAAGCAAGAGAGTTAAAAAAAACATCTATTTCTGGTTTATTGACTATGCCAAAGCCTTTGACTTTGTGAATCACAATAAATTGTGGAAAATTCTGAAAGATGTGGGAATACCAGACCACCTGACCTGCCTCTTGAGAAACCTGTATGCAGGTCAGGAAGCAACAGTTGGAACTGGACATGGAACAACAGACTGGTTTACATCAAGGCTGTATATTGTCACCCTGCTTATTTCAATTTTATGCAGAGTACCTCATGAGAAACGCTGGGCTGGATAAAGCACAAGTTGGAATTAAGATTGCTGGGAGAAATATCAATAACCTCAGATATGCAGATGACACCACCCTTATGGCAGAGAGTGAAGAAGAACTAAGGAGCCTCTTGATAGAAGTGAAAGAGGAGAGCGAAAACCTTGGCTTAAAGCTCAACATTCAGAAAATAAAGATCATGGCATCCAGTCCCATTATTTCATGGGAAATAGATGGTAAAACAGTGGAAACAGTGGCTGACTTTATTTTTCTGGGCTCCAAAATCACTGCAGATGATCATTGGTGCCATGAAATTAAAAGAAGCTTATTCCTTAGAAGGAAAGTTATGACCAAACTAAACAGCACGTTAAAAAGCAGAGACATTACTTTACCAGCAAAGGTCCGTCTAGTCAAGGCTAAGCTTTTTCTAGTAGTCATGTGTGGATGTGAGTGTTGGACTATAAGGAAAGCTGAGTGCAGAACAATTGATGCTTTTGGATTGTGGTGTTGGAGAAGACTCTTGAGAGTCCCTTGGACTGCACAGAAATCCAACCAGTCCAACCTAAAGAAAATCAGTCTTGGGTGTTCATTGGAATGACTGATTTGTAGCTGAAACTCCCAATACTTTGGCTACCTGATGCAAAGAGCTGACTAATTTGAAAGACCTTGATGTTGAGAAACATTGAAAGCAGAAGAAGAAGGGGATGACAGAGGATGAGATGGTTAGATGGCATCACCAATTTAATGGATATGAGTTTGGGTAAACTCTGGGAGTTGGTGATGGACAGGGAGGCCTCGAGTGGTATGGTTCATGGGGTTCCAAAGAGTCAGGCATTACTATGAGACTGAACTGAACTGACATTCATAAATAGTCTCTTTAGTTCTTCTCCACTTTCTGCCATAAGGGTGGTGTCATCTGCATATCTGATGTTATTGATATTTTCCCGGCAATCTTGATTCCAGTTTGTGCTTCTTTCAGCCCAGCGTTTCTCATGGTGTACTCTGCATATAATTTAAATAAGCAGATTTACAATGTCTTGACATACTCCTTTTCCTTTTTGGAACCAGTCTGTTGTTCCATATCCCTTTCTAGCTGTTGCTTCCTGACCTGCATACAAATTTCTCAAGGGGTAGGTCAGGTGGTCTGGTATTCCCATCTCTTTCAGAATTTTCCACAGTTTATTGTAATCCACAAAGTCAAAGGCTTTGGCATAGTCGGTAAGGCAGAAATACATAATTTTCTGGAACTCTCTTGCTTTTTTGAGGGTCCAGCAGATGTTGGCAATTTGATCTCTGGTTCCTCTGCCTTTTCTAAAACCAGCCTGAACATCTGGAAGTTGACAGTGCATTCATTTGACACAGGAGCAGCTGAAAGGAGCTACCCCATGTTGAAGTCAGGAGCGGCAGCTGTGAGGAGATACCCCACATCCAAGGTAAGGAGCAGTGGCTGTGCTTTGCTGGAACAGCCATGAAGAGATACCCCACATTTAAGGTAAGGGAAACCCAAGTAATATGGTAGGCCCTGAGAGAGGGTATCAGAGGGCAGAAAGACTGAAACCACAATCACAGACAACTAGCCAATCTGATCACATGGACCACAGCCTTGTCTATCTCAGTGAAACTAAGCCATGCCATGTGGAGCCACCGAAGATGGACTGGTCACGGTGGAGAGGTCTGACAGAATGTTGTCCACTGGAGAAGGGAATGGCAAACCACTTCAGTATTCTTGACTTGAGAATCCCATGAGCAGTCTGAACAGTATGAAAAAAATTTTTATTAGTTTTTCAATTTGATAAACTGTGTATATGAAGTTTTAATTTAGTTTTCAGTTGCCTAAAATAAATGGGCACTAAAACCAATATAAATATAAGCTGAGACATATTAACTGTCTAATGTATATCTCTAATGGGAATCATGTTTCTTATGTTCTAAGACCTTCTCTTCAGTTATTTAGATAAGTTTGTGATTTGATGAGTTAACTTTAAAAGATTGTTTTCTAAGTAGTATTTTCTTATGTCAAAATAATAATATATATCCAACTGAATGCAGAATTTCAAAGAATAGTAAGGAGAGATAAAGTCTTCTTTACTGAACAATGCAGAGATAGAGGAAACCAATAGAATGGAATAACTAGAGATCTCTTTGAGAATAGTAGAGATTCGAACAGAACATTTCATGTAAAGATAGGCAATGAAGGATAGAAATGGCAAGGACCTAGCAGAGCCTAACAGAAGCAGAAAAGATTAAGAAGTGGTGGCAAGAATACACACAAGAACTGTACAAAAATTGTCTAATGACCCAGATAACCATGAAGGTGTGGTCACTCACCTAGATCCAGACAACCTGGAATGTGATATCAAGTGGGCATTAGGGAGCATTACTATGAACAACTCCTGGAGGCAATGGAATTCCAGCTGAGCTTTCGAAAATCCTAAGAAATAAAAAAAGTGCAATTAAGATGCTGCACTCAACATGCTAGCAAATTTGGGAAACTCAGCAGCTTCCATAGGACTAGAAAAGGTGAGCTTTCATTCCCAATACCAAAGAAGGGCAATGCCAAAGAATGCTGAAAGTACCACACAATCTCACTCATTTCACATACTAGAAAGATAATTCTCAAAATCCTTCAAGCTAGGCTTCAACATGATGTTAACCGAGAACTCTCAGATATTCAAGTTGGATTTATAAAAGGCAGAGAAAACAGAGATCAAATTGCCAATATCTGTTGAATCATAGAAAAATCAAGAAAATTCCAGAGGGAGGGGGACTGTCTCATTGACTATGCTAAAGCTTTTGACAGTGTGGATCATAATAATCTATGGAAGATTTTTAAAGAAATGCAAATAGCAGACCACCTTACCTGCCTACTGAGAAACCTGTATGCAGGTCCTTAAGCAGTCAGCCTTCTTTATGGTGCGGTTATCACATCCATACATGACTACAAGAAAAACCATCATTTTGATTATACAGATCTTTATTGGCACAGTGATGTCTCTGCTTTTTAATATGCTAAGTTTCACATAACTTTCCTCCAAGAGGCAAGTGCTTTTTAATTTCCTGGTCACAGTCATTATCTGCAGTGGTTTTAGAGTCCAGGAAAATAAAATCTGTCTCTGTTTCCAATTTTTCCCTTCAAATTGCCATGAAATGATGGAACTAGATGCTGTGATCTTAGATTTTTTAATGTTGTGTTTCAGTCCAACTTTTTCACTCTCCTCTTTCACCTTCATCAAGAGACTCTTTTGTTCCTCTTCACTTTCTGCCATTAGAATGCTATCATCTGCATATCTGAGGTTGTTGATATTTCTCCTGGCAAGCTTGATTCCAGTTTGTGATTCATCCAGTTGAACATTTAGCATGACATACTTTGCCACCTTACCTGCCTCCTGAGAAAGTTCCTTGAGTAGCTGGTCAAGAAGCAACAGTTAGAACCAGTTATGGAAAAACAAACTGTTTCCAAATTGGGAAAGGAGTACATCAAGCCTGTATATTGTCACCTTGCTTATTTAATTTATATGCAGAGTACATCATGAAAAATGCTGAGGTGGATGAAGCACAAGGTGGAATCAAGACCCCCAGAACTGTCAATAATTTCAGTTATGAAGATAGCAGCACCCTTATGGCAGAAAGTGAAGAAGAACTGAAGAGCCTCTTGATGAAAGTGAAAGAGGAGAGTTAAAAAGCTGGCTTAAAACTCAACATTCAAAAAATGATCACGGCATCTGGTCCTATCACTTCATGGCAAATACATAGGGAAACAATGATAAAAGTGACAGACTATTTTCTTGGGCTCAAAAATCATTGTGGATGGTGACTGCAACCACATAATTGAAAGACCCTTGCTCCTTGGAAGAAAAGCTATGACCGACCTAGAAAAGCATTTTAAAAAACAGAGATATTACTTTGCCAACAAATGTCCATCTAGTCTAGCCTGTGGTTTTTCCAGTAGCCACATATGGACATAAGATTTGGACCATAAAGAAGGCTGAACACCAAAGAATTGATGCTTTTGAACTATAGTGTGGGGGAAGAGTCTTGAGAGTCCCTTGGAATGTGAAATCAAACCAGTCGATCCTAAAGGAAATCAGTCCTGAATATTCATTGGAAGAACTGTTGCTGAAGCTGAAGCTCCAATATTTTGGCCACCTGATGCGAGAAAGTGACTCATTAGAAAGACTCTGTTGCCTGGAAAGAATGAAGGCAGGAGCAGAAGGGGATGACAGAGGATGAGATGGTTGGATGGCATCATTGACTTGATATACATGAGTTTGAATAAACTCTGGGAATTGGTGATGGACAGGGAAGCCTGGTGTGCTGCAGTCCATGGGGTTACAAAGAGTCGGTCATGATTTAGTGACTGAACTGTATTGAACCGGCCTAAATCTGCATATGAGTTAAATAAGCAGGGTAGCAATATACAGCCTTGATTTACTTCTTTTCCAATTTTGAACGAGTCAGTTTTTTCTATGTTGGGATTTGCTTCTTTTTTACATGCATAGAGGTTTCTCAGGAAATAGATAAGTTGGTCTGGTGCTCCCATCACTTTAAGAATTTTCTAAATTTGTTGTGAACCACATAGTCAAAGGCTTTAGCATAGCGAATAAAGCAGAAGTACAGACTTGTGGAAGTCCCTTGCTTTTCCCATGATCCAATTGATATTGGCAATTTGACGTTGGCTTCTTTGCCTCTTCCTAACCCAGCTTGTATATCTTGGTTCATGTGCCGCTAAGTCTATCTTGAAGGATTTTGAGCAGTATCATGCTAGCACATGAAATGAGTGCAATTGTGCATTATTTGAACATTCGTTGGCATTACCCTTCTTTGGGATTAGAATCAAAGCTGACTTTTTCCAGTCCTATGGCCACTGGTGAGGTTTTCAAATTCACTGACTTACTGAATGCAACATGTTAATAGCATTATTGTTCAAGATTTTAAATAACTTAGCTGGAATTTTATCACTTCCCCTGGCTTTGTTTGAAGTGAAGCTCCCTAGGGTCTTAACTTCACACCCGAGGATTTCCAGCTCTAAGCGAGTTATCACCATTGTGGTTATTTGGGTCTTTAAGATATTCTTTGTATAGTCCTTTTGTATATTCGTGCCACTTCTTCTTAATCTCTTCTTCTTCTGTTAGGTTCTTATCCTTTCTGTCCCTTATCATGCCCATGCTTGCATGAAATAAGTTCCCTTGATATATCCAATTTTCTTTAAGAGATCTCAAATCTTCCCATTCTATTGTTTTCCTCTGTTCCTTTGATTTGCTTATTGAAGAAGGCCTTCTTTTCTCTCCTTGCTATTGTTTGGAACTCTGTATTCAGTTGGGTATATCTTTGCCTTTCATTTCACTTCTTCCCAGGTCTTGTTTGTGCTTACTACATAGAGCTCACCCATCTTTGGCTGCAAAAAACATAATCAATCTGATTTCAGTATTGACTATCTGGTGATGTCCATGTGTACAATTGTTTCCGGGGTTGCTGGAAATGGGTGTTTGCTATAATAAGCATGTTCTCTTGACAAAACTCTTTTAGCCTTTGCCCTACTTCATTTTGTACTTGAAGAGCAAACTTGCCTGTTTTTCCTGGTGTCTCTTGACTTCCTACTTTTGCATCCCAATCCCCTCTGATGAAATATATATCTTTTTTTTTGGTGTTAGTTCTAGAAGTTTCTAAGTCTTCATAAAACTGTTCAGTTTTAACCTCATTAGCATTAGTAGTTAGGGGTATAGACTTGGATTACTGTGATGGTGAATGGTTTGCCTTGGAAACAAATTAATATCATTATGTCATTTTTGAGGTTCCAACCAAGTACTGCATTTTTGAATCATTTGTTGATAATGAGGGCTACTCCATGTCTTCTAAATTATTCTTGCCCACAGTAGTAAATATAAACATCAACTTAATTCAATTGTCCCATTCTCATTCTTCTAGTTCACTGATTCCTAAGATGCTGATTTCAAACTTACTGTCTCCTTCTCGACCACATCCAAATTACCTTGATCCATGTACCTACTATTCCAGGTTCCTATGCAATATTGCTCTTTACAGCATTTAACTTTATTTTCACCACCAGATATACCCTGAATATCTTTATGCTTTGACCCAGAGAGTAGTGGGTTTGACTTCATTCTTTCTGGAAGTATTAGTAATTTCTCTCTGCTCTTCACCAGTAGTATA
Organism: Hydropotes inermis; assembly: GCA_020226075.1. Lineage (NCBI taxonomy): Eukaryota > Metazoa > Chordata > Mammalia > Artiodactyla > Cervidae > Hydropotes > Hydropotes inermis. The sequence continues at coordinate 558,777 of CM035276.1, read as the reverse complement.
TTGGACACCTTTTGATCTGGAAATTCATTTTCCAGTGTCATATATTTTTGCTTTTTCATAGTGTCCATGGGGTTCTGCAAGCAAGAATACTGGAATGGGTTGACAAGTCCTCCTCTAGTGGACCAGTTTTGTCAGAACTCTTTAATATCACGTTACTATGACCTGCCCATCTATGATGGACCTACATGCCATGGCTCCCAGCTCATTAAGTTATGTGAGCCTCTTCACCACAAGTTGAGGATTATACATTTTACATATTACTTGATATTCTTAAAATAATACAAGTGCATGTTATAACTATCTATCTATCTATCATCTATCTATCTATCATCTATCTATCTATCTATCTATCTATCTATCTATCTATCTATCTATCTATTTATCTATCTCCTGGGCTTACCTAGTGGCTCAGATGGTAAAGTATTTGCCTGCAATGTGGGAAACCCGAGTTCGATCCCTGGGTTGGAAAGATCACCTGGAGAGGGAAATGGCAACCCACTCCAGTACTCTTGCTTGGAAAATCCCATGGACAGAGGAGCCTGCTAAACTATAGTCCATGGAGTCACAAAGAGTCAGACACGACTGAGTGACTTCACTTTCACTGTCATATCCTATATATCATACACACACACACACACACACATACACACACACACGTGCTCATACCTACAGAGAGAAAGACTGATTAACTGGTTGAGATTGATTTATTATGATTCATTCGTTCACACCTTTACAGAGGCTAAGAAGTTTTACAATCTGCTGTCTGCATGCTAGTGCCCAGGGAAGCCTAAGGTAAACTTCAGTGTGAGTCCCAAGGCAGAAAAATATAAGAAGAGTTTATACATCCCAGTTTAAGAAGCAAGACATGGAAACAAGTGTTTATTTCTCCTTGCTCTGCCTTTTGATCTTTTCAGGTCCTCAATGAATTTAGTGATGCCCACTTACATTGAGAACAATGTACTTTACCTACTATACAAATTCAAATATTGATTTTATCCAGAAATGTACTCATAGACACATTCAGAAATAATGATGAATATCTACCTTGTATAGAATAAAATTGATTTATAACATTAAGCATCACAGCTAATGTTTTTGCTTTAATTTTAAACCATTTTTCTAAATATTAAAAAAAATCCACCTTACATTGGTGATGTTTTTAAAAATATTAGATTATACATTATAAAAATGATAAAACACCATTCATATTCACCTATAAAACCATTTATGCTTCTGATACTTTTTATTAATTTTCAATTCTATTTTGAGTTTTTATTTCCTTTTGCCACACTAATGACAGTGATGTGACTCTGGTACACACTACAAGTATAGCTGATGCAAATAGGTTGGAGTTTATTAGAGATTTGAAGATAGTAAAAGGCTTAACACATTGTTATCTAAGAGAAGAGTTTTGTAAGAAGAGGAATAAGTATTCCTCTTCTTAGAATAAGTATTTTGTAGAAGAATAGGTTTGACAGAGGGGAAAAAAAAACCTGGAGCAAAGACCTTTAAGCAAGAATGTGACTGGCCAGTTCAGGAACTAGCAGAGATGACAGTTTGGCTATTTCAGAATGAGCAAAGAACTGTTAGAAGAGGAACCCTAGGCATCACTTAGATCACTCAGAGTCATGTAGGACTTTTAAAACATTATCTTATCATATGTGAAATAGATAACCAGTCCAGGTTTGATGCATGAGGCAGGGCGCTCCGTGTTGGTGCACTTGGATGACCCTGAGGGATGGAATGGGGATGGAGGTGGGAGGGAGGGTCAGGATGGGGATGTCATGTATATCCATGGCTGATTCATGTGAATGTATGGCAAAAACCACCACAATGTTGTAAAGTTATTAGCCTCCAATTAAAATTAAAAAAAATAATACATTATATTTTATTCTGAGTGAAAACAGGGAAGACTTTTGAGTGAGTGACTTGAAATAACTTAAATTTGAAAAATAAACTTTTGTTGAGGATAAATTGTTAAGGTCCAAGAATAAAAATAAGGAGATCCTTAAAACAAGAGATGATGGTGGCTCAGTCAGGGGTGATAGAGATTGATACAGTGAGAAGTGGTTAGACTTTGTTTATAGACTTAAAGATTTTCTGGTAGATTTGTTATGAAGTATGGGAGAAAGACAGATGTAAGTGAAAAGTTGGGGTATCTATCAACCAAAATGGGAAAGGGTGCAGAACAAGGTTTTTTGGGGGGAATCAGGTGTTCAGTTTTGAAATGTCTACTTTTGGGAAAGATATCAAATGAGTCATTGATGTAAGTATTTGCAATTACTTGCAACTGAGGAAAGTGCAGTCTCACACTACAAACCTCAATATTGTCACCATATAGATTTTACTGAAGGCTTAGTTGTCATGGAAGTGAGCACATGTAGAAAAGATAGAGCTTTGAAGACTAATACCTGAGAGCACTCCAAATCCCTCAAAGAGAGTATTGAAAAAGTGAAACTAATTAGAGCAATTTCAGAGGAGTGGTAAGGGTGAAACCTGATTGGGGTGGATTTAGGATGAAATGAAAGGAAGGAGGCTATAAGTAATGCCAACTCTTTGTAGTATTTTACTCTAAAAGGTGAGAGAATTAACTAGAAACCAATGAAGACTATGCTATTAAGTTTTTGTTTTTGTTTTGTTTTTTTAATAATATGGGGGAAAATATCAGCATTTTGAATGCTTATCATAATATTCCTACTGGAGACAATAAAATGATGGTTCAGGAAAAAGAAGAGTAACTGTTGGAGATATGTCCTCAAATAATATAGGAAAATGATCTAATACATAAGTGTTGTAATTTAGGGGACAATTAAAAACCAATATCTTAACTTCTCTTACTGTGGTTGTTCAATTGCTCAGCCATGTCTGACTGTATGTGACCCCATGGACTGCAGCACACCGGGCTGCCCTGTCCTTCAGCATCTCCCAGAGCTTGCTCAGACTCATGTCCATTGAGTTGGAGATGCCATACAAACGTCTTCCCCTCTGTCGTCCCCTTCTCCTCTTGCCTTCAATTTTCCCCAGCATCAGAGTCATTTCTAATAAGTCAGCTTTACAAATCAAGTGGCCAAAGTATTGGAGCTTCAGCTTCAGTATCAGTCCTTCCAATGAATATTTAGGATTGATTTCCTTTAGGAATGACTGGTTTAATCTCCTTGCAGTCCAACGGACTCTCAAGAGCCCTCTCCAACACCACAGTTTAAAAGGATCGATTCTTCAGCCCACTCTCATAACCATACATGCCTACTGGAAAAACCATAGCTTTGAATTGACAGACCTTTGACAGTAAAGTAATGTCTCTGCTTTTTAATATACTGTCTACATTTGTCATAGCTTTTCTTCCAAGAAGCAAGCATCTTTTAATTTCATGGTTATAATCATTGACTGTAGTGATTTTGGAGCGCAAGAAAATAAAGTTTTTCACTGCTTCCATTGTTTACATATACACTTGCCATGAAGTGATGGGACAGGATCCATCACTTAGATTTTTGAATGTTGAATTTTAAGCCTGTTTTTTTTTTCACTCTCCTCTTCATTTTCATCAAGTTCTTTAGTTCTTCATTTTCTGTCAAAAGTGTGGTATCATCTGCATATCTGAGGTTATTGATATTTCTTCCAGTAATCTTGATTTCAGCCTGTGATTCAACCAGCCTGGCACTTCACATAAGCAAGGTGACAACATACAGCCTTGATGTACTCCTTTCCCAATTTGGAACCATTCCCTTGTTCCATGTCCAATTTTAATTGTTGCTTCCTGACCTGCATACAATTTTCTCAGGTAGCAGGTAAGGTGGTCTGGTATTTTCATCTCTTAAAGAATTTTCCACAGTTTGTTGTGATCTACAGTCAAAGGCTTTAGTGTAGTCAATGAAGTAGGAGTTGATGTTCTTCTGAAAATCTCTTTCTTTTTCTGTGATCCCAGCAGATGTTGGCAATTTGATATATGGTTCCCCTGCCTTTTCTAAATCCAGCTTGAACATCTGGAAACTTCCAGTTCATGTATTATTAAAGACTCACTTGGAGAACTTTGAGCATTACTTTGCTAGTGTGTGAGATAAGTGCAATTGTGCAGTAGTTTTAACACTCTTTGGCGTTGCCTTTCTTTGGGATTGGAATGAAAACTGACCTTTTCCAGTCCTGTGGCCACTGTTAAGTTTTCCAAATTTGCTGGCATATTGAGTGCAGTGGTTTCACCATATCATCTTTTAGGATTTCAAATATCTCAGCTGGAATTCCATCATCTCCCCTAGCTTTGTTCGTAGTGATGATTCCTAAGGCCTACTTGACTTCGTACTCTTAGATGTCTGGATTTAGGTGAGTGATGACATCATTGTCATTATTTCAGTCTAAGATTTTTTTTTGCATAGTTCTTCTGTGTATTCTTGCCACCTCTTCTTTATATCTCCTGCTTTTGTTAGGTCCATACCATTTCTGTCCTTTTACTGTGTCCATTTTTGCATGAAATATTCCCTTGGTATCTCTGATTATCTTGAAGAGATCTCTAGTCTTTCCCATTGTTTTCCTCTATTTGTTTGCATTATTCACTTAGGAAGGCTTTCTTATCTCTCCTTGCTATTCCTTGGAACGCTGTGTTCAGATGGCTGTATCTTTTGCTTTCTCCTTTGCCTTTCTCTTCTCATTTTCTCAGCTATTTTTAAGGCCTTTTCAGGCAACCATTTTGTCTTTTACATTTCCTTTTTGGGGGGATGATTTTGATCACTGTATCCTATATGGTGTTAAGAAACTTTTTCCATAGTTCTTCAGGTAATCTGTTTATCAGATCTAACCCCTTGAATATATTTGTCACTTTCACTGTATAATCATAAGGGGTTTGATTTAGGTCATACCTGGATGGCCTAGTGATTTTCCCTATTTTCTTGAATTTAAGTCCAAATTTTGCAGTAAGGTGTTCATGATCTGAGCCACAATCAGCTACTTGTCTTGTTTTTGCTGACTGTATAGAGCATGTCAATCTTTGGCTACAAAAAAATATAATCAACATGATTTTGGTATTAACCAGTTGATGATGTCCATGTGTAGAGTTGTCTTTGTGTTGTCGAAAGAGTGCATTTGCTATGACCAGTGCATTATTTTGGCAGAACTCTATTAGCCTTTGCCCTGCTTCATTCTGTACTCCAAGGCCAAATTTGCCTGTTACTCCAGGTGTTTCTTGACTTCCTACTTTTGTATCCCTGTCCCCTATGATGAAAAGCACATCCTTTTTGGTGTTAGTTCTAGAAGGTCTTGTAGGTCTTAATAGCTTCTTCAGCCTTAGTGGTTGGGGCATAGACCTGGTTTACTGTGATATTGAATGGTTTGCCTTGGAAACGAACTGAGATCATTCTATCATTTTTGAGATTGCACCCAAGTACTGCATTTCAGACTCTTGTTGACTCTGGTGAGCAAGGCCATGCTCAGTAACTCTTTAATCCAATTGTCTGCTGAGGGTGGGGCTGTGTTCCTCCCAAACTATGCTAGAGGTACTGACAGAAAGGGCCAGTAACGGCAACCTCCTTCCAAAGGACTTACACCAGCCTGCCATGGCTCCCAGGACTGTGGTAGTCAGCGCCCCAACCCCGCGACAGGCCACTGTTGACCTATGCCTCTACTGAAGATTCCTTGACACTCACTAGCAAGTCTCCTTCAATCTCTTTTGGGGTCCCTGCTCTTTCCTCCTGGGTCCTGGCATACACAAGGTTTTGTGTGTCCTCCAAAACCTTTGTGTGTTTCCCCAGTCCTGTGGAAATTCTCTCATCAAATCTCAAGGGCCTTTAAAGTCAAATTCCCTGGAGGCTCTGTCCTTTTGCCAGATCCCCAGGTTGGGAAATCTCTGTGGGCCCTAGAACTTTTGCAACAGTCGGAGAATGCATTCGCATAATTGTTATCCAGTTTTTGGATCATCTGCTTGGTGTCTCCGTAGTGGAGCTAATGGCGACTTTCTCCAAGAGCACTTATGCCACAAACCTTGCCTCCCAGGTCTTCTGAAACCAGAGTCCCTGTCCCTGAGGCAGGTCACTGCTGACCTGTGCCTCTACAGTAGACACTCAAACACTCAAAACAGGTCTGGCTCAGTATCTTTTAGGGGGATCATTGATCCTTTCCCTCAATCTTGGGTATGCACAAGATTTTGTTTGTGTCCACCAAGTGTCTCTGACAGGTATGAGATTTGATTTTAAATGTGATTGTGCCCCTCCTACCATATTGTTGGGGCTTCTCCTTTGCCTTTGGATATGGGGTAACTTTTTTGGTGGGATCCAACATCCTCCTTTCAACGGTTGTTCAACAGCTAGGTGTGATTTTGGTGTTCTTGCAGGAGAATATGGGTACACATCCTTCTACTCTGACATCTTACCTAGGTAACTTTTGCACGCATGTTGCTTGGGGTGTCACCTATGGACAAAACTTCTGAAGATAACAATCTCTCCCTGTTGGACCCCATTCCACAAAGCTTTCTTTCCTCTAGGGGAATTTCCTGGTACTGCTGATTTACAATAATCACCTTTTTATATTTTATTATTCTATGGTTAAATCATCTATTATTATGAAGAGAGGGTTAGTGAAATAATATCCAGTGTCTAGTCTTCTAACTGTCACTAGTGGTAAATAACTTGCCTGTAAATGCAGGAGACCTAAAAGATGTGGGTCCAGGATCTTCCTTGGGTCAGGAAGATCCTATGTAGGAGGAAGTGGCAACCTACTCTAGTATTCTTGCCCAGAGAATCCCCATGAATAGAGGATTCTGGTAGGCTACAGTCTATAGGGTCTAACAGAATTAGACAAAACTGAAGTGATTTGGCATGCATGCAGTCTGCTAACTAGACCTGAAAGTATTCCTCTACCTGCCACCCAAGCAGGGATCTGGCAAAGACGTCCATTATGTTCACACATTTTAAGGCTTTAGTTATTCTGTTGTTTGTTTGTTGTTGTTGTTGTTGTTTTTGGTTTGTCATTTGTTTCTGACTTGCAATAGAGATAGGATATTTATCATCTATTCAGGACAATGTAGAAAAAACAGGAATACTAAGAAAATTCTCCCGATGCCCATTTTTTTGCTTACTGACCAGTTTTTCTTAGAATAATTGCAACTAAATTGCCAGAAATTGACCTGTTTTTATTCTAGTCGTTTTATTATTTAACTGTACTAAAAGTTTTTAGGTGAGTCATGGACAGATCTATCTATTTCTACACATTTCCACAGTCAGCAAAAACAAGACCTGGAACTGACTATGGATCAGGTCATGAACTCATTGTTACAAAATTCAGGCTACACTGAGGAAAGTAAGGGAAACCACTAGGCTGTTCAGATATCACCTAAATCAAATCCTTTATGATTATACAGTGGAGGTGATTAGTGACTGAAGAAATATGGATAATATGGACAGAGGTTCATAATATTTTATAGGATGCAGTGATGGAAATCATCCCAAATAAAAAGAAATACAAGAAGGTAAAGGGGTTGTCTGAGGAGATTTTACAATAGCTAAGGAAAGAAGAGAAGTAAAAGGCAAGGGGGAAGTGGAAAGATATACCCAACTGAATGCAAAGCTATAGAGAATAGGAAGCAGAGATAAGAGGCCTTCTTCAATGAGTAATGCAAAGAAGTAGGGGAAAATAATAGGATGGGGAATAATAGAGAGCTCTATTAGAGAATTGGACATATCAAGGGAACATTACATGCAAGGATGGGCATGATAAAGGACAGAAACAGTAAGGACCTAACAGAAGGAGAAGAGATTAAGAAGACATGGCAAGAATACACATAAGAACTGTAAAAAAAAAAAAAAAAATGACCCATATAACCATGATGGTGTTGTCACTCACCTAGAGCCAGACATCTTAGAGTATAAAGTCAAGTGGGCCTTAGGAAAAATTAATAGGAACAAAGTTAGGAGGAGTGATGGAATTCCAGCTGAATTATTTAAAACCCTAAAAGATGATGCTGTTAAAATGTTAAAATGTTCTTTGTTCTTAAATTTAGCAATGTAAATAAGCCAAAATTATATTAATACATATATATGTTTTCTCATCTATCAAATTGATAAAGTATTACCTGTACTAATTTACATTCCCATCAACAGTGTAGGAGCATTCTTTTTGGCTAACTCCCTTTACTCAGTATAACAATATCTGTGCCCATCCAAGTCTCTGCAAATGCCATTATTCCATTCCTTTTTATGGCTGAGTAATATACCCTTGTATATATGTACTACATCCTCTTTATCCATTTGTCTATTGATAGGCATTTTGATTTCTTCCATGTCCTGGCTATTTTAAATAGTGTTGCAATGAACATTGGGATATGTGCATGTTTTCAAAGTACGGTTTTCCCTAGAATAATGCACAGGAGTGGAATTGGTGGATAGTATTGCAGCCCATGGAGAGGCAATGGCACCCCACTCCAGTACTCTTGCCTGGAAAATCCCATGGATGGAGGAGCCTGGTAGGCTGCAGTCCATGGGGTCCTGAAGAGTCAGACACGACTGAGTGACTTCACGTTCACTTTTCACTTTTATGCATTGGAGAAGGAAATGGCAACCCACTCCAGTGTTCTTGCCTGTCGAATCCCAGGGATGGTGTGGCACAGAGTTGGACACGACTGAAGTGACTTAGCAGCAGTAGCACTGTAGCCCAATTTTTAGTTTTTTTAAGGAACCACCACACTGGCTCTTCTCAATAGTAGCTGTATCGTTTTACATTCCCACCCAAAGGGTAGGAGGGTTCCCTTTATTCCACATTCTCTTCAGCAATTATTGTTTGCAGATTTTTTTTTTTTATGGTGGCTATCCTGAATGGTGTGAGGTGATAGTTCATTATAGTTTTGATTTATATATCTGTAATAATTAGTGACGTTGAGCATCTTCTTGTGTGTTTCTTGGCCATCTTCATGTCGTCTTTGGAGAAATGTCTGATTAAATCTTCCACCAATTTTTTTGGTGGTTCATATTATTTATCTATTTTTATATTGGACTGCATGAACTGTATATATACTTTGGAGATTTACCCTTGGCTGGATGCTTCATTTGCAAATATTTTCTCTCATTCTGAGCATTATCTTTTCATCTTGTTTATGATTTGCTTTTTTGTGCAAAAGCTTTTAGGTTTAATTAGGTCTCACTTGTTTATTTTTGTTTTTATTTTCATTATTCAAAGAGGTGGGTCAAAAAGATCCTGCTTCAATTTATATCACAGAGCATTCTGCCTATGTTTCCTCTAAGAGTATTATAGCATCCATTTGCTATTGATGTTCAGTTACCCAGTCATATCTGACTATTTTCAGGCTATGGACTGAGCACTCCAGGCCTCCCTGTCCCTAACCATCTCCCAAAGTTTGCCCAAAGTCATGTCTATTGCATCAGTGATGCCATCCAGCTTACCTCATCCTCTGACAGCCTCTTCTTCTACCCTCAATCTTTCCCAGCATCAGGGACTTTTCTAATGAGTCAGCTGTTTACATCAGATGACCAAAGTACTGGAGTTTCAGCTTCAACCTCAGTTCTTCCAATGCATGTTCAAGGTTTATTTCCCTTAAGCTTCACCGGGGGATCTCCTTGCTATCCAAATGACTGTCAGGAATCTTCTCCAGCACCACAGTTCAAAGGCACTGATTATTTGGTGCTCCACCTTCTTTATGGTCCAACTCTCACAATCATATGTGACCACTGGGAAGACCATAGCCTTGACTATATGGATCTTTGTCAACATAGTAATGCCTCTGTTTTTCAACACACTGTCTAGGTTTACCATAGCTTTCCTGCCAAGAAGCAAATGTCTTCTGATTTCATGGCTGCAGTCACTATCTGTAGTGATTATAGAGCCCAAGAGTAAGAAATCTGTCTCTACTTCCACCTTTTACCCCTGTATTTCCATGAAATGATGGGGCCGGATACCATGATCTTAGTTTTTTTTTTTTTTCTTAATATGTATCTTTAAGCTGGCTCTTTCACTCTCCTCCTTCACTTTCATCAAGAGGTTCTTTAGTTCCTCTTCACTTTCTGCCATTAGAGTTATATGATCCACATACCTGAGGTTGTTGTTTCTCCTGTCTATCTTGATTCCAGCTTATAACTCATCCAGCCTGGCATTTCTCATGATGTGTTCAGTGCATAGATTAAATAAACAGCGTGACACTGGACAGCCCTGGAGTACTCCTTTCTCAATCTTGAACCAGTCAGTTGTTCCATACAGGGTTCTAACTGTTGCTTTTTGACCAGCATACAGGTTTTTCTCAGGAGACAGGTAAACGCTCTGGTGTTCCTATCTCTTTAAGAGCTTTCCACAGCTTATTAAATTCCACACAGTCAAAGGCTTTGGCATAGTTGGTGAAACAGAGTTAGATGTTTATCTGGAGCTCCCTAGCTTTCTCTATGATCCAGTGAACACTGGGAATTAGATATCTGGTTCCTTTCCTTTTTCTAAACCCAGCTTGGACATTTGGAAGTTCTCGGTTCACATAATGCTGAAGCCTAGAATGCAAGATTTTAAGCATAACCTCTTACTAGCATGAGAGATGAATGCAATGGTCCAATGTTTAGCACATTCTTTAGTGCTACCCTTCTTGGGAATTGGGATGAGGATTGACCTTTTACAGTCCTGTGGCCACTTCTGGGTCTTCCAGATTTGCTGACATATTGAATCCAACACCTGGATGGCATCATCCTTTAGGTTTTTTAATAGGTCTACTGGAATTCCATTACATCCAGTTATTTTATCAACATCAGTGCTTCCTAAGGCCCACTTGACTTCACACTCCAGAATGTCTGGCACTGGGTGTCAGACAACACCATCATAATAATCCACTCCATTTAAATCTTTTTGTACAGTTCTTCTGGGTATTCGTTTCATCTCATCTTAATCTCTTCGGAGACTATTAGGCTTTTACAACTTATGCCCTTTATTGTTCCCATCTTTGGGCAAAATGTTTCCTTGATATCTCTAATTTTCTTGGAGATATCTCTAATCTTTCCCCTTCTGTTGTTTTCTTCTAGTTTTATACAACTGTTCTTTGAGGAAAGCCTTCTTGTCTCTCTGTGCTGCTTCTTAGAAATCTGTCTGGTTGGATATACCTTTCCTGTTCCACTTTACTTTTCACTTCTCTTCTTTTTTGCTCTATTTGTAAGGCCTTCTGGTATAACCACTTTGTCTTCTTGCTTTTTGTTCCCCCCTTTGGGATGGTTTTGTTCATTGCATCCTATACAAGTATCTGGGCTTGCATTAAAGTCTTTAATCCATTTTGAGGTTTATTTATTTTTTTTTTTGTATAGGGTTAGGATGTGTTCTAAATTCATTCTTTTACATGTAACTTTTCAATCTTCCCAGCACTATTTATTAAATAGACTGTTTTTTCTCCATTATACTTCCTTTCCTTCTTTAACAGAGATTATGTGATCATGGTGCTTGGTTTTATCTCTGGGCTTTCAACTACAGTCCTATTTTTGTGCCAATAACGTACTGTTTTTATAGCTGTGGCTTTGTGGTGTAGTACGACATCAGGGAATCTAATTCTTATAGCTCCATTTTTCTTTCTCAAGATTGTTTTGGCTAGCCAGGGTCTTTTGTGTTTCCATACATACTGTACAATTTTATATTCTAATTATATGAGAAATGTTATTGGTGATTTGATAGAGATTTCTTTGAATAGTATAGTCATTTTTACAATATTCATTCTTCCAAACCAAAAACATGATATATATCTCCATTTCTTTATGTCATCTTTGATTTCTTTCCCCAGTATCCTATAGCTTTCTCAGTATAGGTCTTTTGCCTCTTTAGGTAGGTTTACTCCTTGGTATTATATTCTTTTTGATGCTATATGAAATGGAATTGTTTTCTTAATTTCTTATTCTCATCTTTCTTGTTAGTGTATAGGATACAAGCAATTTTTGTCTATTTATTTTTAACCTTAACTTTACAGCACTCATTAATGAACTCTAGTAGTTTTCTGGTAGCATCTTTAAGATTTTCTATGTATAGTGTCATGTCATCTGCAGATAGTGACCCTTTTACTTCTTTTCAACTTTGGATACCTTTTATTTCTTCTTCTGGTCTGATTGCTATGACTAAGACTTCCAAAATTATGTTGAATAAAAGTGATAAGTGATCCTTATCTTATTCCTAATCTAAGAAAAACTAATGAAGACCTACTATATAGCACAGTGAAATCTACTCAAAACTCTTTAATCACCTATATGGAGGGGAAAAATTGGGTTTTCCAGGTGGCTCAGTGGTAAAGAACCCACTTGTGAAGTAGGAGATATGGGTTTAATCCCTGGGTCGGGCAGATCCCCTGGAGAAGGAAATAGGGAATCCCAATCCATTCCAGTATTCTTGCCTGGGAAATCCCATGGGCAGAGGAGACTGGTAAGCAAAAGAGTCATATACAATTTAGTGACTAAACAATGACAACAATAACCTCTCATTAGGTATTTCCAGGTGGCTTGGTGATAATGAATCCTCCTGCCAGTTCAGGAGATGTGGATTAAATCCCTAGGTCAGGAAGATTTCCTGGAGAAGGAAATGGCAATCTACTCTGGTGTTCCTGCCTAAGAAATAAAATCCCACGGAGAGAGGAGCCAGGTGGGCTAAAGTCCGTGGGGTCACAAAGGAGTCAGACATAACTTAGTGACTTAAAAAAAAATGGTAAAATATACAAGAAGTTTGATATATGACAGATTCTGTTCACTATGCCCCTGAAACAAACAGAACATTGTTACAGAACTAACAGAACAGAACAGAACTAACAGAACACTGCAAATCAACTCTATCACAGAAAAAGCAAGACAGTTCCAGAAAAAACATCTACTTCTGCTTTATTGACTACACCAAAGACTTTGATTGTGTGAATAAGCACAAACTGTGGAAAATTCTTCAAAGAAATGGGAATACCAGACCTCCTGATCTGCCTCCTGAAAAATCTGTATGCGGGTCAAGAAGGAACAGTTAGAACTGGACATGGAACACCAGACTGGTCCCAAATCAGGAAAGGAGTACATCAAGGCTGTATATTGTCATCCTGCTTATTTAACTTATATGCAGAGTGATGTCTGTCCTGGTTATGTGCACTCCCACAGTGGTGATGGGGCCAGAGGTGAGGCCAGAAGCAGAAGATTTTGAGCGCATTCACATTGGGTAATTGATGGCATCAGAGTCCCATGTCCCTGTGAACAGCTCCTGGGGAGGAATATGCAACTGCTCCTTTCCCAGAGAAAGCAATCCAATACCACTTACTTTACACCACAGCTTAGAACTGGATCTTGGGGTTTCTACTCCAAAAACTGGGGAGCAGCCTGCCCTTGAAAGAGATATGACAACCACAGATCAAAGAGAAGAACATGCCTAAGTTTGGTGCATGTTCTGGACAGCACAGTGCCAAACACACACTGCTTGATAGGGGACAATGGCCAGCACACTCTGCGGGGAGATGTGGCAGGGACCCATACCAAATCCACCCCTCACACCAAAAGTATTCAACTCAAGTGTTCTACACAGAGGAATTTCAACATAAAATCAGTCCTGCAAGACCTCAGCAGATGAATATTTCTTCTAAATTCATAGAGAAATATAAGTATGATGCAAAAGCAGAGGAAATACTCTCAGTTAAAACAACAAGAGAGGGCCTTTGAACAAACAAACAATAAAACAGACCTCACCAGTCTACCTGACCTTGAGTTCAAAAAGGAGGTGCTACAAATGATAAAGAAACTAAGAAAAAGGATTGATAGAAATACAAATCACTGCAAAAAAGAACTGGAAATCATAAAAAGAAGCCAATCAAATTAGATAATTTAATTGCTGAGATAAGAACTAAGCTACAGAAAATGGCAAACCCAAAATCTCCCTATTTATACACATTACTATACATACATACATATATATATATATATATATATATATATATATATATATATATATAAACTAATAGGGACATATTGCATAGGACAGGGAACTCTACTCAGTACTCTGTAACTCTGTAACAGTCTATATGGGAAAATAATCTAGAAAAAAAAAGTGGATATATGTTTATGTATAACTGAGGCACTTTGTTGTACCCCCAAAACTAATGCAACATTGCAAATCAACTATACTCCAATAAAAATTGTTTTATTTTTTAAAAATAAATATAATGTATACTAAGTAAAATGTGAATATAATAAATATCAGGATAAATAATGCTGAATAATGAATGAGTGATTTTGAAAATATAATAATGGAAATTACTAACTCAGAATGGCAGACAGGAAAACAAATTTAAAAAAAAAAAACAGTAACATGTGAGATCTATGGGATAACATAAAGCATGTCAACATATGTATAATAGAGATCCCAGAAGGAATGGTAAGAATATAGGGAATTGAAAATGTATTTGAAGAAATTATGGTTAAAAATTTCTCAAACATAAAAAGAAAACAGATATCCAGGTACAGGAAGCACAGAGTGTCAAACAGACTCACATCAAGATGTATCATAATTAAGATGGCAAAATTTAAAGATAAAGAGGATTCTAATCCAGCAATAGAAAAACAAAGTGTCAGTTACAAGGGAACTGCATAAGGCTATCAGCTAATTTCTCTACATAAACTTTTCAGGTCAGAAGGGAGTGGCAAGATATATTTGAAGTCCTGAAAGTGAAAACCTGCAACCTCAGATACTCTACCTATAAAGACTGTCATTTGGAATAAAAGTACAAACAAAGAATTTCTCAGATAAGCAAAAACAAACAAAATACAGAAACAATAAATCTACCCTAAAAGAAATATTGAAAGGGCTCCTCTGAATGGAAAAGAAGTGAGAATGAATAGGAAAATAAAAATTACAATAGGAAAGACAAATATATAAGTGGATTGAAAATCATTTAAATAAGCCAATACCTGTATTATATATATATATATATAGTTTAAATATATATAGTAAATAAAATTAACATATATATTAAGTATGTATAAATTAAATACATATTAAATAAAATTTATACATATATATAGAAAAAAATTGCTAGAGAGATTATAACTAAAGTGGGCAGCCAAAGGAGAGATAGGAAGTTTTAAAATAGAACATCATAATTATAAATTGTAAGGTAGAAGAGTAAAAAGATATAGCTAATTTAGATTGTGTTTGAACTTGCATAACTACCAATCTAAAGCTATTAGACATAGTTTTGTATTAAAATACTTAAAACTAGGTTAACTACAAATCAAAAACATACCATAGGCACACAAATACGAAAAAGAAAGAAGCTAAATCATAATAACAAAGAAGATCATCAAACTAAGAAAGAAAAACCAAAAAGGAGAAAGGAAGAAAAAGAAATACAAAATCAATTGGAAATAACATTTAAAGAGACCTTCTTTAGGGTGATAGAGACACATAGATTGAAAATGAGGAGATAGAAAAAGATATTTCATATCAATGAAAATGACATGGAAGTGGGAATAGCTATTCTCATATCAGACAAAATAGAGTCTAAAACAAACACCAGAAAGAAAGAAAAAGGATACTAAGTAATAGTAATATCATCAATACAAGGAAAGGATATCACATTCAATATATAGGTACCTAATGTAGGAGCACCTAAAGCAAACACCCACAGATACAAATAAAATAAATTGATGGGAATACAATAATAGTATTAACACTCCACTAATATCAATGGGCATATGTTCCAGACAGAGAATCAAGGAATCAGAGAATCAAGGAAACAGACACCCTAAATGACACAATGAAATGGTTAAACTTAATTTATATATATATATAATATATAATATATACATAATATATATATTATATATATAATATATATAACACATATAATATATATAATATATATAATATATAATATATAATATATATAACATATATAATATATTATATATATAGGACACTGTGTCCAAACAATCCAGAATACATATTCTTTTCAAGTACACATAGAACATTCTCTCAGATAGATTACAAACTGGGACACACAAAAAAGCCTCAACAAATTTAAGAAGACAGAAAGAATTTCAAGCATCTTTCCTGAACACAATGGCATGAAAATAGAAATCAATCCCAGAAAGAAAAACAAGAAAAAAATGGTTGCATGGAAACTACGTAATATGCTCCTTAAAAAATAATGGGTCAATGATGAAATCAAAGATAAAATCTTTAAAAAGCATACTTTGAGATAAACAACAATGAAAATACAGCCATAAAAAGTCTCTGGGATGTGGCTAAAGCAGTCCTAAGAGGGAAGCCCATACTGATACAAGCCTTTCTCTAAAAAACAAGCAAACAAAAATCTTAAATAAATAAACTAATCTGTTGCCTGAAAAATAATAAAAGAAGAAACAAAAATCAACAAAAAAGGGAATTATAAAGATCGGAGAGGAAATAAAATAGAGGTAAAACAATAGGAAAAAATCAATAAAAGCAAGAACTGGTCTTTCCAAGGAGAAATAAAGTCAACAAACTCCTAGGCAGTTTCACTAAGGAGAAAAAAAAAGAGGGCTCAAATAAACTAATAAGAAATGAGAAAGAGGAACTAACAACTGATACCACAAAAATATAAGTAATCATAAGAAAACACTATGAACTATTTATATGCCAACAAAATGGACAATCTAAAGGAAATAGACAAGTGTTTGGAAACAGTTTGCAAAAACTGAGTCAAGAAGATACAGATAATTTGAACAGACTAATCACCAGAAGTAATATAGAATCTGTAATAAATATAATACTGCAAACAGAAGACCAAGGTCAAACAACTTTACTGGGTAATTCTAACAACAGTCAAATAAATCTTTTTTATCCTTCTCAATTTTTTTTTTTAAAGGACTGAAGAAGCAGGAATACTCCCAAAGGCATTCTATGAAGCCACCATAACACTGACACCAAAACCAGACAAAGACACTATAAAAAAGCAAATTACAAGCAAATAATGTTGTTAAGTATAGATGCAAAAATCCTTAAGAAAATATTAGCAAGCTGAGTCCAACAACACATAAAAAGGATAAAACAGTGTGATCAAGCTGAATTCATTCCAGTGTTACAAGGATGGTTCAACATATATAACTCAACCAATGTGATATGCCATATCAACAACAACCAAATGATAGAACCAAAATGATCCTGGCAATAAAGGCAGAAAAGTACCTGAGAGAACTCAACATCTATTCACGATAAGAAGAAAGCTCTTACCAAAGTGGATGTAGAGAGACCGTATCTCAACAGAATAAAAGCCATTTATGACAAACTCATACACAGCATAATACTTCATAATAAAAAGCTGAAAGTCTTCCTGCTTAATCCTGGAAAAAAAGACAAGGGTGCACATTCTCACAACTTCTATTCAACATGGATTTGGATTCCTAGTCATAGCATTCAGACTAGGAAAATAAGCAAAAGTTATCCAAACTGGAAATAAGTAGTAAAATTTCCATTATGTGAAAATGACATATACTCTATATTCAAAACCTTAAACACTTCACACACACACACACACACACACACACTTAGAACTAATAAATGAACTCAGCAAAGTAGCAATATATAAGATCAATATACAGAAAACTATTACTTTTTATACAAACAATAAAATATCAGAACAAGAAAGTAAAAATTAAGCCCATTTAAAATCACTTCCAAAAGAATAGGTAGGAATAAACCTAAACACGATGTGAAAGACTTATATGCTAAGAATTATAAAACATTGATAAAGGAAATTGGACATAGTACAAAGAGATGAAAAGATATCACAGGAGATTGGTTTCAAAGAATTAATGCTATTAAAATGTCAATATTGCCCAAAGTAATCTACTATGATTCATGCCAAATTACTCATGAAAGTTTTTACATAATTAGAATAAATAGTCCTAGAAACTACAAAGACACAGAATTTGTCAAAGAAATTTTGAGGGAAAAAATGCTGAAGGAATAAGCCTCCAAGATTATAGATAATTCTACAAAGCTGCAGTAATCAAAATAACATAGCATTGGCATACAGACACGCATATAGGTCAATGCAGCAGTAGAGAGAATCCAAAAATAAATGCACAAACTTATGGCCAATTAATATATGATCAAGAAAATACAATGGAGAAAATTGAACTTCTTCAGTGAATACTGTTGGGAAACCATCATAAGTGGGCCTTAGGAAGCACCATTATGAACAAAGCTATTGGAGGTGGAATTCCAGCTGAGCTATTTCAAAACCTAAAAGATGATGCTATGAAAGTGTTGCACTCAATATCCTAGCAAATTTGGAAAATTCAGCAGTGACCACAGAACTGGAAAAGGTCAGTTTTCATTCCAGTCCCGAAGAAAGGCAATGCTAAAGAATGTTCAAATTACCACATAATCGCACACATTTCACATGGTAGTGAAATAATGCTCAAAATTCTTCAAGTGAGGCTTCCACAGCACATGAACCGTAAACTCCCAGATATTCAACCTGGACTTAAAAAGGCAGAGAAACCAGAGATCAAATTGCCAACACCTGTTGGATCATAGAAAAAGCAAGAGAATTCCAGGAGAAACATCTACTCTGCTTCATTGATTACACTAAATCCTTTGACTGTGTGGATCACAACAAACCATGGAAAATTTTTCAAAGAGATGGGAATACCAGACCACCTGACCTGCCTCCTGAGAAATCTGTATACAAGGTCAAGAAGCAAAAGTTAGAAACAGACATGATTAGCTAGTTCCATATTGGGACAGAAGTACATCAAGGCAGTATATGGTCATTCTGCTTATTTAACTTCTATGAAGAGTACATGATGCAAAATGCTGAGCTGGATGAAGCATAAACAGGAATCAAGATTGCTCGGAGAAATATCAATAACCTCATATATGCAAATGACACTACCTTTTTCACAGAAAACAAAGAGGAGCTAAAGAGACTCTTGATGAAGTGAAAGAGCGAGTGAAAAAACTGGCTCAAAACTCAACATTCAAAAAATGAAGATCATGGCATCTGGTCCCATCACTTCATGGCAAATAGATGGAGAAATGATGAAAACAGTGACAGACTTTATTTTCTTGGTCTCCAAAATCACTGCAGATGGTGACTGCAGCCATGTAATTAAAAGATGCTTGCTCCTTGGAAGAAAATCTATGACCAACCTAGACCACATATTAAAAAGCAGAGACATTATTTTACCGTCAAAGTTCCATCTATTCAAAACTATGGTTTTTCCAGTAGTCACATAGGAATGTGAGAGTTGGACCATAAAGAAGGCTGAATACCAAAGAATTAATGCTTTTGAATTGTGGTGTTGGAGAAGACTCTTGAGAGTCCCTTGGACTTCAAGGAGATCATACCCATCAATCCTAAAGGAAATCAATCCTTAATGTTCATTGGCAGGACTGATGCTGAAGCTATAGCTCCAATACTTTGGCTACCTGATGCAAAATGCTGACTTATTAGAAAAGATTCATACTGGGGAAGATTGAAGGCAGGAGAAGAAGTGCTGACAGAGGGTGGGATGGTTGGATGGCATCTCCAACTCAATGGATATGAGTTTGAGCAAGCTCCAGGAGTTGGGAATGACAAGGAAGCCTGGCATGCTGCAGTCCACAGGGTCACAAAGAGCTGGGCATGACTGAGCAAGTGAATAACAATAACAACAACACAACAACAAAACTGGATAGCCTCATATAAATGATGAAGTTAGATCACTCCCTCACATCATAAACAAAATAAACTTACAGTGGCTTAATACTTAAAATAAGATATGACATAAGAAAACTCTTAGAAGAGAACATAGGCAAAACATCCCCAGACATAAAACACTGCATGCTCTACATACTAAATCACTTCATTTGTGTCTGACTCTGCAACCCCATGGACCATAACCCACCAGGTTCTTCTGTCCATGGGATTAACATGATAAGAATACTGGAGTGTGTTGCCATTCCCTCTTGCAGAGGATCTTCTCAAAGCAGGGATAGTACCTGTATATCCTGCATCTCCTACATGGTGGATTCTTTATCACTCAGCCACTGGGGAAGCCCTAAGTCACAGTAGGGCAAAATAAATAAAAACCAAAATAAACAACTGGGGCCAAATGAAACTTTTAAGATTTTGCACAGCAAAGGAAACCATAAATAAAATAAAAATGCAAACTATATACTGAGAGGAAATTTTTTTTCAAAAGGTGCAACCAACAAAGACAGTTCATACAACAATATCAAACAAAAACCCAATCAGTCAGTGGGGATAAGACCTAAATAGATATTTCTCCAAATAAGACATACAGATAGCCATCAGGTATATGAAAACATGCTCTATATCACTATTATTAGACAAATGCATATAAAAAATACAGTGAGGTACCACCTCACATTTTTCAGGATGTCCATCATGAAACAGTTTACAAATAAATGGTTGAAAGGGTGTGGGAAAGACCTAATTCAAAAAGGTATATGCACACCAATGTTTATAATATTAAAAAATAAAACAAAATAAGTCATCATATTATTAAAAATATATAAATCATATGAACATGCTGTGAGCAAGAAATGTCACCTAAAGTTCATGGAGTATATGTATATTGTTTATTTAACTATAATGATTACATTTAGGATCTTGAGGGGAAGATTTTATCCTAGGTAGGCCCTAAATCCAATTACATTCATCCTTATAAGATTGAGGGAGATTCACAGAGACTCATAGAGGAAATGGTCATGTGAAGATGGAGATTGGAGTTGAATAAACATAATTCAATGAATGTCTTGAGCCACCAGGGTCTGCAAGAAAGAAGGAAGAATTTTTCTCTAGAACGTCTGTACAGCCTAGAAGATACCTTGATTTCAGAGGACTTTCAGAATTCAGAATTGTAAAAGAATGTTTTCTGTTGTTTTAAGACTGAATTTGTGAAATATTTTTTATTACAACTCTAGGAAAATATTAGAACATGTTTGTAGATACAAAACCAGCAGCTGATAAACTTCAACACCCGTTAATGGCAGTGCTTAGAAAACTAAGGGAAAAAGTTATTATCTTCTGATGAATATCTAAAAAAAAAAATCTAAGAAATATGTTTAATAATAAAATATAAAGAGCTTTATTACAAAATCAGTATTAATTAAATCACCTATTAAAAGGATTTTATTCAAGATTTTTACACAATACTAGTATATTATCCTACTAGTATATGATGAGAGATAATTCGAGAAATAAATTATGAATATTTGCAATCAATATGATTATGTATGTAAAAAGCCTAAAATATTTGACAGCTATTATATTAAAATAAAAATGTGGATTTAGCAAGGTTAATCCAAGAATAAGATATAATAATTTTAAATAGTTTTGTACCCAAAATAGAAACATCTAAATAGATAAGGCAAATTTTAAGAATAAATTGACAGTAGCATAGTAATAGGGATTTTAACACCCTACTGAAACCAATGGACAGATCATTCACACACACACAAAAATTAATAAGGAAGTGCAGGCTTTAACTGGTGCAGTGAACTAGATAGACTTAATTGATATTTATAGGACATATCACTAGCAAGCAGCAGAATACACTTTCTTCTCAAGTGCACATGGAATATTCTCCAGGGTAGATCACATTTTAAGTAAAAGCTCAAGCCTCAGCATATTAAGATAATTGAAATCTTAAATTTCAAATGAAGCATAATTTCCAACAATAACACTATGAGATTAGAAATCAATTACTGAAAGAAAAACAAATTTGTAAAACTCAAACTCATGGAGATGAAACAGTACACTACTAAACAATCAAGACATTACTGAGGAAATCAAAGAGAAAATTAAAAACTCATAGAAACAAATGACAATGAACAAATAATGACCCAAAATCTGTGAGATGTAGCAAAAGCAGTTCTAAGAAGGAAGTTCACACCCATTCAACCCTATCGGAGGAAACAAAAAATCTCAGGTAAACAACATAACCTTACAGCTAAATCAACTAGAGAAAGAAGAACAAAGAAAAAAAAAGCTAGTAGAAGAAAAGAAATCACAAAAATAAGAGCATAAATAAATGAAATAGGGAGGAACAAATCAATCGCAAAAATCAATGAAACTAATAGCTGGTTCTTTTGAGAAACAGAATAAACCTTTAGCCAGACGCATTAAAAAAAAAAAAAAAAAGCACCACAGGAGGAGAGAATTGAAATCAGTGAAGTTAGAAATAAAAGAAAAGAAATTATAACACACTGCACAAATAAAAATGATCATAAGAGACTGCTACAAGCAACTTTATGCCAGGAGAATGAACAACCTAGAAGAAATGAACAAATTCTTAGAAAGTTACAACTTTCCAAGACTAAACCAGAAAGAAATAGAAAATATAAAGTCAATCACAAAGAATGAAATTGAATTACTGATTAAAAGACTTCCAATGAACAAAAGTACAGGACCAGATGGTTTCACAGGATAATTCTATCAAATATTTAGAAAAGCTAACACCTATCAATGGGAGTGAGAAATAGATTTAAGGGACTAGATCTGATAGACAGAGTGCCTAATGAACTATGGACGGAGGTTCGTGACATTGTACAGGAAACAGGGATTAAGACCATCCTAATGGAAAGGAAATGCAAAAAAAAAAAAACAATAGAAAAAACAAAATGGCTTTCTGAGGAGGCCTTACAAATAGCTGTGTAAAGAAGAGAAGCAAAAAGCAAAGTAGAAAAGGCAAGATATTCCCATCTGAATGCAGAGTTCCATAGAATAGCAAGGAGAGATAAAAAAAAAAAAAAAAGCCTTCCTCAGTAGAGGAAAACAACAGAATGGGAAAGACTAGAGATCTCTTCAAGAACATTAGAGATACCAAGGGAACATTTCTTGAAAAGATGGAGTCGATAAAGGACAGAAATGATATGGATCTAACAGAAGCAGAAGAGGTGGCAAGAACATACAGAAGAACTGTACAAAAAAGATCTTCATGACCCAGATAATCACGAAGGCATGATCACTCACTTAGAGCCAGACATCCTGGAATGTGAAGTCAAGTGGACCTTGGAAAGCATCACTATGAACAAAGCAAATGGAGGTGATGGAATTCCAGTTGAGCTATTTCAAATCCTGAAAGATGATGCTGTGAAAGTGCTTCACTCAATATGTCAGCAAACTTGGAAAACTCAGCAGTGGCCACAGGACTGGAAATGGTTAGTTTTCATTCCAATCCCAAAGAAAGGCAATGCCAAAGAATGCTCAAATTACTGCACATTTGCACTCATCTCACACGCTGGTAAAGTTATGCTCAAAATTCTCCAAGCCAGGCTTAAACAATACATGAACTGTGAACTGTGAACTTACAGATGTTCAAGAACCAGAAATCAAATTGACAACAGCCGCTGGATCATCAAGAAAGCAAGAGAGTTCCAGAAAAACATCTATTTCTGCTTTATTGACTATGTGGAAGCCTTTGACTGTGTGGAAAATTCTGAAAGAGATGGGAGTACCAGACCACCTGACCTACCTCTTGAGAAACGTGTATGCAGGGTCAGGAAGCAACAGTTATAACTGGATATGCAACAACAGACTGGTTCCAAATTGCAAAAGGAGTATGTCAAGGCTGTATATTGTCACCCTGCTTATTTAACTTCTATGTAGAGTACATCACGAGAAACGCTGGGCTGGATGAAGCACAAACTGGAATCAAGGATGCCAGGAGAAGTATCAATAACCTCAGATATGCAGATGACACCATCTTTATGGCAGAAAGTGAAGAGGAACTAAAGAGCCTCTTGATGAAAGTGAAAGACGAGAGTGAAAAAGTTGGCTTAAAACTCAACATTCAGAAAACTAAGATCATGGCATCTGGTCCCATCACCTCATGGGAAATAGATGGGGAAACAGTGTCAGACTTTATTTTTCTGGGCTCCAAAATCTCTGCAGATGGTGATTGCAGCCATGAAATTAAAAGATGCTTACTTCTTGGAAGGAAAGTCATGATCAATCTAGACAGCATATTAAAAAGCAGAGACATTGTTTTATCAACAAAGGTCCATCTAGTCAAGACTATGGTTAATCCAGTAGTCATGTATGGATGTGAAAGTTGGGCCATAAAGAAAGCTGAGCACTGAAGAATTGATTTTTTGAACTGTGGTGTTGGAGAAGACTCTTGAGAGTCCCTTGGACTGCAAGGATATCCAACCAGTCCATCCTAGAGGAGATCAGTCCCAGGTGTTCATTAGATGGACTGATTCTGAAGCTGAAAATCCAATACTTTGGCCACCTCATGTGATTAATTGACTCATTAGAAAAGACCCTGTTGCTAGGAGGGATTGGGGGTAGGAGGAAAAGGGGACGACAGAGGATGAGATTGCTGGATGGCATCACCGACTCGATGGACATGGGTTTGAGTAATCTCCAGGAGTTGGTGATGGACAGGGAACCCTGGCAATTTGCAAAGAGTTGGACATGACTGAGTGACTGAACTGAACTTATCATTCTTAAACTCTTCCAAAAAAAAAAAAAATTACAGAGGAAAGAACAATCCCCAGCTTGTTCTATGAGGCTGCTATCACCCTAATTTCAAAATCAGACAAAGATTATATGTGTGTATATATATGTATACATATATATATACATGTATATATAAAATATTATATATATATATATAATTACAGACTAGTATCACTGATGAACATAGATGCAACAATTCTCAACAAAATATTAGAAAATAGAACCCAACAACATATTAAAAGGATCATACATCCTAATCAAGTGCCAGGATTGTCAGGAATTCTACCATATACAAAATGAATCAATGTGATACATCCTATTAACAAACTAAAAAATTAAAAGCATGTGATCACTTCAATAGATGGAGAAAAAGTCTGACCACAGCATAATAGACATCATACACGACAAACCCACAGGAAACCTCATTCTCAATGGGGAAAAACTGAAAGCATTTTCTGTGAAATCAGGAACAAGACAAGGATGTCCACTTTAGAGACTATTATTCAACATACTTTTAGAAGTCCTAGATCTGGCTATCAGAGGGGGGAAAAAAAAAAAAGGGACAGAAAGAAAGAAATCCAAACTGCCGAAGAAAAAATAAAGCTCTCATTGCTTATAGATGACATGACATTATACATGGTTGTTTAATCGCTAAGCCATATCTGATGTGTGTGACCCATGGACTGTTTGACAGTGTCCTCTGTCCATAGGATTTTCCAAGCAAGAATACTGAACTGGTTTGCCATTTCCTTCTTCAGGGGATCTTCATGACACAGGGGATCAAACCCCGTCTTCTGCACTGCAGGCAGATTCTTTACTGACTGAGATACCAGGGAACCTGGATATTATACACAGAAAGCCCTAAAGATGCTACCAGAAAGCTACTAGAGCTCACCAATGAATGAAGTAAACCTTGCAGGGTACAAAATTAATACAAAGAAATTGCTTGCATTCCTATACACTAACAATGAAAGAGATGAAAAATTAAGGAAGCGAGCCCATTTACCATAGCATTAAAAAGAATAAAATGTCTAGGAACAAACATGAGGAAGCAACAGAGCTATATTCAGAAAACCATGGGATACTGATGAAAGAAATCAAAGATGGTGAGATATACCGTGTTCTTGGCTTGAGAGAATTAATATTTTGAAAATAACTTTACTACACAGAGTGACCTATAGATTAAATGCAATCCTTATCAGATTGCCAATGGTATTTTTCACAGAAATAGGACAACAACAACAACAATAAATTACAATCTGAATGGAAGCACAAAAGACCTCAAATATTCAAAACAGTCTTGATAAAGAAAAATGAAGCTGGAGGATCAGGATACCTGACTTCAAACTATGATTACAAAGCTATAGTAATCAGGACAGTATTGTCTAGCACAACAGCACAAATATAAATCCGTGGAACAGGATAATTAAATCTGTCCAGAGATAAATCTGCACTCCTATGTCCATCTTATCTTTAACAAAGGAGGAAAAAATGTATAACAGAGAAAAGGTAGTCTCTTTAGTAAACAATGCTAGGAAAACTAAACAGTTACATGTAAAAGAATGAAATTAGAACACACTCTAATATCATACACATAATATAAACTCAAAATAGATGAAAAGTTTAGATGTAAACCCAGACATTATAAAACTCTGAGTAAAATATAGGAAAATATTTTTATATAAATCACAGCAAGAACTTTTTTGATCCACCTCCCAGAGTAATGAAAATAAAAACAAAAATAAACAAAAGAAACCTAAGTAAGCTTAATAGCCTTTTCAAGGAAAGGAAACCATAAACAAAATGAAAACAGAACTCAGATTGGGAGAAAAATAATTGCAAATGAAGCAACTGACAAGGGATTAATCTCCAAAACATGGAAAGAGCTCATACATCTCAATTAAAAATAAAAAATCAGAAAGTGAGCAGAAGACCTAAACAGACATTTCTCAAAAAAAAAAAAAAAAAAAAATACGTGTAAATGGCCAACAGACACAAGAAAATATGCTCAACCTGTGTAATTATTAGATAAGTGTAAGTTAAAACTTCAATTAGTTATCACCTCACACTGGTCAGAATGACCATCATCAAAACATCTACAAGTGGTAAATGCTAGAAAGGGTGTGGAGCAAAGGAAACCCTCTTGTACTGTTGGTGGAAATATAAATTGATACAGTCACTATGAGGAACAGAATGGAAGTTCCTTAAAAAAGATAGAATTACCATATAACCCAGCAATTCTACTATTAGGCATGTACTCTAAAAAAAAAAAAAAAAACATAATTAAAAATATATATACATCCCAATGTTTACTGCAGCTCTATTTACAATAGCCAGGATATGGAGGCAACCTCAATGTCCCTTTACAGAGAAATGAGTAAAGAAGATGTAAAAATGACTATACTAACTAAAGCAATCTATAGATTCAATGCAATCCTTATCAAGCTACCAGCAGTATTCTTCACAGAACTAGAACAAATAATATCAATTTGTATGGAAGTACAAAAACCCTCAAATAGCCAAAGTAATCTTGAGAAAGAAGAATGGATCTAGAGGAATCAACCTGCCTGACTTCAGACTCTACTACAAAACCACAGTCATCAAGGCAGTATGGTACTGGCAAAAAGACAGAAATATAGATCAATGGAACACAATAGAAAGCCCAGAGATAAATCCACATACCTATGGACACCTTATCTTCGACAAAGGAGGCAAGAATATACAATGGAAAAAAGACAACCTCTTTAACAATTGGTGCTGGAAAAACAGGTCAACCACTTGTAAAATATGAAAGTAGAACACTTTCTAACACCATACACAAAAATAAACTCAAAATCGATTAAAGATCTAAATGCAAGACCAGAAACTATAAAACTCCTAGAGGAGAACATAGCAAAACACTTTCCTACATAAAGCACAGCAAGATCGTCTATGACCCACCTCCCAGAATATTGGAAATAAAAGCAAAAATAAGCAAATGGGATCTAATTAAACTTAAAAGCTTTTGCACAACAAAGGAAAGGTGAAAGACAAGGTGAAAGCAAGGTGAAAAGACAGACTTCAGAATGGGAAAAAATGATAGCAAATGAAGAAACAGACAAAGGACTAATCTCAAAAATATACAAGCAACTTCTCCAGCTCAACCCCAGAAAAATAAATGACCCAATCAAAAAATGGACCAAAGATCTAAAGAGACATTTCTCCAATAAGACGTACAGATGGCTAACAAACAGGTGAAAAAGATGCTCAACATCACTCATCATCAGAGAAATGCAAATCAAAACCACCATGAGGTACCATTACATGCTTGTCAGAATGGCTGCTGTCCAAATGTCTACAAGCAATAAGTGCTGGAGAGGGTGTGGAGAAAAGGGAACCCTCTTACACTGTTGGTGGGAATGCAAACTAGTACATCCAATATGAAGAACAGTGTGGAGATTCCTTAAAAAACTGGAAAAAGAATTGCCATATAATCCAGGAATCCCACTCCTGGGCATACACACTGAGGAAACCAGATCTGAAAGAGACACGTGTACCCCGATGTTCATCGCAGCACTGTTTATATTAGCCAGGACATGGAAGCAAAGTAGATGCCCATCAGCCGATGAATGAATAAGAAAGCTGTGGTACATATACACAATGGAATATTACTCAGCCATTAAAAGTAATATATTTGAATCAGTTCTAATGAGATGGATGAAACTGGAGCCCATTGTACGAGTGAAGTAAGCCAGAAAGATAAAGACCAATACAGTATACTAACACATGTATATGGAATTTAGAAAGATGGTAATGATAACCCTATATGCAAGACAGAAAAAGAGGCACAGATGTAAAGAACAGACTTTTGGACTCTGTGGGAAAAGGTGAGAATGGGATGATCTGAGAGAACAGCATCAAAACATGTATATTATCAAGTTTGAAACAGATCGCCAGTTCAGGTTGGATGCATGAGACAAGTGTTTGGGGCTGGTGCACTAGGATGGGGAGGGAGGTCAGAGGGGGGTTCAGGATGGGGAACACACATAAATCCATGGCTTATTCATGTCAATGTATGGCAAAAACCACTACAATATTGCAAAGTAATTAACCTCCAACTAATATAAATAAATGGGGGAAAAAAATGCTATGCCACAGTAAAAAAAAAAAAAAAAAAAAATCTAGCTTTTGGTTATAGTGATTTGTCTCTATTTCCTATTTTATTTATTTCTGCTTTGATTCTTATTCTTCTGCTTATTTTGAATTTAATTTGGCCTTCTTTTACTGTTTTCCTGGTAAAGTCTTGCATTTCTGATTTTAGATCTTGCTTTTTTTCAATATATGTGTTCAACTTTACAAATTAAACACTTTTCTTTTAAGCACTAGTTATGCTTCATCTTACAAATTGATACTGTGTTTTCATTTTCTTTTTTTTTTTTTCAGGACATTTTAAATGTTCTCTTGAAATTTCTTCTTGCATCTCTATTTTATTTAATCTCTGAGAATTGTGTTGTCTTTGTATGAAGGAGTCTATAGATGCCAATTATATAAAGTTGATTGATAGTATCATTGAATTAACTATGTCCCTACTGATTTTCTGCCTACTGGATCTGTCCATTTTTTCAGAAAGTGGTACTAATGTATCCAACTATGGTAGTGGACTTATCTATTTCTCTTTGTAGTAATATTAGTTTTTTTCCTCACATAGTTTGACACTGTTGTTAGGTGCATAAATGCTGAAAATTATGTTTTCCTGAAGAACTGACCCCTTTATCATTTTATCATTATGTAATTCCTTTCTTTATCCTTGATAATTATCCTTACTTTGAAATCTGCTTATCTAAATTTAATGCTTTTAAAAGTAGTTTTAGCATGGTATATGATCCTCTATCATTTGCTTTGAATATGTGTGTTTTTAAACTTAAAGTATGTTTCTTGTAAACAGCATATAGTTGAGTCTTGTCTCTTGAGCCATTCTGATGAAATCTGTGTTTTAATTGGAGTATTTGGAATGCTGAGATTCAAAGTGATCCTGGCATAGTTGAATTATATCTATTATATTTATTCCTGTTTTCTAAGTGATGTTCATGTTCTTATTTTTTCTTCTATGTTTTCCTTCAGTTTGTAGTTATAATGAAGTATTTTATATTATTTCATTTCTCTCTTCTTTTAGAATATGTTCTTTTTTTTTTTCCTTTTCTAAGTAGTTGCCCTAGATTGCCTCATTTATAGCTAATCCAATTTTCTTTACAAATAACATTATACCACTTCATGGATAGTGTGAGCCCTTTGTGATAACAAATTTCCTGATTCCTCCTGTCTATTTTATCATTGCATTTATTTTGTTTATATATATATTCAACAATTGTTGGATCATAGAGGAAGCAAAGGATTCCCAGAAAAAGAAAAAAGAAAGAAAGAAAATCTACTCCTACTTTGTTGACTACACTGAAACCTTTGACAGTGTGGATCATAACAAATTGTGGAAAAATCTTAAAGACATGGGAATACCAGGCCACTTTACCTGTCTCCTGAGAAACCTGTTTGTGGGTCAAGAAGAAGCAGTTAGAACTGGGCAAGGAACAACTAACTGGTTCCAAATTGGGAAAGGAGTGTTTCAAGGCTGTATATTGTCACCCCGCTTTTTCAACATATATGCAGAGTACATCATGCAAAATGCTGGACTGGATGAATCACTAGTTGGGGTCAAGATTGTCAGGAGAAATGACAATATCAGATATGCTGATGCTACCACTGTAACGGCAGGAACTAAAGAGCCTCTTGAGAAAAGTGAGAGAGGAGAATGAAAAAGCTTTGTTGAAACTCACCCTTGAAAAGACTAAGATCATGACATCTTTTCTCATTACTTTATTAAAATAGAAAGGGAAAGGTAGAAGCAGTGATAGATTTTACTTTTTTGGGCTCCAAAATTATTGTAGACATTACTGAAGCCATAAATTTAAAAGATGCTTGGTTCTTAGAAGAAAATTTATGACAAATTTTGACAGCATATTACAAAGCATAGACATCCCTTAGCCACTTTGCCAACAAATGTTTGTATAGTGAAATCTGTTTTTTCAAACAGTCTTGTACTTATGTGAGAGTTGGTACATAAAGAAGGGTTGGTGCCAAAGAATCAATGCTTTTGAATTCTGGTGTTGCAGAAAACTCTTGAGAGTTCCTTGACCTGCAAAGAGATCAAACCATTAAATCCTAAAAGAAACCAATCCCCAGTGTTCATTGGAAGAACTGATGCTGAAGTTGGAGCTCCAATATATTGGCCACATGATGGGAAGAACCTGTTCATTGGAAAAGACCTTGATGCTAGAAAATATTGAAGGCAGCAGGCGAAGGAAGCAGCAGAGGATGAGATGATTATATAGCATCATGGATTAGATGAAAGTGAATTATAGCAAACTCCAGGAGCTAGTGGAGGACAGAGGAGACTGGCATGTAAAATTCATGAGGTCACAAAAAGTCAGGCACAACTTAGTGACTAAAGAATAACATATACACATACATATGTGTGTGTATATGTGTGTGTGTGTGTATATATACATATATATATATACAATTCCATTACCTGTATGCTACACCTTCTTTTGTTTTCCCAGTTCTTTCAATAAACATATTTGTATATTATTTTTCAAATTATTTCCCCAATTAGATTATTAGATATTATTGGGCAGATTTCCCTGTGTGATACAGTAAGTCCCTGGTTGGATTTCTATTTCAAATGTAGTGATGTGTATATGTCAATCCCAAACTCCAAATTTATCCTCTTTCTTGTTTCTCCCTTGATAAGACTTATTTTTCCCCCTCTAGCTTTTCTTGTGGCTTCCCTTGTGGCTGGTAAAGAATCTGCCTGGTAAAGAATCTGCTGGCAAAGAATCTGGTAAAGAATCTGCCTGCAATGCCAGAGACCTGGATTTGATTCTTGGGTTGGGAAGATCTCCTGGAAGAGGGAAAGGCTACCCACATGAAATTCAGTTCATGGAATCACAAAGAGTCAGACACGACTGAGCGGCATTCACTTTCACTTTTCACTATCTCTATAGTGGTGAGTGGGGACTCTAAAGTGGATGGCCTCTGTAGCTGTAGCTGCAGTGCTCAGGCTTAGTTGTCCCATGGCCTGTGGGAGTTTTGCTCACAGACCAGGTATAAACCTGTATGCCCTGCATAGTAAGGTGAATTCTCAGCCACTGGGTCACCAGGTAAGTCTCTGAGGACTTTTTTCCCTCCGATTTTCAGTGGTTTAAACATTGTATATCTGTGTACTTTTGTCTTATTTCTTGCTACATGTTCTCCTAGCTTTCTTGATCTGTGGTTTCACATCTGAAAATATTTCAAAGGCCTTCTTATTTCAAATATTTCTTGTGTTCCTTCCTGTCTTTCTTTTACTTCCACTATTTCCACTGGGTTTCCCTTGTGGCTCAGTGGTAAAGAATTTAGCTGCCAATGTGGGAAACGTGGGTTCAGTCTCTGAGTTGGGAAGATCCCCTAGAGAAGGAATTGGCAACACAATCCAATATTCTTGCCTGGGAAATGCCATGAACAGAGCATCTTGATGGGCTACAGTCCATGAGGTTCACAAAATAGTTTGACATGACCTAGCACCAAACAGGGCTTTCCTGATACCTCAGCTGGTAAAGAATCCGCCTGCAGTGCAGGAAATCCTGGTGAGACTTCTGGCTCAGGAAGATCCCCTGAGAAAGGATAGGCTAGCCATTCCAGTATTCTTGGGCTATCCTGGGGGCTCACATGGTAAAGAATCTGCCTGCAGTGTGGAAGACCTGGGTTTGATCCTGGGATTGGGAAGTTCCCCTGGAGGAGGGCATGGCAACTCATTCCAGTATTCTTGCCTGGAGAATTCCCACGGACAGAGGAGCCTGGCGGGCTACAGACCATGGAGTGGCAAAGAGTCAGACAGGACTGAGTGACTAAGAGCAGTACAGCACACCAACTAAACAACAGCAACAATTTCCACTGCGTGTATGTAACACCTCTTGTTGTTTTCCCACAGCCCTCTGATATTCTATTCTGTTTTACTCTGCTCTTTGCTCTTTGCTTTTCAGTTTCCAAGAATTTTATTAATATATTCTCTAGCTTAGAGATTCTTTCCTCAGCTGTCTCCTGTCTACTAATAATCCCATTAGAAACATTTTTCATTTCTTTTACAGTTTTTATCTTTGGCATCTCTATTTTTTATGTAAAATCCTAATTTTTATTGTTTATAAAGGAATTTTATTTGATTAAGTTAATTTATTTATTTTTTCATTTATTTTTATTAGTTGGAGGCTGATTACTTCACAACATTGCAGTGGGTTTTGTCATACATTGACATGAATCAGCCATGGATTTACATATATTCCCCATCCCAATCCCCCCTCCCACCTCCCTCTCCACTCAATTCCTCTGGGTCTTCCCAGTGCACCAGGCCTGAGCACTTGTCTCATGCAATGATTAAGCTAATTAATTTGTTTTTAAATGATCTTATTGTTTCTCTTTATTGGAATATTATTGCTTTACAAAATTGTGTTAGTTTATATGGTACAATGCAGTGGATCAGCTGTCTGAATACATATATTCCTTCTCTCTTGGACCTCCCTCTCACCTCAACCCCATCCCATCCATCTAGGTCATCACAGAGCATGTAGCTGAGCTTCCTTTGGTTTATAATAGATTCCTACCAGCTAACTATTCTACACATGGTAGTGCACACATGGTGTATATATGTCAATCTTAACCTCCTAATTCCCAATTCCTACCTCTTTTGCCCAACCCCCCCCTCAGCATGTCCATGTGTGTTATCTACATCTGCGTCTCTATTCTTTCCCTGAAAATAAGCTCATCTGTACCATTTTTATAGATTCCACATGTATGTGTTAATATGCAATGTTTATTTTTCTCATTCTGACTTAGCTCACCCTGAATTACAGATGCTAGGGCCATCCATAGCTCTACAAATGACTCTATTTTGTTCCTTTCAGTGGCTGAGTAATGTTCTATTATCTTCTTATATGGCCAATTATTCTTGCACGCTGTTTATTTTATCCATTAGAGCTCATTATAACATAGTGATCATAGTTGCTTAAAATTTTTGCTTAATTATTACAATATTTCTGCCATATCTATTTCTGATGCTTGCTTCATCTCTTCCTACTGTGTCTTTGGCTTTTCCATATATTTTAATTTATTCCTTGATATTGAAAAATGATGTACTGGCTAAAGGGAAATGCTGTAAATATGACTCTAATAAAGTAGTGGTGAGGTGTTGGAGGAGGAAAAGTCTTTTGTAATCTTAAGATTGGGTCTCAGTCTTTTAGTGAGCCTATGACTGTGAACTTCACAAGGGTATTTCTTTTTCTTTTTCCTTTTACTTGAGGACTGGACATGCTCAGAACAGAATACTATGGAATATTTCAAACTGTTTTCTTTCCTTTCCCCTACTTGAAACTGGATTTTTTTTTTCTTCTATATTTATGGGAAACTTATGGAGCTCCAGAAGATAAATCTCACAATATTGTTGGCTGGGTGTCCCTGCAGTTTTGAATTTTCAGTGTTGGCCAAACCAAGTCTCCAGAAATATGTCAATTACAGTTTGGGATTTTTAATCTTGAAAGTGATTTCTAAGACTGTTTCCAAATGTGAGTGTCTTCAATCTTGGGGTCAGTGATGTGTTTTGTATCTTGCCATCTCTTACAAATCCAAGAAGAATTACTAATTTTTCAGTCTGTTTAGATTTTTATCTGTTAGAGTGGTAAATTCCAAGGTGCTTAATGCAGAAGCAGAAATACAAAGTTCCAGTATTTGGTTTTGATGTTTTTTGTGGATTTTTTTTCATTTTTTTCATGTTACTGTACAAATAATTTTGCATGTATTTATTTCCTAGAGACCTTTAAGATTCATTTATTAATTGCAATAATTTACTTGCATGCTGTTTTGGACTTTATAAGCAAATATATCATCAGAAAATGAGGATTTTTTTAAAAAAAGTTATATTTTATATGCTTCAACATTTTACGTTAAATTTATTAGATAAGGATTTTCAAATTGTAGTTTCT
The DNA here is from genome assembly GCA_020226075.1 of Hydropotes inermis. NCBI lineage: Eukaryota > Metazoa > Chordata > Mammalia > Artiodactyla > Cervidae > Hydropotes > Hydropotes inermis. The sequence continues at coordinate 524,319 of CM035276.1, read as the reverse complement.
AAAATGTTATTTGACAAAAAATATGTGTTTTATCAAGTACTTTAAAACTACTGAAATAATTATGCATTTTTCTCTAACTTGAAGTGGAATAGTACATAGATTTTCAGTTATTGTACTAGTCTTGAATTCCTGGTCTGTAAGCAATTTGAGCTTTCAAAATTATATTTTTGCATATTTAATTGTTTCTGCAACTTTTAAAACATTTGTATCTATTAAAGAACTATATTCACTTTTAATTTCCCTTTTAAGAACTTTTATTCAGATTTTCTATTGAGGTTATTCTGGACTTTTTCAGACATTATACTGTTCTTTCTCATCTCAAGAGACTGAATCTGAGGGGATACATTTGAAAATATTTTGATTTTATTATTGTAATTCAGTTCTTAGTTGTTTGTAGGTGTGAAAAATTTCCCTGTCTGGTATATAGGATTTACATCGCTTAAAATTTTTATGTGAAGATCCAAGACATTTCACAATGGCACTTAATTGCCTGAAAGGTTCCTCTGATTATTTGGAAGAACCAAAGACTAATTAAGCTTACAGTAGATCCAATGGTGGCAACATTCTACAAAAAACTTAAATCCAGATGGTTGTAGTTATTGTTGTTTAGTTGCCAAGTCGTATCCAACTCATTTGCGATCCCATGGACTATAGCCTGCCAGCCTTCTCTGTCCATGAAATTTCACAGGCAAGAATATTGGAGTGGGTTGCCATTTCCCTGATCCAAGGATACAACAAACACTTCCTACTTGGCAAGCATTTTATTTACTACTGAGTCACCGGGGAAGTCCTCCCAGATGGTACTGTCCTGAAAAATAAAGATTAATGTAAAGCTTATTCTTATATATTCTAACAAAATCAAATTATTTACTTTAGAATTTTGTTAGAAGAAAGCTGAATTGGGGAGAAATTAAATGTTACAGAAGTTCTTACTTGTCTATAAATCTTTGCAACTATTTACAACAACTTTGACGTATATTTTTAGAAAACTATCTGTCTGCCTTTGTGATGCTTACAAGCATCATGAAATAAACTGAGAGCACAAGTATCCATTCTATGTGACTCCAGAAAAATGAAGAAATTTTGATGTGCCTGAAAAATGCAACATAAATGCTGATTTTAAAATATATAATGCATATAATAAAAAGATGTATCAGTGAACTGTAACAGAGAATTGATTGACTAGACTTTAATTAAATACACTCAAGAATAACACTATACAGTCAGTTCAGTTTGGTCGCTCAGTCATGTCCAACTCTGCAACCCCATGGACTACAGCACTCCAGGCTTCCCTGTCTATCACCAACAGCTGGAGTTTGCACAAATTCATATCCATTGAATTGGTGATGCCATGCAACCATCTCATCCTCTGTCATCCCCTTCTCCTCCTGCCTTCAGTCTTTCCCAGCATCGAGGTATTTTCCAATGATTCAGTTCTTTGCATCAGGTGGCCAATATATTGAAGTTTCGGCTTCAGCATCGGTCCTTCCAACGAATACTCAGGATTGATTTCCTTTAGGATGGACTGGTTGGATCTCCTTGCAGTCCAAGGGACACTCAAGAGTCTTCTCCAACACTACAGCTCAAAAGCATCAATTCTTCACTGCTCAGCTTTCTTTCTCTTTCAATTCTCTCATGCATACATGACTCTGGAAAAACCATAGTTTTGACTAGACAGACTTTTTCAGGCAAAGTAATGTTTCTGCTTTATAATACACTGTCTAGTTTTGCCATAGCTTTTCCTCCAAGAAGAAAGTGTTTTTTTTTTTTTTTTAATTTCATGGCTGCAGTCACCATCTGCAGTTAATTTGTAGCTCAAGAAAATAAAGTTTCTCACTGTTTCCATTGTTTCATCATCTATTTGCCATGAACTGATGGGACTGGATGCCATGATCTTAATTTTCTGAATGTTGAGTTTTATGCCAGATTTTTCACTCTCCTTTTTCACTTTTATCAAGAGGCTCTTTAGTTCCTCTTCACTTTCTGCCATAAGGGTGGTGTCATCTGTGTGTCTGAGGTTATTGATATTTCTCCTGCCAATCTTGATTCCAGCTTGTTCTTCATCCAGCCTGGCGTTTTGCATGATGTACTCTGCATATATGTTAAATAATCAAGATGACAATATACAGCCTTGACATATTCCTTTCCCAATTTGGAGCCAATCTGTTGTTCCATGTCCAGTTCTAACTGTTGCTTCTTGATCTGCATACAGATTTCTTAGGAAGCAGGTAAGGTGGTCTGGTATTTCCATCTCTTGAAGAATTTTCCAGTTTGTTCTGATCCACAGAGTCAAAGGCTTTGGTGTAATCGCTAAAGCAAAAGTTTTTTTGTTTTTTTTCTTTTTTGGAACGTTCTTGCTTTTTCTATGATCCAACAGATGTTGGTAATTTGAGTCATGGTTCTTCTGCCTTTTCTAAATCCAGGTTGAACATCTGAAAGCTCTTGGTTCATGTACTATTGAAGCCTCACTTGGAGAATTTTGAGCACTATTTTGCTAGCCTGTGAGATGAGTGCAACTGTGTGGAAATTTAAACATTCTTTGGCATTGCCTTTCACTGGAATTGGAAAGAAAACTGACCTTTTCCTGTCCTGTGGCCATTGATGAGTTTTCCAAATTTGCTGGCATATTGAGTGTACCACTGCCATAGCATCATCTTTCAGGATTCGAAATAGCTCCTCTGGCATTCCATCACCTCCACTAGCTTTGTTCATAGTGATGATTTCTAAATTTCACTTGACTTCGCATTCCAGGATGTCTGGCTCTAGGTGAGTGATCACACCATCATGGTTATCTGGGTCATTAAGATATTTTTTCTATAGTTCTGTGTATTCTTGCCACCTCTTCTTAATATCTTTGGCTTCTGTCAGGTACATACAGATTCAGTCTTTCATTGTGCCCATCTTTGCATGAAGAATTACTTTGGTATCTCTAATTCTCTTGAAGAGATCACTAGTCTTTCCCATTCTATTTTTCCTCTCTATTTCTTTGCATTGATCCCTGAGGTAGGCTTTCTTATCTTTCCTTGTTATTCTTTGGAACTCTTCATCCAAATGGGTATAACTTTCCTTTTCTCCTTTGCCTTTATCTTCTTCTCTCAGCTATTTGTAAGGCCTTCTCAAACAACCATTCTGACTTTTTGCATTTCTTTTTCTTGGGGATGGTCTTGATCACTGCCACCTGTATAGTGTCATGAACCTCCATCCATAGTTCTTTAGGCATGTTTTCTATCAGATCTAATCCCTTGAATCTGTTGTCACTTCCACTGTATGATTGTAAGGGGTTTCAGTTATTACCTGAATGGCCTAGTGGTTTTCCCTACTTTCTTCAACTTAAGTTTGAATTTGCAATAAGGCATTCATGATCTGAGTCACTTATCAGTATTTAAAACCAACTTGTAATTCCAAATATGGCAAGTTCTAGCTGTTTGCGTGTATACTTTTTTTCAATTTTTAGAACAGAGTGTAGCTTTCTTCCCATTTAGGAAGAAAACACTTTAAGTTGAAAACAGAAACATAAAAATAAAAATAATGGCAAAAATATTCCTCATGAACAATAAAATCTTAACATTATTAATTCAGATTAACATTTCTAACAGAGGGAAAAAATGCGTATTTTACATCAGTTACAAGTAAATATCCTTCTTCTTCACAGTTTTCATTTTCAGAGATCAACACAATATCTCTACATGCATTTTTTCTTTTTCCTAAATTTCATATTATTTTTCAAATATTAGTATGCTAGGCCATTAATTAAATTATTACTAAAATTTGTATTAACCTAATGAAAAATTTTTGTCAACTTTTATATGAAATTATTTTTATTTTGCTTCAATTTTAAAAATTTTCTTTGGGATCATCCATATGGATTTTTTTTTATCACTTTCCTTCTATAAAATGATTTTTTTTTACATTTTCCTTCTATAAAATAATTTTTTAAACACTTTCCTTCTATAAAACACTTTTCCTTCTAAAGAAAGCATCACTTCAGGTTAAAAATATCAATTTCAAATGCCTATTTAAGCCACATAATCATTAAACCTTTAATGATTTAGCTTTAAATCAGGAAATAATGATTTAATGCTCAGTCAGCTCAACACTATGTACTATACATGTTACAAAATTGTTGACAGAAAACTAAACATCTGGCTCATCTCTTTACTACAGCAATTAAAAATTCTAGCATTATTTTGTATATCTGGTAAATTGTATACTATAGTTGTTAATTATTTTTCAAGCAAATAACTCTTCAGTTGAAATCTTAAAAATCTTATCTGAACTTACTTGTAAGAAAGTACTCTAAAGTATTCTTCTAAGTGTATGATAAAATCAGGCAATGGAGAAGCATTGGTTAGTATAAAATTTACCAAAATTTTAAAAAATGTTTTTGATTCATTGTTTTAATAACCTTAGTTAACTACCTCTCTCTGTGTTCATACACTTTGCTCTAGGACTTTGCAAGTCCTTACACTGAAATGTTGGTGTCTTATTCACTATGTCTTAAACTTGGGTTGATTAGTTAATGGCACAAATTATGTCATGCCAGTTCTGAGACTACTGATGAAGAAATTTTACATATTTTCCCTTTTGTTCCTTAGCCTCTGGTATTCTTGTATATGATGATTAATTTTATGTGCCAACTTCTGTGGCAGCAGGCGCACAGATATTTTGTCAAATATTACTCTAGGCCTTTCTGTGAGTGTGTTTTCAGATAGTATTGACATTTAAAACGATGAACTTTCAATAAAACAGGTTTACCTCCCCAGTACGAGTGGGTTTAATCCAACCAGTTAAAAGCCTACTAGAAAAAAGAGATCAGCTTCCTCATTTAAGAGAGAATCAAATGAACACACAAACAAACACACACATACACACACACACACCCTATAGTTGTATTTATCTGGAGAATATTAAGACATTATGAGAGTCTATTGGAGGATGAAACACAAATTGAGGGGAGTTGCCATATTTGCCCAGCTAAAGACAATATATGTAAATTACTAGCCAGTAAATCCAAAGATGCATAGATGCAAAGATGCATAAAGATAAATTATTTACATAGGAATTAGAGTTTCCAACTAATAAGCACTTTTTGAAATTCAAAGGAATTTTTAATTTAAATCGATCATTGTTTACTGAGTAAGCAGACTTGTACTTTGTTCAAATTTTTAACAAAAGCATATGCCTCATGTTTTTCAAATCATTATTAATAACCACCCAAATTATCATATTTATAATTTACATATGATTACTAGATGTGGAAACATTAGAGAAGTAAAATTGCTTATATTTAGCTATATTCATCTGAAAATTACACAAATTATTTGGGGGAAGTTCAAACACTTTAGCTACAATATTTGAAAAATGGCTACCTCTCTATTTTTCAAGATGAAAAATAACTTTTCTTTTTACATATTCATTCATTTCTTAAATAGAGACATAGTTGATGTACAATATTATATAACTTTCAGTGTACAATATAATGACTCATAATTTTAAAATATTACTCTCCACTCATAATTATTATAAAATATTGGGTATGTTATTTATGCTATAAAAAATACCTTTATAGCTTATTTATTTTACAGGAATAGGAAATAATTTTTGATAAAAAGACTTGATGTTCTGGACACTTGTTTTACTTGCTGCCATACTTTTATTAGTACACATGGTACTAAATTTTTGAGAAAATAGAGGAGCACTTAGATACTTCAAGTTTTTAAAATAAAATTCAAATAGTAAATCTGAATCATTTTTTCATATTTAATAAATCACATTCTCCCTTTCCTAATATGTAAAGAGGGTAAATTTGAGCTTAATCAATAATATATATGGATATTTCCAACTAAACCTAAAAGGTCCCTGAATATCAGAGGCCAATATTACAGAAACAAATTAAGATAAAATCAATCTAAAATGTGTCTTCAGTTGATATATATATATATATAAACAGAAACCTGATATATATGTCTCAAATAATTAAATATGACATAAAAGTTATAATAAAGGAACTCCTGCATTGCTGGCAGATTATTTACTGTCTGAGCCACCAGAAAAGCCCTATATAATAGCACACATAAATATAAATTATATATACATGTATGTATGTGTGTGTGTTTGTGTGTGCTCAGTTTTATGTGACTCTTTGCAGTTTCATATACAGTAGCCCACTAGTTCCCTTTGTCCATAAAATTTTTTCAGGCAAGAATATTGGAGCAGGTTCCCTACTCCAAGGGATTTTCCTGACCCAGGGATTGACCCGTGTATCCAGGGTCTCCTGCATTGGCATGTGGATTCTTTACCAGTAGCACCACCAGGGAAGTCCATATATATATATATATATATATATATATATATATATCTCAGGATATATATATATCCTGAGAAGATTGTATGCAGGACAAGAAGCAAAACTTAGAACTGGACATGGGGCAATGGATTGATTCAAAATTGGGAAAGAAATATGGCAATGCTATATAATATCATCTTGCTTATTTAACTTATATACAGAATACATCATCCAAAACGCTGGGCTGGATGACTCACAAGCTAGAATCAAGATTTCTGGAAGAAACATCAACAACCTCAGATATGCAGATGACATTATACCACTTCAGTGGCAGAAAGTGAAAAGGAACTATAGACCCTTTTGATGAGGGTGAAATAAGAAAGTGAAAAATCTGGCTTAAAAGTCAACATTTAAGAAACTAAGATCATGGCATCTGGTCCCATCTCTTCATGGAAAATAGATGAGGAAAAAGTGGAAACTGTCAAATTTTCTTTTCTTGGGCTCTAAAATCACATTGGATTGTGACTGCAGCCACAAAATTAAAAGACACTTGTTCCTGGAAGAAAAGTTATGACAAGCCTAGACAACATATTAGAAGGCAGAGTTATCACTTTACAGACAAAGGTCCATATAATCACAGTATGGTTTGTCCAGTAGTCATGTACAGATATGAGAATTTTACCAGAAAGAAGACTAGAGCCAAAAAATTGATACTTTCTAATTGTGGTGCTGGAGAAGACCTGAGAGCCCCTTGGACAGCAAGGAGATCAAACCAGTCAATCCTAAAGGAAATCAACACTTAACATTAATTGGAAGGACTGATGCTGAAGCTGAGGCTCCAATACTTTGGCCACCTGATTTGAAGAGCTGACTCATTGGAAAAGACTCTGATGATTGGAAAGGTTGAGGGCAAGAGTGGTAGGGAGTGACAGAGGATGAGATGGTTGAATGTATCATCGACTCAATATACATGAGTTTGAGCAAACTCCAGAAGATAGTGAAGGACAGGGAAGCATGGGGTTGCAGAGTCGGACATGCCTGAGTGAACAACAACAATATGTACATATACTTACTATTTGTGGCTTACTGTAGTATTTAGTGTAGCTTCCCAGGTGGCACTTGTGATAAAAGAACCCACTTGCCAATGCAGGAGATAAGATATGTGGATTTTATCCCAGGGTCTGGAAGATCCCCTGGAGGAGACCATGGAAACCCACTTCAATATTCTTGCCTTGAGAACACCATGGGCAGAGGGATCTGGCAGGCTACAGTCCATAGGGTTGCAAAGAGTCTGACATGACTGAAGCAACTTAGTACATGCACACTCAAACCACTTTAGTATGTGGATTAGTAGAACAAGCTGAACTCTCATAATCAGTTGTTGTATGCCATTTTTTAAAAAATATATGAAGAATACTCAGTCTCATAAAAACGTAAAGCTAGAATATTTTAATAAAATTCCATTATGGCTATTCTTCTTGGATATTCCAACAAAATATGGAAAGTGGTATTTTTCTTTTTTGCCAATGAAATCTGCAGCTGTCTAATAGTTGAATATTTTTAAATTGAAATATAGTTGATCTGTTTATATTATATTACTTTTAGGTGTAAAACAGTAACTTTTGGGGATTGTGTCTCATAAGAAATTATTATAAAGTTTTACTAAATGTTGCATCCTTGTAATATTTATTTTACACTTAGTGGTTTGCACCTCTTAACCCCTTCCTCTATTCTACCCCTCCCACACACTTTTTCCCTTTTAACCAGTGGTTTGTTCTCTATACCTATGAGTCTGTTTATTTTTTGTTATATTTGTGTCTTGTTTTTTAGACTCAACATATAGGTAATAACATACAGCATTTATCTTTCTCTTCCTGGAATATCTCTAAGCTTAAGACCCTCTAGGTCAATTCAGGTTGTTGCAAATAGCAGAATTTCATTCTTTTCATTTGAAAGATAAAGTCTGATCACTTGCAAAAATTCTCTCAAATTGAAAAAAAAAAAAAAAGAAAACCAAAAATCCTCACTTTATATATTTTCCAAGAAATATTAGAGGAATGTGAAGCAGGGAGGTGAGGGTGAGATGTATGGAAAAAGTAGCATGGCAATTTATATTACTATATGTAAAATAGCCAACAGGAATTTACTGTATAACTAAGGAATCTCAAACAGGGGCTCTATATCAACCTAGAGGGGTGGGATGGGGAAGGAAATGGGAGGGAGTTTCAAAAGGGAGGGGGCATATGCATGCCTATGGCTGATTCTTGTTGCAATTTGACAGAAAACAGCAAAATCCTGTAAAGCAACTATTCTTCAATTTAAAAATAAATTAATAAAAAATAAACCTTTATGATGATAACTTTTCTACTGTCTTCGTTTTAAGTAAAAATCTTGTCATATAAAATAAGAAGCTAGTTCAACTTTTAACTGAAACCAGTGAATAAGTGTTTTTACTTTAGACAATCATGCAAAATTGATTTGCAGCAAAAACATTTTTGGAGACTTTTCATTTTCCCAAATGCCAATAAAATGAATACTTTTAACAGATTAACTAGTATATTCTTAAGTCAAAATGTCTTCTGTTTATGGGTGTGGGGGTATTGAAAGTGTAAACATACTACAGTGACTGTTAGTTCCATCCACCGCACTGACTTAATATGTGCTTAAGTGCTAGTATATCTATCCATCTATATATATACAGTTCAGTTAGTTGCTCAGTCGTGTCCCACTTTTTGTGACCCCCATGGATTGCAGCATGCCAGGCTTCCCTGTCCATCAACAACTCCTGGAGCTTGCTCAAACTCATGTTCATCGAGTGAGTGATTCCATACAACCATCTCATCCTCTGTTGTCCCCTTCTCCTCCTGCCTTCAATCTTTCCCAGCATCAGGGTCTTTTCCAATAAGTTTGTTCTTCGCATCAGGTAGCCAAAGTATTGGAGCTTCAGCATCATTCCTGCCAATGAATATGCAGGGCTGGTTTCCTTTAGGATAACTGGTTTGATCTCCTTGCAGTCCAAGTGACTCTTTGTTGTTGTTGTTGTTGTTGTTATAAATATCTATTAAATATTTTATTTTATTTTTTTCCATTTATTTTTATTAGTTGGAGGCTAATTACTTCAGAATATTGTAGTGATTTTTGCCATACATTGACATGAATCAGCCATGGATTTACATGTGTTTCCCATCCTAAACTCCCCCCTCCCACCTCCCTCCCTATCCCATCCCTCTGAGTCTTCCCAGTGCACCAGCCCTGAGCACTGTGACTCTTAAGAGTCTTCAACGCCACAGTTCAAAAGCATCAGTTCTTCAGTGCTCAACTTTCTTTATGGTGCAACTCTCACATTCATATGTGACTACTACTGGAAAAACCATAGATTTGACTACATGTAACTTTGCTTGCAAAGTCATGTCTCTGCTGTCTAGGTTGGTCATAGCTTTTCTTCCAAGGAGCAAGTGTTTTCAAATTTCATGGCTGCAGTCACCATCTGCAGTGATTTTGGAGCCCAAGAACATAAAGTATTTACATTGTTTCCCCATCTATTTGTCATGAAGTAGTGGGATCTTCTAAATCTTTGAGTCTTTTTTTTTTAATTTCACATATGAACAATAATATAATATTTGTCTTTCTCAGTCTGACTTACTTCACTTTCAGTCTGTATGTGTCTCTGCACCTGAAGTAGGTCTCTTGTAGGCAGCATATACACTGGCCTTGTCTTTGTATATATTCAACCAGTCTGCATCTTTTGGTTAGAATATTTAATTCATTTACACTGAAGGTAATTATGAATATGTATGTTCTTTTAGCCATTTTCTTAATTGTTTTGGCTTTGTTTTTCCAGATCTTTTTTCTTCCCTTCTTACATTCTCTTTTCTTATGATTTGATGACTAACTTAGTGTTGTGTTCAGATTTAATTTACTGTTTGTTGTGTGTATCAACTGTAGATGTTCAATTTGAGGTTACCATGATGTTTTGATTTAGCAGTCCATATGTGAACAATATTGTTTTAAATTGCTGGTCTTTTAATTTTCAATGCATATCCAATATCCTAAATTTGTGCTCTCCTCACAATTGCTGGTTTTGATATATTTGCATGCAGATAATTTTCTACCTCTTTTAATGTTTGCCTTTGCTGGTGAGTGTGTCCATTCCTAATTTTCTTGTTTCTACTAGTAGCCTTTTCTTTTCTGCTTAGAGAAGTGCCTTTAACATTTGTTGCAAAGCTTGTCAGGCAGTGTTGAATTCTTTTAATTTTGGTTTGTCTGTAAAGATTTTGATTTCTCTGTTGAATTTGAATGAGAGCCTTGCTGGTTAGAGTATCCTTTTTTAAAAATTACTTTATTTTAATTGGAGGCTAATGACCCCAATACTGTTGTGGATTTTGCCATACATCGACATGAATTAGCCATCGGTGTACATATGTTCAACCATCCTGAATCCCCTCCCACATATTTCCCCACCCCATCCCTCTGTGTCATCCCAGAGCACCAGCTTTGAGTGCCCTGCTTCATGCATCGAACTTGCACTGGTCATCTATTGCACATATGCTAATATACATGTTTCAATATTATCCTCTCATATCGTCTCACCTTCACATTCTCACAGGTAATCCAAAAGTCTCTTCTTTACATCTGTGTCTCTTTTGCAGTCTTGCATATAGGGTCATCATTACCGTCTTTCTAAATTCCATATATTTGCATTAATACACTGTATTGGTGTTTCTTTTTCTGGCTTACTTCATTCTGTGTAATAGGCTTCAGTTTTATCCACTTCATCGGAACTGAGTCAGATGTGTTCTTTTTTATACCTGAGTAAGAACTGATGCTTTTGAACTGTGGTGTTGGAGAAGACTCTTGAGAGTCGCTTGGACTTCAAGGAGATCCAACCAGTCCATCCTAAAGGAGATCAGTCCTGGGTGTTCATTGGAAGGACTGATGCTGAAGCTGAAAATTCCAATACTTTGGCCACCTCATGTGAAGAATTGACTTATTGGAAAAGACCCTGACACTGGGAGAGATTGGGGGCAGGAGGAGAAGGGTCAACAGAGGATGAGATGGCTGGATGGCATCGCCAATTTGATGGACATGATTTTGAGTGGACTCTGGGAGTTGGTGATGGCCAGGGAGGCCTGGTGTGCTGTGACTCATGGGGTCGCAAAGAGCTGGACACGACTGAGCAACTGAACTGAACTGAACTGAACTGAAGTGGGACCAGATGCCACTATCTTAGTTTTCTGAATGCTGAGTTTTAAGCCAGCTTTTTCACTCTCCTCTTTCACTTTCATCAAGAGGCTCTTTAGATCTGCTTTGTTTTCTTCCATACAGGAGGTGTTATCTACATATCTGAGGATATTGATAATTATCCTGGCAATCTTGATTCTAGCGTGTGCTTCATCCAGCTCAACAGTCTGCTTGATGTACTCTGCCTGTAAGTTAAATAAGCAGCATGACAATATACATCCTTGAGGTATTATTTTCCCCATTTGGAACCAATCTGTTTGGCCATTTTCAATTTACCTTTATTCATGAATCTAACATTTCTCTTTCCTATGCAATATTGTTCTTTACAGCATCAGACTTTCCTTCCATTACCAGTTACATCCAGAACGAGGTATTGTTTTTGTTTTGGCTCCATCTCTTAATTCTTTCTGGAGTTATTTCTGCACTCTTCTCCAGTAGCATACTGGACTCCCTCTCACCTGGGGAGTTTGTCTTTTAGTGACCTATATTATTGCCATTTCATATTGTTCATGGAGTTCTTAAGGCAAGAGTACTGAAGTGGTTTGCTATTCCCTTCTCCAGTGGGCCACATTTTGTCAGAACCATGTATTCTATCCTCAGATATAATCTTGAGAAACTTTGGCAAATGGTAGGAACACTTTCAGTGCATTGTTGTGGCACTGCCATTACACATTTTTTTTTTTTTAATTCTAAATCTCGTGAACTATTTATGACTGTTTTCGGGAGAGGACTTGAACTGAGGGATGTTGAAACATACATTATCATATGTAAAATAGATAGCTAGTAAGAAGTTGCTGCACAACAAAGCTATAGCTGGTGTGTTGTGACAACACAGAGGGTTGGGATGGAGTGGGGGCTGAAAGGGAGATTCTTGAAGGAGGGGGGCATATGTATACTTAATGGTTGATTCACCTTGTTGTATGGCAGAAAGCAACACTATTTTAATCCAGTTATCCTCCAATCAAAAACTAAAAAAAGTGATATTGCTGCAACTTATATCAGGGAGTGTTCTACCTGTTTTCCTCTAAGAATCTTATAGAGTCTGGTCTCACACTTAGTTAAATCTATTTTGAGCTTTTTTTTTTTTTTTTTAAATAATGTCAAAGAATGTTCTAATTTCACTTTTTACACCCAGTTGTCCAGTTTCCCCAGAACCATTCATTGAAAACTATAATTCTATCATAGACTAATCGACCACAGATGCATATATTTACTTATGGGCTTTCTGTCCTACTCCATTGATGTATATTTCTACTTTGGTGACAGTACCATACTGTTTTGATAACTAGAGCTTTGTAGTATAGTCCAAAGTTAAGGATTCTGATTCCTCTAGCTACATTTTAATTTCTGTATTCCTTTGTCTATTTGGGGTCTTTTGTGTTTTTATCCAAATTTTAAGGCATTTTTGTTGTTGTTCTGGATTTGTGAAAAATGCCATTGGTAATTAGACAGTAATGCACTGTATTTATATATTCATTGTTTAGAATATTGATTCTTCCAATTCAAGAGCATGGCATATCTTTCCATCTGCTGTGCTGTATCTATTTTTTTTTTTTTTGGTGCTGTATGGTTCTATTTATTTAATATTTTTTTCCTTTTTCATTTATTTTTATTAGTTGGAGGTTAAGTACTTAAATATCATGGTGGTTTTTGCCATACTTTGACATGAATCAGCCATGGATTTACATGTGTTCCCCATCCAGATCCCCCTCCCATCTCCTTCCCCATCCTATCCCTCTGGGTCTTCCCAGTGAACCAGCCCTGAGCACTTGTATCATGCATCCAACTTGGGCTGGTTATCTGTTTCACACTTGATAATATACATGTTTCAAAGCTATTCTCTCAGATCATCCCACCCTTGCCTTCTCCCACAGAGTCCCAAAGTCTGTTCTATACACCTGTGTTTATTTTTTCTGTCCTGCATGTAAGGTTATCCTTACCATCTTTTTAAATTCCATATATATGTGTTAGTATACTGTATTGGTCTTTATCTTTCTAGCTTACTTCACTCTGTATAACGTGCTCCAGTTTCATCCATCTCATTAGAACTGATTCAAATGTATTCTTTTTAATGGCTGAGTAATATTCCATTGTGTATATGTACCATAGCTTCCTTATCCATTTGTCTGCTGATGGGCATCTAGGTTGTTTCCATTGCCTGGCAGTTATAAAGAGTGCTGCAATGAATATTAGGGTACACATGTCTCTTTCAGATCTTGTTTCCTCAGTGTGTATGCCCAGAAGTGGGATTGCTGGGTCATTTGGCAGTTCTATTTCCGGTTTATTAAGGAATTGCCACACTGTTCTCCATAGTGGCTGTACTAGTTTGCATTCCAACCAACAGTATAAGAGGGTTCCCTTTTCTCCACACCCTCTCCAACATTTATTGCTTGTAGACTTCTGGATAGCAGCCATTCTGACTAGCGTGTAGTGGTACCTCATTGTAGTTTTGATTTGCATTTCTCTGATAATGAGTGATGTTGAGAATATTTTCATATGTTTGTTAGCCATCTGTATGTCTTCTTTGGGGAAATGCATGTTTAGTTCTTTAGCCCATTTTTTGATTGGGTCATTTTTATTTTTCTGGAATTGAGCTGGAGGAGTTGCTTGTATATTTTTGAGATTATTCCTTTGTCTGTTGCTTCATTTGCTATTATTTTCTCCCATTCTGAGGGCTGTCTTTTCTCCTTGCTTATAGTTTCCTTTGTTGTGCAAAATCTTTTAAGTTTAATTAGATCCCATTTGTTTAATTTTGTTTTTATTTCCAATATTCTGGGAGGTGGGTCATAGAGGATCTTGCTGTTATTTGTGTTGGAGAGTGTTTTGCCTATATTCTCCTCTAGGAGTTTTATAGTTTCTGGTCTTGCATTTAGATCTTTAATACATTTTGAATTTATTTTTGTGTACGGTGTTAGAAAGTGTTCTAGTTTCATTCTTTTACAAGTGGTTGACCAGTTTTCCCAGCACCAATTGTTAAAGAGGTTGTCTTTTTCCCGTTGTATATCCTTGCCTCATTTGTCGAAGATAAGGTGTCCATACGTGTGTGGATTTATCTCTGGGCTTTCTATTTTGTTCCATTGATCTATATTCCTGTCTTTGTGCCAGTACCGTACTGTCTTGATGACTGTGGCTTTGTAGTAGAGCCTGAAGTCGGGCAGGTTGATTCCCCCAGTTCCATTCTTCTTTCTCAAGATTGCTTTGTCTATTCGAGGTTTTTTGTATTTCCATACAAATTGTGAAATTATTTGTTCTAGTTCTGTGAAAAATACCATTGGTAGCTTGATAAGGATTGCATTGAATCTATAGATTGCTTTGGGTGGCATAGTCATTTTCACAATACTGATTCTTCCAATCTATGAACAGGGTATATTTCTCTATCTATTTGTGTCCTCTTTGATTTCTTTCATCAGTATTTTATGGTTTGCTTTATATAGTTCTTTTGTTTCTTTAGGTAGATACTTTTAAGTATTTTATTCTTTTTGTTGCAGGTGAATGGTATTGTTTCCTTAATTTCTGTTTCTGTTTTCTCATTGTTAGTGTATAGGAAAGCAAGGGATTTCTCTGTGTTAATTTTATATCCTGCAACTTTACTGTATTCATTGATTAGCTCTAGTAATTTTCTGGTTGAGTTTTTAGGGTTTTCTATGTAGAGGATCATGTCTTCTGCAAACAGTGAGAGTTTTACTTCTTCTTTTCCAATCTGGATTCCTTTTGTTTCCTTTTTTGCTCTGATTGCTGTGACCAAAACTTCCAAAATTATGTTAAATAGTAGTGGTGTGAGTGGGTACCCTTGTCTTGTTCCTGACTCTACGAGAAATGCTTTCATTTTTTCACCATTGAGGATAATGTTTGCTGTGGGTTTGTCATATATAGCTTTTATTATGTTGAGGCATGTTCCTTCTATTCCTAATTTCTGGAGGGTTTTTATCATAAATGGATGTTGAATTTTGGCAAAGGCTTTTTCTGCATCTATTGAGATAATCATACAGTTTTTATCTTTCAATTTGTTAATGTGGTGTATTACATTGTTTGATATACGGATATTAAGGAATCCTTGCATTCCTGGGATAAAGCCCACTTGGTCATGATGTATGATCTTTTAAATATGTTGTTGGATTCTGTTTGCTAGAAGTTTGTTAAGGATTTTTGCATTTATGTTCATCAGCAATATTGGCCTATAGTTTTCTTTTTTTTTTTTTTGTCGCATCTTTGTTTAGTTTTGGAATTAGGATGATGATGGCCTCATAGAATGAGTTTGGAAGTTTGCCTTCTTCTGCAATTTTCTGGAACAGTTTGAGTAAGATAGGTGTTAGCTCTTTAAATTTTTGGTAGAATTCAGCTGTGAAGCCATCTGATCCTGGGCTTTTGTTTGCTGGAAGATTTCTGACTACAGTTTCGATTTCCGTGTTTGAGATGGGTCTGTTAAGATCTTCTATTTCTTCCCAGTTCAGTTTTGGAAAGTTATACTTTTCTAAGAATTTGTCCATTTCTTCCAAGTTGTCCATTTTTTTTTTTTTTTTTTTTTTTGGCATAGAGCTGCTGGTAGTAGTCTCTTATGATCCTTTGTATTTCAGAGTTGTCTGTTGTGATCTCACCATTTTCATTTCTAATTTTGTTGATTTGGTTATTCTCCCTTTGTTTCTTGATGAGTCTGGCTAACGGTTTGTCAATTTTATTTACCTTAAAAAAAGAAAAAAACAGCTTTTAGTTTCGTCGATTTTTGCTATGGTCTTGTTTGTTTCTTTTGCATTTATTTCTGCCCTAATCTTCAAGATTTCTTTCCTTCTACTAACCCTCAGATTCTTCATTTTTTCCTTCTCTAGTTGTTTTAGGTGTAGAGTTGGGTTATTTATTTGACTTTTTTTCTTGTTTCTTGAGGCAAGCCTGTAATGCTATGAACCTTCCCCTTAGCACTGCTTTTACAGTGTCCCATAGGTTTTGGATTGCTGTGTTTTCATTTTCATTCGTTTATATGCATATTTTGATTTCTTTTTTGATTTCTTCTATGGTTTGTTGGTTATTCAGAAGCATGTTGTTTAGCCTCCATATGTTGGAATTTTTATTTTTTTTTTTTCCCCTGCAATTCAGATCTAGTCTTACTGCACTGTGGTCAGAAAAGATTACTGGAATGATTTCAATTTTTTTTAAATTTGTCTAGGCTAGATTTATGCCCCCAGGATGTGATCTATTCTGGAGAAAGTTTCATGTGCACTTGAGAAAAACATGAAATTGATTGTTTTGGGGTGAGATGTTCTATAGATACCAATTTATGTCTAGCTGGACCATTGTGTCATTTAAAGTTTGTGTTTCCTTGTTAATTTTCTGTTTAGCTGATCTATCCATAGGTGTGAGTGGGATATTAAAGTATCCCACTATTATTGTGTTATTGTCAATTTCCCCTTTCATTCTTGTTAGATTTGCCTTAGATATTGTGATGCTCCTATGTTGAGTGTATATATATTTATAATTGTTATATATTCTTCCTGGATTGATCCTTTGATCATTATGTATTGTCCTTCTTCATCTCTTTTCACAGGCCTTATTTTAAAGTTTATTTTATCTGATATGAGTATTGTGACTCCTGCTTTCTTTTGGTCTCCATTTGTGTGAAATATTTTTTTTTTTTCCAGCCCTTCACTTTCAGTCTGTATGTGTCCTTTATTTTGAGGTGGGTCTCTTGTAGACAGCATATATAGGGGTCTTGCTTTTTTATCCATTCAGCCTTCTTTGTCTTTTGATTGGGGCATTCAACTCATTTACATTTAAAATTGTTATTGATAAGTACGGTCCCATTGCCATTTGCTTTGTTGTTTTGGGTTTGCATTCATACAACCTTTCTGTGTTTCCTGTCTAGAGAAGATCTTTTAGCATTTGTTGAATAGCTGGTTTGGTGGTGCTGAATTCTCTCAGCTTTTGCTTGTCTGTAAAGCTTTTGAATTCTCCTTCATATCTGAATGAGATGCTTTCTGGGTACAGTAATCTGGGTTGTAGGTTATTCTCTTTCATTACTTTAAGTATGTCCTGCCATTCCCTTCTGGCCTGAGGAGTTTCTATGGAAAGATCAGCTGTTATCCTTGTGGGAATCCCCTTGTGTGTTATATGTTGTTTCTCCCTTGCTGCTTTTAGTATTTGTTATTTGTGTTTGATCTTTGTTAATTTGACTAATATGTGTCTTGGGTTGTTTCACCTTGGGTTTATCCTGTTTGGGACTCTCTGGGTGCCTTGGACTTGGGTGATTATTTCCTTCCCCATTTTAGGAAAGTTTTCAGCTATTATCTCCTCTAGTATTTCCTCATGGCCTTTCTTTTTGTCATCTTCTTCTGGGACTCCTTTGAGTCGAATGTTGGGGTGTTTCACATTGTACCAGAGGTCACTGAGGTTGTCCTCATTTCTTTTATTTCTTTTTTTTTCTTTTTTCCTCTCTGTTTCATTTATTTCCACCATTGTATCTTCTACCTCACTTATTCTGTCTTCTGCCTTCATTATTCTACTGTTGGTTCCCTCCAGAGTGTTTTTGATCTCATTTATTGTATTATTCATTTTTAATTGACTCTTTTTCATTTCTTCTAGGACATTGTTCAACATTTCTTGCATTTTCTCAATCCTTGTCTCCAGGCTATTTATCTGTAATTCCACTTTATTTTCTAGATTTTGGATCATTTTTATTATCATTATTCTAAATTCTTTTTCAGGTAGATTCCCTATCCCCTCTTCTTTGTTTGGCTTGGTGGGCATTTTTCATGTTCCTTTACCTGCTGGATATTTCCCTGCTTTTTCATCTTATTTAGATTGCTGTGTTTTGGGTGGCCTTTCTGTATTCTGATAGTCTGTGGTTCCTTTTTATTGTGGAGGTTTTTTGTCATTGGGGTTGGACAATTGACTTGTCAATATTTCCTGGTTAGGGAAACTTGTGTCGGTGTTCTGGTGGGTGGAGCTGGATTTCTTCTCTCTGGAGTGCAAAGGAGTGTTCAGTAGTGAGTTTTGAGATGGGTCTATGGGTTTGGTGTGACTTTGGGCAGCCTGTATATTGATGCTCAGGGCTATTCTCCTGAGTTGCTGGAGAATTTGTGTGGTATGTCTTGCTCTGGAACTTACTGGCTCTTGGATGGTGGTTGGTTTCAGTGGAGGTATGGAGCCTTTTGGATGATGTCTTATTAGTTAATCTTCCCTGTAGTCAGGAGTTCTCTGGTGTTCTCACGTTTTGGGCTTAAGCCTCTTGCCTCTGGATTTCAGTCTTATTCTTCCAGTAGCCTCAAGGCTTCCCAATCCATACAGCACTGACAATAAAACTTCTAGGTTAATGGTGAAAGGATTCTCCACAGTGAGGGACACCCAGATAGGTTCACAGAGTTACGTGAAAAAGAGGAGAGACAGGAAGGAGATAGAGGTGAGCAGGAGGAGAAAAGGGGGGGTTCAGGAGAAGAGAGACAGATCTAGGCGGTACTCTGCTCCCTAAGTGTTCTCCACAGCCCAGAGCACCCACAGAGATTCACAGAATTGGATTGAAAAGAGTGGGGGTAGGGAGGAAATAGAGGTGATCTGGGGAGAAAAAGGAGAGTCAAAAGGGGGAGAGAGTAATCAAACCAGTAATCACACTACTGAGTAAAAATGGGTACTGAAGATTGGATTTTTAAATGTCCAAATTGATATCAAATTCTGAAAAACAAAGATTAAAAATCTAGAGTAGAGGTTAGACTCTTAAAAATACAATATTAAAAGAAAAATTAAGAAATACATATGAAGTTTGCTTTAAAAATAGGGTCCTTTTTTTTTTTTTTTTTTTTTTGCCAGGTTATAGTGGGTTATAAAAATGAAAATTAAGCAAAAAAAAAAAAAATGAAAATTAAGGAGTATTAGAGGAGTAATAGAGGACCTTAAAAAAAAAGAAAGATAAAAAATTTTTATTTACAAAAAGTAATAGTAAAAATATATCTAGGAATTTCTCTGTAGCTGTTGCAGGCAGTGTGGGTCCAGTTCTGTTTCAGATAGCTCCTTGTTCCAGCTTACACTTCCCGATATCTGTAGGCCCCTTCCAGTGTAGTTGGTGTTAAGTACAGGGATTTCCATCTGTTGCACTTGTCACTTCTATAGCGGTTGTTTATTTGGCTTCTGTTTGCAGATCTCTTCACTGTCTAATTTCCACTGGCACAAGTGGGTGGAGGTGGCCTCTTGTTTAAATTCACTTGTTCCATCATGCTGTGGGGAGGGAGGAATGCTGCACACAAATGTCACTAGCATGTGTGGGGAGCACTCACAGTGTCCCAGCCACACTGGGTTTGCCCCGCTCATGGCCTGTGTACTTTCCCCATCTACACTGCTCAGGCTCCAGGTTGCTCTACAGCGAGTGGGCCCTGAGTTGCGTGCACTTCCCAGGCCCAAGCTGGTCAGGTTCAGGCTTTTGGGTACTCCACAAAGGCGCAGACTTGGTTGGGCCTGCGTTTTATGCCTTCCCTGTTCGGAGCAGCTCAGGAAGTCAGGAGCTTGAGGAGCACACTCTCCCCAGGTGCAGCATGACTTCTCCCTCCCCGTCCCCACCTCAGTTTCCTGGCACACTGGTTCGGTGTGCCTTGTGTCTCTTCTGGGGAGCTGATCTCTGGCTGCGACCCTCCTGGCGGATGTCAACCACCCAGAATCTCAGGAAGTCTTTGGTTAGAAACTGGAAGCCTGTTCGCAGTTTGGTAGGGGATGCTGTCTCCAGGGCCAAGTTTGCCTCTTTCCCCCGACCCCGCCTCCTGTCTCCGGTGGGGGATGGGCTGGTCCACAGCTGGCTAGCTCTTCTCTGGAATTGCTCAGTCCTTCCTTTGTTCTGCAAACAGCCAGCAGTGCCTTCAGTCAGAGCTTTTCCCAGGTTAATTTCTCTCTCTTGCTATCCCACAGTTTAAGCTGCTATCTCATGTTAGCTCCCTCCAATTGCCCTCAGGGCTTTCAGGCCCAGTCCTAAGCAATGCCGCGCACTCCTCTCCGTTCAGCTCCCACTTGCTGGTGGCAAATGTGAGCATCTGGGGTACTTTTCTGCTGGGAGTTGCTTTTAGGCATGTAATCTGTGGGTTTTACTTATTTTTCCTCCCAGTTAGGTTGCCCTCTGACATTCAAAAACTTCCCCCAGACCCAGCAGTGAGAGGGTTTCCTGGTGTTTGGAAGCTTCCTCTATTAGGAGCCATTTCCCAGGATGGATCTCGACACCTAACTCTTTTGTCTCTCTTTTTATCTTTTATATTTTATCCTACCTCCTTTTGAAGAAAATGGACTGCTTTTCTGGGTGTCTGATGTCCTCTGCTAGTGATCAGAAGTTGTTCTGTAGAGTTTGCTCAGCGTTCAAATGATCTTTCGATGAACTTGTGGGGGAGAAAGTGGTCCCCCTGTCATATTCCTCTGCCATCTTAGCTCCTCCATATCTAATGTTTTTCATCAGTGTCTTATAGTTTTCAGAGTACAGGTCATTTATCTCCTTAGATAGGCTAATTCCCAGGGTTTTTTTTTTTTTTTTTTTTGATGTGATAGCAAATGAAATTGGCTCTTGAATTTATATTTCCAATGTTTCATTGCTAGTGTATAAAAGTGCTACAAATGTATACTAATGTTGTAATCTTCAACTTTACCAAATTTGTCGATGAGCTCTAGTAGCTTTCTGGTAGTGTCTTTAGGATTTTCTTTGTATAGTATCATGTCATATGCAAACGGTTATTGTTTTATTTCCTTTAAAATTCGGATTCATTTTTCTTTTCCTTCTCTAGTTGTTCTGGCTAGAATTTCTGAAACTATGTTGAATAAAAGTGGCAAGAGTGAATATCTGTCTTGTTCCTGACCTCAGAAGAAATGCTTTCAGTTTTCACCACCAAGTGTGATGTTAGCTATAACTTTGTCATATGTGGCTTTAGTATGCTGAGGCATGTTTTCTCTATGTGCACTTTCTGGATTATTTCTATCATAAATGTGTGCTGAATTTTGCCAGAATCTTTTTCTCTGTTTATTGAGATGATCATATAATTTTTATTCCTTAATTTTGTAATGTGGTGTATCATACTGATTGATTTTCA
The DNA here is from genome assembly GCA_020226075.1 of Hydropotes inermis. Lineage (NCBI taxonomy): Eukaryota > Metazoa > Chordata > Mammalia > Artiodactyla > Cervidae > Hydropotes > Hydropotes inermis. Next base: position 502,755 of record CM035276.1, on the reverse strand, counting down.
GATATTGAAAATCCTTGCATCACTGGGATAAATCTAATTTGATAATGTATTGGTCCTTGGTATATGATCCTTTTAATATACTGTTGGTTTTTAAGGATTTTGCATCTATGTTCATCAGTATTATAGGCCTGTATTTTTTTAAAATATTTTGTCTGATTTTAATATCAGGGTGATGTTGGCCTCATAGAATGAGTTTGGAAGTTTTCCACTCACTGTAAATATTTTTATAACAGTTTCAGAAGCATAAATGTTACTTTCCCTCTAAATGTATTATAAACTTCACTTGTGAATCCACCAGACTTTATTTGTTAGGAGTTTTTAAATCACAGTTTCAAATTCAGTGCTTGTGGTTGATCTGCTCTAATATGCTATATTACAAATGGTAATGAGAGTTAATGCAAAACTTACAAATAAAATAAATTACATGGTTAAAAAAAATTCTATTCCTTCCTGGTTCAGTCTTGAAACATTGTTTCCTTCTAAGAATTTGTCCACTTCTTTCAGTTTGTCCATCTTATTGGCATACAGTTCCTTCAAGTAGTTTCTATGATTCTTTGTATGTCTTTGTTGTCAGTTGTAACTTCTTTTCTAATTTTATTGAGTCCTCGCTTATTTTTTTTTTCATGATGAATCTGGCTAAGGGTTTTTTGTTTGTTTGTTTGTTTTTATTTTTTACCTTTTTCAAGGAAACAACTTTTAGTTTCATTTATGTTTGCAATTGCTTTATTTGTCTCTATTTCTTTTATTTATCCTCTAATTTTTTTATCTCTTCTACTAAAGTTAGACTTTGATTGTTCTTTCTCTAGTTGCTTTAGATGTAAGTTTATGCTGTTTGTTTCAGATTTTTCTTGTTTTCTGGAGTGAGATAGTATAGTGAGATAGTATTGCTATGAACCTCCTTCTTAAAAATAGTTTAATGCATTCCATACATTTTTGATCATTGTAGTTTTATTTTCCTTTGTCCATAAGTATTTTTTTTAATTTCCTTTTTTTTTTTATTTCCTTAATGAACATGTGTGGGTTTCCGTGGTGGCTCAAACAGTAGAGTCTGCCTCCAGTACAGGAGACCTGGGTTCAATCCTTGGGTCAGGGATATCCCCTGGAGAAGGAAAGGGCAACATGCTCTAGCATTCCTGCCTGGAGAATTCCATGGAGAGGAGCTTGGTGGGCTACAGTCCACGGGGTTGCAAAGAGTTGTACATGACTGGGTGATTGTTTAGTAGAATATTGTTTAACTTCCATATCTTTGTGTTGTTGTTGTTGTTTACAGTTTTCTTCCCCTGTGGCTTATATGTAATCCTGTAGCATTGTGCTAGAAAAGATTCTTCACACGGTATCAGTTTTCTTAAATTTACCAAAGCTAGCTTTATAGACTAGCCTGTGGTCAAATCTGAAGAATATTCCATGTGCACCTGAGAGGAATATGTGTTCTTCTGCTTTTGGATGTAATGCTCAATAAATATAAATTAAGTTAATCTGCTCGATGTGCCATTTAAAACCTGTGTTTCCTTTATCATTTTTCTGTCTTTATAATCTCTGCATTTGATGAAACTGAGGTGGTAATGTCCTCCACTATTATTGTGTTATTGTCAATTTCTCCTATTATGGTTTTTAACATTTGCCTTATATATCAGCATGCTCCTCTATTGGGTGCATATGCATTTGCAACTGTTATATCTTATTTTTGAATTAATTCCTCAATCATTATGTAGTGTCCTTCTTTGTCTCTTGTAATCATTTTTATTTTAATGTCAGTTTTTTCTGGTATGAGTATTGCTAATCCATCTTTCTTTTGATTTTCGTTTGCTTGGAATACTTTCTTCCAAACCATCACTTTCAGTCTGTATGTTTCCCTAAGTCTGAAGTATGTCTCTTGTAGATAGCATATGTACTCTGTCACTTCAGTTGTGTATGAATTTTGCAACCACATGGACTGCAGCCCAGCAGGCCCCCAACCATAATATTCTGCAGGCAAGAATGCTGGCATGGGCAGCCAGGAGACAGAGTATGTACTGGTCTTAATTTTGTATCTATCACCAGTCTGTGTGTTTTGGTTGGAGAATTTAACCCATTTACATTTAAGGCAGTTATCAATAAGTATGTTCCTATTGCCATTTTCTTAATTATTTTAAGTTTGTTTCTGTACATCCTTTTTTCTTTGCTTCCTCTCTTGTTCTCTTCTTGGGGTTTAATGACCATTATTAGTGTTGTGTTTGGTTGTTTTTCCTTTCTTGTGTGTATGTATTTTAATTTTTTCACTTTCTCTTCCCATCAGATTTTGATATAGTAGTATTTTTAAATTTATTTATTTTAATTGGAGGATAATTACTTTACAATATTGTGACGATATTTGTCATGTAACAGTATGAATCAACCATAGGTATACATGTGTCCTCTCCATCCTGAATCCCCCTTCCAACTCCCTCCACAGCCTGCCCCTTCAGGTTGTCACAGAACACCAGCTTTGGGTGCCCTGCTTCATACATCAAACTCACACTGGTTATTGATTTTACATATGGTAATGCATATGTTTCAATGCTATTCTCTAAAGTCATCCACCTTTTCCTTCTCCCACTAAGCTCAAAAGCATGTTCTTAATGTCTTTGTCTCCTTTGCTGCCCTGCATGTAGGATTCTTGAAACCATCTTCCTATATTCCAAATATACGTGCTAATATAGGATCTTTCTGTTTCTGATATACCTCATTCTGTATAATAGGTTCTAGGTTCCACCTCATTAAAACTGACTCAAATTTATTCCATTTTATATCTGAGCAATATTTTACTGTGTGTATGTACCATGGCTTCCTTATCCAATCATCTGCCAATGGACATCTAGGTTAATTCCATGTCCTAGCTATTGTAAATAGTGCTACAATTTCTTTTCCTGATTTTTCATTGTTATTGTAAAGGAATACAAGAGAATTCTGTGTATTTTATATCCTGAAACTTTATTCATTGATCAGCTGAGGCAATTTTCTGGCGGCATCTTTAGGGTTTTCTCTGTAGAGAATCATGTCATCTGCAAACGGTGAGAGTTTTACTTCCTTTCTTCAAATCTGGATTCCTTTTATTTCATTTACTTCTCTGTTTGTTGCGGCTAAGACTTCCAAAACTATGTTGAATAATAGTGGACACACTTGTCTTTTTCTTGATTTTAGAGGACAATCAGCTTTCAGTTTTTCACCATTGAGGATAATGTTTAACTGTGGGTTTGTCATATGTGGCTTTTATTATGTTGAGATATGCTCCTTCTATGGCTACTTTCCGGAAAGCTTTTATCATAAATGGGTGCTGATTTTTGTCAAATGCTTTCTCTGTATCTTTTGAAATGCTCATATGATTTTATCTTTCAGTGTGTTAAATTGGTATATCACATTGATTTGTGAATACTAAAGAATCATTGCATCCCTGGGATAAAGCCCACTTGATCATGATATATGGCTTTTTAAATATGTTGTTGAATTCTGTTGTTGTTAGAATTTTGCTGAGGATTTTTTCCATCTCTGTTCATTAGTGATATTGGCCTTTAATTTTCTTTCAGTGAGGCATCTTTTTCTAGTTTTGGCATCAGTGTGATGCTGGCCTCATAAAAAAGTTTGGAAGTTTTCCTTTCTCTGCAACTTTCTGGAAAAGTTTGAGCAGGATAGGTGTTACGTTTTCTATAAATTTTTGGTACAATTCACCCATGAAGTCATCTGATCTTGAGCTTTTGTGTGTTAGAAGATTTTTGATTAAGTTTTGACTTCCTTATTTGTGATTAGTCTGTTCATATTTTCTATTTCTTTCAGTTTGGGGAGGTTATAATTTTCTAAGATTTTGCCCCTTTCTTCCAAGCTATCCAGTTGATCGGCACATAGTTTCTCATAGTAGCCTCATGATTCTTTGTATTTCTGTTTTGTCTGTTGTAATTTCTCCGTTTTCATTTCTAATTTTATTGATTTTAATCTTCTCCCATTTTTACTAGATGACTCTGGCCAAGAGTTTGCCTATTTTTTTTTTTTTTTCAATCTTCTCAAGGAACTAGCTTCTAGTTTTACTGATCTTTGCTACAGGCTCCTTCATTTCTTTTTTCTTTTTTTTTTTTTTTTTTTTTTAATTTCTGCTCTTATGTTTATAATTAATTTCCTAAAACTTTCAGGTTTTTTTTTTTCTAGTTTCTTTATGTATTTAAGGTTAGGCTGTTTATTTGATGTCTCTTGTGTCTTAAGGTGTGATTTATTGCTCTGAACTTCCCTCTATAACTGCTTTTAGTGAATCCCATAGATTTTGAGTTGTGTTTTCACTGTCATTTGTTTCTATGCATGTTTTGATTTCCTTTTGTATTTCTTCAGTGACCTGTTGGTTATTCAGAAGCATGTTTTATAGCCTCCATGTGTTTGTATTTATATATATATTTTTCCCATGTAGTTGACATCTAATCTCACAGTGTTGTGATCAGAAAAGATGTTTGAAATAATTTCAATTTTTAAAAATTTACCAAGGCTTGATTTGTGGCCCAAGATGTTATCTAAGCTTGTATTTTCTTATTAACTTTCTGTCTAGATAATCTGTCGACTGGTTTGAGTGGGGTATTAAAGTCCCCCATTATTATCATGTTACTGTAAATTTCCCCTTTAATTGTTTTTAGCCTTTGCCTTATGTATTGAACTTCTCCTATGTTGGTTACATATATATTAATAACTATTATGTCTTCTTCTTAGATTTATCCCTTGATCATTATGTAGTATCCTACTTTGTCTCTTATAATGGTCTTTATTTTAAAATCTATTTTATCTGATATGAGTATTGCTACTCACTCTTTCTCTTGGTCTTTATTTTGCATGAAACACCTTTTTCCAGTCCCTTACTTTCAGTCTGTATATGTCCCTAGGCTTGAGGTTTGTCTCTTATAGGCACCATATATACAGATCTTGTTTTTGTATCTATTAAACCAGTCTATGTATTTTGGTTGAAGCATTAACCCATTTACATTTAAAGTAATTATTGATAAATATGATCCTATTACCATTTACTTTGTTTTGAGTTTGTTTTTATAGGTCTTTGCTATTTTTCCTCTTTAGAAAATGTCCTTTAGCATTTGTTGAAGAGCTGATTTGGTGGTGTTGAACTCTCTTAGATTTTGCGTTTCTGTAAGTTTTTTTTTTTTTTTTTTTTAATTTCTCCTTCAAATCTGAATAAGATCCTTGCTGGTTAGAGTAATTTTGGTTGTAGGTGTTTTTCCCTTTCATCATTTGAAGTTATCCTGCTATTCCCTTCTGGTCTGCATAGTTTGTATTGAAAGATCAGCTGTTATCCTTATGTTATCCATACTAAGGATCCCCTAGTATGTTATTTGTTGCTTTTCCTTGCTGCCTTTAATACTTGTTCTTTGTGTTCAATTTTTGTTAGTTTGATTAATATATTCTTGGTGTGTTTCTCCTTCTATTTATCCTGTATGGGACTCTTTTAGTTGCCTGGGCTTGAGTGGCTATTCCCATTTACACTTTAAGGAAGTTTTCAACAATTATCTCCTCAAATATTTTCTCATGCCAGTTTCTTTTGTCTTCTTCTTCTGTGATGCCTATAATTAGAATGTTAAATCCCTTAACATTATCCCAGAAGTCTCTAAGGTTGTCACATTAAAAAAAAAGAAAACTTTTTGCTTTATCCCACTCTGCTTCATTTATTTCCACTATTCTATCTTCCTGCTCACTTATCTGTTCTTCTGACTCAGTTACTCTTCTGCTGGTTCCTTACAGAATGTTTTTGATCTGTTCTTGATTGACTATTCTTTATTTCTTATAGGTCCTTATTAAATACTTTTTTCCATCTTCTCACTACATGTCTCCAGTGTGTTTATCTGTATCTTGTGATTTTTGTTGTTGTTGTTGTTGTGTTTTGTTTTTTTTTTTTTCCCAAGATTTTGGATGATCTTCACTACCATTATTCTGAATTCAGGGAAATTGAGTGTCCCACAGTGAGTTTTGGAGTGTCTATAGATTTGATATGATTTGGTCAACCTGTTTGCTAATATGCATGGTTGTGTTCCTGTTTTATTGGGAGATATGTATGGGGTGTATTGCACTTGAGCTTGCTGGCTCTTGGGTGGAGCTTGGTCTTAGTGTAAGTATGGTGGCTTTCAGCAGGTTCATGTCTATTAATGTTTCTGGGGGTTGGAAGTACTCTGATGAGCCAAAGTAGTGAAGTTGAGCCTCCTGCCTCTGGGTTTCAGTCCGACCCCTTATAGCAGCATCAAGACTTCTCAGTCCACATAGCACAGAAGACAAAACCCCTAGGTTAATGGTGAAACAAATCTCCATAGCCAGGAGTGCCCAAAGATATTCACAGAGTTATAAAGAGAAAAGAAGAAGGCAATATAACATGGTGACAAGGAGGGAAAAAGGGAGAGCCAAAAGAGAAGAGAGCAACCAAATCAAATATCAAATCCTTAAGTGGAAAGTGATACTAAAAAGTAGACCCCCAACTATACAAAATTAATAACAAAAGATAAAAATGCAAAAAATTAAAACCTAGAATAAAAATTAGACTCTCAGAATATACTATAAAAAAAATTGAACACAAAGTTAAAAAAATATGGAATCTATTTTTAAAATAAGGTTTTCTTAGAAAGGCAAAGGTAGGCTATAAAAAACAAAAATTAAAGGAGTAATGAAGAACCATATTAGGGCAGTATGAGGTGAAAAAAAGCAAAAGAGGGGAAAAGAAAAAAACTAAAATGTAATAAAGAAGTTTTTTAGGAGGCAGGAAGTATATGTACTGTTGTAATGAGAGGATTGTTAGTGTGATTCTTCTCTTTTCCTGCTCCAGGTGAGTTGCCTACTCAGAACGTCCTCCAATATATCTAGGAACGTCTCTGGATGGGGTCAGTTCAGTCTCAGATCTCAGGCTGCTATGTGTCTGCCTCTCTGCCTCCAGGGCCATAGATGACTGCAGGCTCACCCTCTTTGGTATCTGCTAGGAAACAATCCTTTGTTCTGTGAGTTCAGGGATAAGAGTGCAGTATTAGAGCCTTCTCATGGAAATGGTCCTTTGTTTTTCTGGCAATCCCATGGTTTTCCTTGTTCTGTCTGTGCTATGTCGCATTAGACCCCTCAGAGTTTCCTCATGGCAGTCAACCCTGGTCCTTTCCCTGAAGACTGACGGTACAGCCTGCACCTCCACATACCGCTATACACAGCCCCCACTCGCTGCAGGTGGATGCAAGCATGTGAGCTGCTTCTCAGCTGGTAATTGCCACTTGGTGCAATCCATGTGGTGAATTTTCTCAGTTGTTTTTCTCCTTAAGTACCTAAGCTCTCCAATGACCCTGCCTGTGAGAGAGTTTCCTATTGTGTGGCAAGCTCTCCTCCTTGACTCCCCACGCCCCCAGGACATTGTCCATCCCAAAACCCTTTTCTCCCTTTTTGTCTTTATCCTTTGTCCAACCTCATTCCAAGGAGATTGGTTTGCCTTTCTGTACATCTGGGACCACCCACCGGTGATCAAAACTTGTTCTGTGGGAGTTGCTTCACATACAGGTGATCTTTTGATTTATTTGCGGGGGAGAAAGTGGTCTCCCTGTCCTATTCTTCTGCCATCTGGGATGTCTCTTGATGTAATTGTCTATGGACAATGTTCTTTTACTTTTCTTAGATTGCCAGGAGAAATATCAATAACCTCAGATATGCAGATGACACCACATTTATGGCAGAAAGTGAAGAGGAACTAAAAAGTCTCTTGATGAAAGTGAAATAGGAGAGTGAAAAAGTTGGCTTAAAGCTTAACATTCAGAAAACTAAGATCATGGCATCTGGTCCCATCACCTCATAGGAAATAGATGGGGAGCAGTGGAAACAGTGTCAGACTTTATTTTGGGGGGCTCCAAAATCACTGCAGATGGTGACTGCAGCCATGAAATTAAAAGACGCTTACTCCTTTGAAGGAAAGTTATGACCAACCTAGATAGCATATTAAAAAGCAGAGACATTACTTTGCCAACCAAGGTCTGTCTGGTCAAGGCTATGGTTTTACCAGTGGTTATGTATGGATATGAGAGTTGGACTGTGAAGAAAGCTGAGTGTTGAGAAATTGATACTTTTGAACTGTAGTGTTGGAGAAGACTCTTGAGAGTCTCTTGGGCTGCAAGAAGATCCAACGATTCCATCCTAAAGGAGATCTGTCTTTGGTGTTCATTGGAAGGACTGATGCTGAAGCTGAAACTCCAATACTTTGGCCACCTCATGCAAAGAGTTGTCTCATTGGAAAAGATCCTGATGCTTGGAGGGATTGGGGGCAAGAGGAGAAGGGGACGACAGAGGATGAGATGGCTGAATGGATTCACTGACTCGATGGGCATGAGTTTGAGTAAACTCTGGGAGTTTGTGATGGACAGGGAGGCCTGGCATGCTGTGATTCATGGGGTCGCAAAGAGTCAGACATGACTGAGCGACTGAACTGAACTGAACTGAACTGAACTATGTCTCTCCCTCCATTCCTTTAGCTTTTGCTTCAAAACTGATCTAGTGGTGTCAAATTCTCTTAGATTTGCCCATTTGTGAAGTTTTTTTTTTTTTTTTTTTTTTTTTTTTTTTTTTTATTTCTCTGTCAAATCTAAATGAGAGACCTGCTGGGTAGAATCTTCTTGGTTGTAGGTAATTCCCTTTCATCACTTCAAATATACCTTCCCACTTCCCTTGGACTGCACAGTTTCCTCTGAAAAATCAGCTAATAACTTTAAATTCCTTTGCAAGTTGTCATTTTTCCCTTATTGCTTTCACTACTTTGCTTTAATTTTTGTCAATTTTATTATTCTGTGTCTCTACATGTTGCTTCTTGGGCTTACCTGGCGGGGACTCTGCACTTCCTAGTGGCTCTTTTCTTTCCCATGTTAGCTATTATCACTTCAAATACTTTATCAGGCCCTTAATCTCTCTCTCTCTCTCTCTCTCTCTCTCTCTCTCTCTCTTTTTCTGGGCATCTATGTTGTGACTGTTGGTGCATTTAATCTTGTCCCAGAGGTCTCTTTGATTATCTTCATTTCTCTCTCTCTCTCTCTCTCTCTCTTTTTTTTGCATGAAGCAGAAAATAACTTTTTTCTTTTCCAGGCAAGGGTGACACAGCCAACTCCTGCTCCTCCAAAACTATGTGTTCCAACCCAGGAGGATTTAGTGAGGAGTTTTATAGCAATAGTTAAAGGGTAGGGTTGCTGGCAAGATTAAGTTGTAGGCAGGACCTTCTCTTCTCTAATCTGGTCTCATTCTTTTATATACACATACACACACACACACACACACACACATGGTTTTATTTTTTATTTTAAATTCTTGCTCTATGTGGGTTTAGTTTTTTTTTTTTTTTTTAAAGGATAATTGTTCTGCAGAATTTTGCTGTTTTCTGTCAAACCTCAACATGAGTCAGTCATAGATGTACATATATCCCCTACTTTTTGAGCTTCCCTTCCATTTTTTTTCCCACTCCACCCCTCTAGGTTGATACAGAGATGCTGTTTGAGTTTCCTGAGCCATACAGCAAATTCCCATTGGCTATTTATTTTGCATGTGGTAATGTACGTTTCCATGTTACTCTTTCCATACATCTCACCCTCTCCTCCCAACTCCCCATGTCCATAAATCTCTTCTCTGTATCTGTTTCTCCACTGTTGCCCTGTAAATAAATTCTTCACTACCATTTTTTAAGATTCCTTGTGTATGCTTTAGAATACTATATTTATCTTTCTCTTTCTGACATACTTCTCTCTGTATAATAGGCTCCAGTTTTATCCACCTCATTAGAACTGATTCAAATGCATTTCTTTTTATGGCTGAATAATATTCCATTGTATATATGTACCACATGTATGTATCCATTCATCTGTCGATGGACATCTAGGTTGCTTTCATGTTCCAGCTATTGTAAATAGTGCTGCAATGAACAATGGAATACACCTGTTTTTTTTTTTCGATTTTGGTTTCCTCCTGGTATATGCCTAAGAGTGGGATTGCTGGGTCATATAATAGCTTTATTCCTAGTTTTTTAAGGAATCTGCATACTGCCTTCCATAGTGGCTGTATCAATTTACATTCCCACCAACAGTGTAAGAGCATGCCCTTTTCTCTCCACCCTTTCCAGGATTTATTGTTTGTAGATTTTTGATGATGGCCATTCTGACAGGTGTGAGGTGATATGACACTGTAGTTTTGATTTGCAGTTCTCTAATAATGAGTGATGTTGGGCACCATTTCACGTGTTTGTTGGTCATCTGTATGTCTTCTTGGAGAAATGTCTCTTTAGGTATTTTTCCCACTTTTCAATTGGATTGTTTTTGTTGTTGTTTTTTTTTTTTCCTTGTATTGAGTTGTATGAGCTGCTTGCATATTTTGAAAATTAATCCTTTGTCAGTTGTTTCATTTGTTATTATTTTCTCCTATTCTGAGGGTTGTCTTTTCACCATGCTTATTGTTTCCTTTGATGTGCTAAAATTAAAATTACATCTACCAGAACAAAACTAACTAAAGCACAAACTGGAAAGCAAAACTAAAGTAAGGTGCCAATTGGAGAATAAAGCAATGAAAACAAAACTAACAAATATGTTGAGATGAATGGAGAGAAAGAAAAGAAAGAATAGATATGCACAGCTAAACAGGGGTATGTAAGAAAGATTTATATATGTTACAGATTAACTGTAAGGAGAAAATAACAATAAGAAAAGCAAACAAAGGAATAAATGTAGAAAAAGATAATAATAGGTTTAAAAAATAAAAAGAAGGGGGAAAAAAGAGAAAATTCCACAGAACTGAAAAAGCCCAACATAGAGGCAGATGTTTATAACAACAATAAAAAGTGTGACTGAATATACACATATACACCCATAAGCAAAATCAAAACAGTCCAACAAAAATAAAGTACAATAGTTTGACTCAACAAAAAAAGGAAACCAAAAATTATATATATCAGAACAAAACTAACTAAAGCACAAACTGGAAAACAAACTAAAGCAAGGTGCCAGTTGGGAAATAAAGGAGTGAAGATAAAACTAACAAATATGTTGAGAAGAAAGAAGAAAAAGAAAGAATAGATATGAAAAGTTGAATAGCAGTAGATGAAGATTTGTATATGTTACAGATTAACTGAAAGGGGAAAAGAACAATAGGAAAAGAAAGCAAAGGAATAAATGTAGAAAAAGATAACAATAGCTTTAAATTTTTTTTTTAAAAGAGAGAAAAGGAAAAAGAAAAACTACACAGAACTGCAAAAGCCTAACATAGAGGCAAAGGTTTATAACAGCAGCAAATGTGGCTAAGAAGGGAAAAAAAAACAAAAGTCAAAAACTTAATTGGACTTCATAGTGCCAATAAAATTGACAACTACAAGAGAGGGGAAGGGAAAGAAAAAAAAATCCAAAATAATCTATAGAACAACTTAAAATGTAAGAATAATAAATGTGTGTGTGTTTTGTTTGTTTGTTTGTTTGTTTGTTTTTCCCTTGAGTTGCTGCTGTAAGAGTCGTTTCCCTAATGGGAGTCACAGACCACTTCACCTCCCTAGGATGCCCCCCAACACTCTGCTGATTTTGGCACCTGCTGTGGGGGCAGTTAAGGTTCTAATCTGGTCTTACTGCTGTGTGTTCTTACCTCCAATGTCCACAGCATAAGAACTAGTGTGTTTTCTTTTGTGGGAGCTTTCAATGACCTTTTAGATATTCCATAGACACAGAGTCTGCCTAGTTGATTGTGTGGGTTTAATCTGAAGCTTGTACAGCTGGTTGGAAGGTTTGGGTCTTCTTCCTTAGCCACACTGCTCCTTTGCCATCCACACTGCCAGGGTCTCGATTGTGGTTTTATTCCCACCTCTACATGTGGATTGTCCACTGGGGTCTGCTCCTGAGGCTGCCCTGGAGGACTTGGATTTGCCCCTGTGAGGGCCAGTTGTGGAGGTGGAGCAGCTGCTTGGGTCATAGGGGTTCTGGCATCACCATGTATTCAGGAGAGTTAGCAGTGAGGGCAGCAGGAAAAATGATATGGCAAACAGTATTGGCCAATATGCACCAGGTATTCTTCTCCAGAGAACCCCCTCCCTGACCAAGAAGTATCATGGTCTTCATAGACCAAGACCTGGGGACTGGAGTCAAAAAGAAGAAGGATGCAGGGGACCCAAGTCTCAAGTGAAACAAGGGTACTTTATTTGCAGCAACACATACTTACGTATCTTCAATAAAATGATTATTCAGCCATTTAAAAGAATGACATTCTACCTGTTGCAATAAAATGGATAGTCCTTTAAGTAAAAGGTTACTGAAGAGAGTCACTGAAGGGAATTCAAGCAGGTGCTCTTTCCCATGATCTCAGTCCTGAGAACGATGGGCAGCTCTGCTCATTCCTATTTTCCAGGAACTTATAAGGAACAAAGAATCCTTGAGAAACAGCACACAAAGGAAGAAACCATATTTGATCCCTTAAAGTTGAACGTCCTCTGACAGAGAAGCCTGGCAGGCCACAGTCTGCAGGGTCACAAAGAGTCAAACATGACGGAAGCAGCCTTGTACACATAGCCACAAGAGGTTTTTTATTTGTTTGTTTGTTTGCTTTTTTTGGCTGTGACAGCTCTGCCCCAGTGAGAGTTGACCATGAAGGTGGCACAGCTCCTTGGCTTGTGGGGACTATGGCAGCAGCAAGTGCGCCGGGACATGGACTGCCTCCACTTCAGGAGTTAAGGACCTAGCAGAGTCTTTTTCTGAGTTTTTGTAGCTGGTGATCAGAAGGCTTCTTTGGTCAGTTTTTCTCCGTAGCTCCATCCATTCAGGCACTTAGAAGGCTTCCTTCCTGGGGTCCTTCTCTGGTGTTGGGCATTTCAGGCACATAGAATGCCTCCCCCTGGCTGGGGTCCAACTCTGTAGATCAGGCACTTAAAGGGGCACCCTGGGTGGGATCCTACTCTGTAGTTCAGTGCATCAGGCTTTTGATGGGCCAGACTCTCTATTCTTCAGCTGCCAATGCTGGCATGTAGGAAGAGAGGCTATGGTGATGGCCCCACCCCCTATGCATGACTCAGCAGTGTTGCCTTACTTCCATGGCTGCCTAGCTTTCCTTCACAGGCATTTCCCACCACAGTCTCCTCCTTTACATCCTCTTGATCTGTCTCTCTGTGGTCATCAGCAGTCCTCACCCTGGGATTGCCCCACAATTTCTAAACTCCAGCTCCCAGCTGCTGTGTCTTCCAGGGGACCAGTGTTCCTGTCCAGTCTGTATGGCTGCAACAAGGACTGTCTGATTCTCACTACATTTCAGTTCAGTTCAGTTCAGTCGCTAGTCGTATCTGACTCTTTGCAACCCCATGAATCACAACACACCAGGCCTCCCTGTCCATCACCAATTCCCGGAGTCTACCCAAACCCATGCCCATTGAGTCAGTGATGCCATCCAGCCATCTCATCCTCTGTCGTCCCCTTCTCCTCCTGCCCCCAATCCCTCCCAGCATCAGGGTCTTTTCAATGAGTCAACTCTTCGCACGAGGTGGCCAAAGTACTGGACTTTCAGCTTCAGCATCAGTCCTTCCAATAAACACCAAAGACTGATCTCCTTTAGGATGGACTGGTTGGATCTCCTTGCAGTCCAAGAGACTCTCAAGAGTCTTCTCCAACACCATAGTTCAAAAGCATCAATTTTTTGGCACTCAGCTTTTTTCACAGTCCAACTCTCACATACATACATGACCACTGGAAAAGCATTCCATTTAGGCTTCCACATATCAGCTGTTTCACTCTCAGCCTTAAATGTTTCTCCTTGACTCAGACAGTTGTCCCAGTGTGAGGATGTAACACCTGCTTCAGTTTGCCCCCCACTGACAGCAGGTCTAGTCCTACTACTCCTGTTTTTTCCCCAAGTTCATTAATCTTACTGAGTTTTGCGCAGTTTTATATATTATTTACCACTGGTCAGGTACACCTGTCTGCTCTCAGCTGGTGTTCTTCATGCACTTCCGTGCTTGAAGGCATATTCCTAATGTATCCATGAAGAGAAATGTACTCCACATACACTTACTCTTCCACCATCTTGTTCTTCCTCTGTTCTCATTATCTTTTATTCTATTCCACAGCAAAGATTACACCACTCTGTCTCCCAGATCATTTATCCACTTCTCTGCTTCATTTATTCTGCTCTTGATTCCTCTATTGAATTTTTCATTTTAGTTATTGTACTGTTTATTTGTGTTTGTTCTTTAGTTCTTCTAGGTCTTTGTTAAACACTTCTTGCATCTTCTTGATCCTTGCCTCTAATCTTTTTCAAGATTCTGGGTCATCTTCATCCTGGGTCATCTTTTAAGATCATCATCATCTTCAGAAGAACTTAAAATTATTTTTGTTGTTCTTGTTCTATTTTCATAGAAGGCTTCATATATCCATTTCACTTAATTGTTTTTCTGTGGCTTTATTTTATTACTTCATTCCAAACATACCCCTCTATTTTTTTTTTTTCATTCTGTTTAACTGTGATTATGGGTTTTATTCCACAAGCTGTAGGGTTTTTGTTCTTCTTGCTTCTTCTATCTGCCATCTGGTGGATGTGGCTATCTAAGAGGCTTATGCAAGCTTCCTGATGGGAGTGATTGGTAGTTGGAAGAGCTGGATCTTTCCCCTCTGGTGGGCAGGGCTGTGCTCTGTAAAGCTTCAATCCACTTGTCCACTGTTGAGTAGGACTGTGTTCATTTTGGTTATTTGTCTTGAGGTGACCCAGAACTAGAGCCTATAGGCCGTTCATTGGGCTTAATGGTAGACTCCAGGAGTGCTTATACTGATGACTACTTCCCAGAACTGTTGCTGCCAGTGTCTTTGTCCCTGCAGTGAGTTACAGCTGTGTCCCGCCTCTGCAGGGGACCCTTCAATATAAGGAGGTAGATCTGGGCCAGACTCTTGTGGAATCACTACATTCTTCCTCTGTGTCCTCATGCACACAAGGCTTTGTGTGCACCCTCCTGGGGTGGAGTTTCTATTTCCCTCAATCCTGTGGAAGTCCTCCAACCAAATCCCACTGGCGTTCAAAGCCAGATTCTCTTGAGGACTCCTCGTCCCATTACTAGAGTCTCAAGCTGGGAAGCCTGACATGGGGCCCAGAATTTTCACTCCAGAAGGAGAACTTTCATTATACAGTTATTTTCCAGCTTGTAGGTTGCTCACCCAATTAGTATTGAACTTTATTTTGTTGCAGTTGTACCCACCCTTCCATCTTGTGGCTTTTCCTTGTCTTTGGATGTAGGATATCTTTTGCACTAGGTTCCATTGTTTTCTGGTCGATGATTATTTAGTTTTTCTGATTCTGCTGCTCTTGTAAGGAGGGGTGAGCATGTACCCTTCTACTCCATCATCTTGAACTAGGCTGTCAAGTATTACTCCTACAGTATACTTTTTGACTATGTTCTTCCTTGTTAGACATCTAATTAGTGGCCAAAGGGATAGCATCTACACAGTCTGATCCCCAGTTTGGTCCTTTTTCCATTGCACCAAAATGCCTCAAACATGGCAAGCTTCAGCTGAGGCTGGTTTTTGAGGCTCTGAGAGACATGTCCTTCAAGCTATATAATCTTTGTAGAGTTGAATGTTGAATTTTAATTCAGCTTTTTCACTCTCCTCTTTCACCTTCATCAAGAGGCTCTTTAGTTCCTTTCTGCTTTCTGCCATAATGGTGGCATCATCAGCATATCTGAGGTTATTGATATTTCTCCCATAAATATTGATTCCAGCTTGTGCTTCACCCAGCCAGGCATTTCAAATAAGGTACTCTGCATACAAGTCAAATAAGCAAGGTGACAATATACAACCTTAGCATACTCCTTTGCTAATTTTGAACCAGTCCATTGTTCTATATCTGGTTCTACTTCTTGACCTGCATACAGATTTCTCAGGAGACAAGTAAGGTGGCCTGGTAGTCCCATCTCTTGAAGAATTTTCCACATTGGTTTGTGATCCACACAGTCAAAAGCTTTAGTGTAGTCAATGAAACAGAAATATGTTTTTCTAGAATTCTCTTGCTTTTTCTATGATCCAACAGATGTTGATGATTTAATCTCTGGTTTTCCTGATTTTTCTAAATCCAGCTTGAATGCCTGGAAGTTCTCAGTTTATGCACTGTTGAAGCCTAACTTGGAGAATTTTGAGTATTACTTTACTAGCATGTGAAATGAGTGCATTTTTGCAATAATTTGAGCATTCTTTGGTATTGTGTTTCTTTGGAATTGGAATGAAAACTGACATTTTCCAATCCTGTGGCCACTGCTGAGTTTTCCAAATTTTCTGGCATATTGAGTGCAGCACTTTCACAGCATCATCTTTTAGGATTTGAAATAACTCAACTGGAATTCCATCACCTCCACTAGCTTTGTCTGTAGTGATGCTTCTTAAGGCCCACTTGACTTTGCACTATAAAATGTCTGGCTCTAGATAAGAGATCACATCCTCATGGTTAATTTGGTTGTGAAGATCTTTATCTATATAGTTCTTCTGTGTATTCTTGCCATCTCTTCTATATACCATCTGCTTCTGTTAGGTCCATACAGTTTCTGTCATTTATTGTTCCTATCTTTGAATGATTGTTCCCTTGTTATCCCTAATTTTCTTGAAGATATCTCTAGTCTTTACCATTTTATTGTTTTCCTCTATTTCTTTGCATTGTTCACTTTGGAAGGCTTTCTTATCTCTCCTTGCTAGTCTTTGGAGCTCTGTATTCAGATGAGTATATTGTTCCTTTTCTCCATTGCTTTTTATCTTCTTTTCTCAACTATATGTAAGGCCTCCTCAGAAAGCCATTTTGTCTTTTTACATATCTTTTTCTTGGGGGTGGTTTTGATCATCACTTCCTGCACAATCTTATGAGCCTCTGTCCATACTTCTTCAGGCACTCTATCAGATCCAATTCCTTAAATCTGTTTGCCATTTCCACTGTACAATCATGCAAGATTTGATTTAGTTCATACCTGAATGGGCTAGTGGTTTTCCCTGCTTTCTTCAATTTAAGTCTGAATTTAGCAATAAAGAATTCATGGTCTGAGCCACTGTCAGTTCCTAGTCTTGTTTTTTACCCACCTTATTAATCCCTCTATTTTGCTTGTTTCTTTCATCAGCTCCCTATAGCCTTCAAATCAATTTTTATTGTTAATTGAGCACAAATGTTGTTCTTGACACTGTGATAACTATAACATAAAGAAACTATAATTTCAAGAAGTCTCACATCAAGCTAAGGCAAAAGTAATATGAGATATGTTTGAGATAAAATTTTAACTTTTTTTTTTAGAGGAAAAAGATTGGTTGTATGATGTACAGTATAATGGAGACAGATTGATAAATAGGATACTTCAGAATGTTGATTCAAGCAAGATTGGCTGTAATTTAAAGTAAAACAAAGACCATAGAAATGGGAGTAATAGAACCCAGAAAATTTGAAAGATAGCAATTTGAATAATCAAATTTAGTTACATATCAATTGGAAGAATAAAAATTACAGCATTGCTTATAATTAAGTTCATTTTTTTTTTTTTTGGAAAGTACCTAGGTTCCCTGCCAACATGGAATTTAGAAAATTGCATTCATTGATGAATATATAATGAATTTAAGAAATAGCACTGATATCAATAAATAATTTGAAATGAAAATTTCCAGTGTCCTTATAAATAGTATAAATATGTTACCAAATCTTAGCATTGTACTTTTTATTTAATAAACAGCAATTTATGCTGTTAAATGTCTCTGTGTGTGTCTGCGCATGTGTGGTTATTGTGTAAATGAGGAAAGAAAGAGATGCTGACATAAGAAAGGATACAAAACTAGGCTATAAATATAACCAATGGATACATTTTGGAGCTTATGTGAAATGTGTACTTCTCTTCAGCATAAAATTTACATAACAAATATAACTAAGCATATGTTTAAATGTATTTTAAAAATAAAAGTCTCTAGTTCTATCCATATTGCTGCAAATGATATTATTTTGTTCTTTTTATTGATAAGTAATATCCCATTGTATGTATAATGAATTTAGGAAATAACCACATCTTATTTATCTGCTCCTCCTTTGATGGACATTTAGGTTGCCTCCCTGTCCTGACTATTGTAAATAGTGTTGCAATGAACATTGCAGTGCATGTAGTAAGTCAGACACAGAAAGGAAAGTATTTTGCTTACATGTAGAATCCAAAAATTAAATAAATGGGGATATACATGAATTTAATTACAAAACAGAAAGAGAGTTATCAAGGTAAAGAAAAAAAAAACTTATGTTTTCCATGTGCTAAGGGGGAAGGAGGAGGCATAAATTGTGATTCAGCTGACATATATACACTACAATATATAAACTAGATAACTAACAATAATCTGTTGTATAGCACAAAAAATTCTATTTAGTACTCTGTAATGGCCTACATGGGAAAATAAGCTTAAAAAAGAATAGATATATGTATGTATAACCAATACACTTTGCTGCACACCTGAAACTAACACAACATTGCAAATAAAATACTCCAATAAAATTTTTAAAATATATAGAAATAGAATGGATTAAGGGGGTGGAAAAAAGAGAGAGAGAGAGAGTAAGAAGAAGCAGAATAAATAATAAACTTCCCTGGCAATAAAAACATGGGAGGAGGGTGATAAATTAGAAAAGAAAGACAATTTTAAAAATATTAATAAATAAATGATAATGAAGACACATATTAAAATTCAAACTAGATTTAGAAAAGGCAGAGGAACCAGATATCAAGTTGTCAAATCCATTTGATCATAGAAAAAACAATGGAATTTCAGACAAATGTCTACTTCTTTAACATGGACTACTCTAAAGCTTTTGACAGTGTGGATCACAATAAGCTGTTGAAAATTCTTAAAGACATGGAAATGCCGGACCACTTGACCTGTTTCCTGAGAAACCTGTATGCAGATCAAGAAGCAACACTTAGAACTGGACATGGAACAACAGATTGATTCAAAATTGGGAAAGAAGTACTTCAAGTCTGCATACTATTACCCTGCTTAGTTAACTTCTATGCAGAGTACATCATGCAAAATGCTGGGCTGGATGACTCATAAGCTGGAAACAAGATTGCTGGGAGAAGTATCAACAACCTCAGATATGCAGATGATATTACTTTAATGGCAGAAGTTGAAGGGGAATTAAAGAGCCCCTTGATGAGGGTCAAAGAGGAGAGTTAAAAAGCTGGCATAAAACTCAGCATTCAAAAAAATAAGATCACGGCATCCAGTCTCATCCCTTCATGACGAATAGATGGGGAAAAAATGGAAACAGTGACAGATTTCATTTTCTCTGGCTCCAAAAGTCACTATGGATGATGACTGCAGCCATGAAATTAAAAGACAGTTGCTCCTTGCAAGAAAAGTTATGATAATGCTAGATGCATATTAAAAAGCATATGCATCACTTTGCCGACAAAGATCCATATAGTCAAAGCTATGGTTTTTCCAATAGTTATGTACAGATGTGAGAACTGGACCATAAAGAAGGCTGAGCACAGAAGAACTGATGCTTTGAAACTGTGGTGCTAGAGAAGACTCTTAGACTCTTTAGACAGAAAGGAGATCAAACCAGTCAATCTTAAAGGAAATTAACTCTGAATATTCATTGGAAGAACTGATGCTAAAGCTGAAACTCCAATATTTTGCAAACCTGAAACAAAAAAATACCTGACTCATTGGAAAAGACTCTGATGCTGGGAAAGGTTGAGTGTAGGAAGAGAAGGAACAGACATAGGATGAAATGGTTGGATGGCATCACCAACTCACTGAACATGAGCTTGAGAAAATCCAGGAGATAGTGAGGGCAGAGAAACCTGGTAAGCTGCAGACCATGCAGTTACAAAAAATCAGGCATAACCTCACAACTAAGCAACAATAACTAAGGTAGTTTTTAGAGGAAAATTTATAGCTCTTTGCACTTGTGTTTGACTAACATTTCATTCATTGCTGGCCTTCCTAGGTGGCACTAGTTATGAAGAACCTGCCAATGCAGGAGACATAAGAGACTTGGCTTCAATATTTGGGTTGGGAAGAGCCACTGGAGAAGGGCATGAAACCCTAGTCCAGTATTCTTGCCTGGAAAATTCATAACAGAGTAGTCTGGTGACTATCATCCATGGGATCATAAAGATTCTGCCACAACTGAAGTAACTTAACATAGTTATGCACACAACTTAAAATTAATTAATTAATAAGCAGTGATATCAGTGAAAATGAGAAATAAGGACTCCTGAACTTCTTCCCTTCCCCTAAACAAATTAAAACCCAGCAAAACTTATTAAAATTAACTTTTTCAGAATACTTAAAATTAGCCAAAATATTGTAGCAGTCCATGAAGTAGTTACTCAAGAAAAGTAGCTGAATCTTGGTAAGAACACTGAGCTCTGTGGTATTTTATTTATTTATTTATTTTTCATTTATTTTTATTAGTTGGAGGCTAATTACTTTACAATATTGTACTGTTTTTTGTCATATATTGACATGAATCAGCCAGGGATTTACATGTATTCCCCATCGCGATCCCCTCCCATCTCCCTCTCCACTTGATTCCTCTGGGGCGAGAATGCAAACTAGTACAACCACTATGGAGAACAGTGTGGAGATTTCTTAAAAAACTGGAATTAGAACTGCCATATGACCCAGCAATCCCACTTCTGGGCATACACACTGAGGAAACCAGATCTGAAAGAGACACATGCACTCCAGTGTTCATTGCTGTGTGGTATTTTAACTTGCCCTATTCCCAACCCTTTCTCCCTAGCCCACCAACAGGAGTCTTGAAAATCAACTGCTTTGAACTCACACTGAGAAACATCAGGCCTGCAGCCATTCGAAGAGATAGAGTAAAATTAGAACTCCCACAAAGCCCCACTCCCAGAAACTTGTCACAATTTGTCTTATCTGATTCTCCCCTGGAAAATTCCACTTATAGAGTTTTTCTTTCTTTTTTGAAAGATTATTTATTTATTTATTTGTGGTCATGCTTGAGTTTTCATAGCTGCATGGAGTCTTTTTAAATTTATCATGAGCTGCAGTGCATGAGCTTGTAATTTTGGTAGCTTCTCTTGATGTAGGGCACAAGATCTTGGGGGGAAAAGGCTCAATAATTGTGGTTCATGGGCTTATTTGCCTTGTAGCATGTGGAATCTCTCCACATCAGGAATCAAACCTGGTCTCCTGCATTGGAGATTGATTCTTAATCACTGGACCAGCAGGGATGTTCCCAGAGTTTTTCTTTATTTGACCTGATTCAGAGCCTGCTCAGTACAGATAGGATTCTCCTTAGTTTTTTTTTTTTTTTTTTAGGGGAGAAAATACTAGGGGATTTACTGGTTCCTGATATTTAAGATCTCTAACCAATCATCAGATGATCACTGAGCTAACTAAGTAAAGACATCAATGACAACACATAATGAAGAAGACAGACTTTACAGAATTAGATCAAAAACATTTCTAAACAAGCAGCAATCATTACATGCAAGATAAACAAATAACTTGGCAATGGGGGAAATCTGATTTCCAAAGTTTCTGCATTATATGATTTTAAATGTCCAGCTTTTAACATCATCAACAACAACAAAATTACAAAACTAAAAATAAATAAGAAAATATGGCCCATTCACAGGAGAAAAAAACAGAAATTTCCCTTAGAAAACCCAGCCTAGACAAAAGTTTTAAATAAGCTCTTTAAAGCATGTTCATAGAACTAAAGAAAATCATGTCTTTTCTAGAAGAAAGCATGAGACTCATGTCTCACCAAGTAGAGAAAATCAATAAATCAAAAATATAAAAAGTAACCAAATAGAAATTACAGAGTTGAAAAACATAATTGAAATGGAAATTACCTAGAGGAGCTCAACAATATCTGAGCACATAAAATAAAGAATAAGAAAAATTAAGATAGGGCAATTGATATTATTGTATATAAGAAATAGGAAATATTTTTTTAAAACATAAAAAAAATAAACAGAACCTCAGAGACCAATGTGACAGTATCGGGTGTACTGACATAAGAACAATGGGACAGAAAGACAGAGGAAAGGGACAGAAAGACTATTTGAAGAGGTAGTGGTTAAAAACTTTTGAAATTTTATCCAAAACATTAATCTCTGTATCCCAGAAGCTCAGTGATCTCCACAGAGGATAAATTCAATGAGATTCACACCCAGACATATCACAATAAAGCATTCAAAATATGAAAGAAAATTTTGAAGTCCTCAAGATAAAATTGACTCATCAAATTAGTAAAACTTAAAGACCATATTGACAAAGTATTTTTAAAAATGAATACTCTTGTGTCATGGATATTGGAGTGGAAATCAGTTAAGCCTCTGGAAACTTTGACCCAGTGGGAATATGGCCTTGAAGAAGACATATCTCTAAATGCCTTAAAATTTTTGTTATGATAGTTGATTAAAATGATAAATGTAAGAATTATATGTAAATTCCTAACAATTATAAACAGCGACAATAACAGCATGCTTTTTTTGTCTTCATGTAGCAGTCAGTAGAAGAATCCTTATGGGGAGGTATTCATCTTCTTTTAGAAAACAGTGGAAATTCTTCACTTAAAACCATTTAAGGATAGAATCTGAGATTTTCAAACTTGAATGGGAACAGACATCTGCTTACAGGAAAAAAATATTACTGAGAAGGAGAAAGAGAGGAAGGGCAAAATCAGGGCGTGCATACAATATGATGTCTCCCTTTTCTAGGACTCTTCCTCCTCCTAAAAATGTCATCAGCAGAACATGACTAAACTCACCTGAAACGATGGATCCACCGCATTTAATCCCCTTTACAAGTCCTCATGTATTTCTAGGATGTAAACCCATCTCTCTCTCTCTCTCTCTCTCTCTCTCTCACACACACACACACACACACACACACACAGCCACATGACCCATTCACCAACCAGTTACCCAGCACACATACTATTCATTCTCACTTAATAATCTTATAGTAAACATGGAGTTTCCAATGTCAAAATTATTCCTATCACATAGAAACTGTTATAAAAATAATGAAAGATCCCCCTTCTTGGTGTAGGGGGATTCTTTCTTTACCTTATGAACTGGTGAATTGGTAGCAAGTAAAGTGAAAATCGCTCAGTCGTGTCTGACTCTTTTTGACCCCATGGACTACAGCCTGCCAGGTTCTCTTTCCATGGAATTCTCCAGGCAAGAATACCGGAGTGGGGTGCCATTTGCTAAGACCTGTAGTAAATCAATATTGTCCAGCTTCAGAAGATAGGATGCTCATATCTCTGATGTCATCCAGGGGCTTTGGGTTTGATCCACATGGAAATGAAATGTTAAAGTTACCTGTACTGCAGAGAATTGAATGATGTCAATTCTCTCCTGGTTGAAAATGCCAGGAACCTGTTGGACCTTGAATGGGTCACTTTTTTTTCTGAGGTTGCAATGATAATGCAATAAAATGAAATGATGTAGGTAAAACACCTTCATACTGAGCATAGGGAAGGTGCTGAGGAAAATAAGTAGGCGTTTGCTTAGTAAACAATAATAATAATAAAAACAAAGATCAATGAGGAAAAAAAGTTGAAGGCATAATACTTCCTGATTTTACAATATTTATTTTTACAAACTTACAGTAGTTAAAACAGTATGACACTGGGATTCAGATAATTATACAGATCAGAAGTAAGTAATTTTCATTGATATGAGAAAAAACTGTCTTCAAGCAGATGTATTTTTATTCCCAACAAATTACTGTAACCAATGTTTCTTTTTAGGAAAGAAGGACATTTAATTACAAAGTTGTTTGCAAAATAAGCTTAATATACTTGAGAGAGAAGCAGTTGTATCAACAAAGATATATTTTCCCATAAGGCTCAAAACACCTGAGAAGGGATAATGTTACTAGATTTATAATAGCATTTATTTTTCTATGCAAGTTCTCCAATGATAATGCCATTTCTGGAGCCAAAATACCAGGTTCGGCTCAAAATAATCAGCATCTTGCACAATGCTGAGTGATTGTCCAGAGAAAATTGTTACATTGCTGTGTAAACTTTCACTGCATTTGTCCTGAGAAGCACAACCTGATTTTCTGTCTTCCTTTTTTTAATCATTTACAAAACAGAAATACCTAAGCACAATTTAATAATAAAGGTTGTATTTCATAGTAATTTATTTAGGTAATTTTAACCAAGGCTTTGGCATTTACTCAGAAGTAACCAGTCTGGAAGTTCATTTAAATGCCAGGACACAATCCATTGCCAAGGTTTCTTCTTCTTTCACATAACAAAGAGTGTTATTTCCATATCTACGCTAACCTTCCTAGCTCTCCAATTACAATTTTGGAAAAAGAATGTCACCTGCTGTCTTGTTTGCCATTATCGAGCCATTAGCCACTGCAGGCTACACCAAGAGTGCACCCTGAGGGAAATTAAGGATGAAGAAAAGGATACTGGCTCTAAATAGTTAACATTCATATCAAATGAATAATTTCAATGATCCCAAGCTTTTGCATCTTTCCATACATAAAAAAGCACTAAAATCATTAGGTTGAGATGTTTGTCTCCATGATTAGCAGTAAATTTGAATATGCCATGCTTTTTTTTTTTTTTTTTTTCTTCAGCAAAAACTGTATGTCTTGGCTCCTTCCATACCTCTCTGGAATAGTTCCTCAGAGCTATCTGAGAGGCTGTCTCCCAGGTTATAGTCCTCAGCAAAGTGTCTTAATAAAACTTAACTCGCAATTTGTGCTCTTTTATTCAGCCACCAGTTTTGGTGACCAGTTAGGTGACCCAGAGCAGACTTCTCTCCTTCACCTGAACTCCACAAGGACTCAGAACTTTGGTGCAAGCAGATGCCTCTTGAGTCCACCTGCCTCCTTGGTGGGTCCTAATGTGTTTGAGAAAGTCTCTCCTGGCTATTAGATCTCCCATTATGGTGTTAAACTCTTCACTGGAGAGTAGTCTTCCTTGAACTTAGTTAGGTTCAAGGAGAGGTACCTGGTTTACCTTCAGTTTTGCTCGAGTGAAAGACACTGAGTAGAGTTAAATTGAATTAGGTAGGAGACTACTCTGTCATTTTTCCTTTAATTGACTACTTTAATATAATTTATCAGGATAGAAGTGAAGATATTTCATGAGAGATTTCAGCTCTAAGGAAGCAAAATCTCTCAGCAAGCATTCAATTTCTCAGGCAACTGAAAAACTTTTGGCAGTAGTGGAGGCAAGTTCTCATACTGTGTATCAGTCTCAGAGGGAAATCCACTCATGGAAGCAACCTAGATGTCCATCGGCAGAGGAATGGATAAGAAAGCTGTGGTACATATACACAATGGACTATTACTCAGCTATTAAAAAGAACACATTTAAATCAGTTTTAATGAGATGGGTGAAACTGGAGCCTGTTAAACAAAGTGAAGTAAGTAAGAAAGAAAAACACAAATACAGTATATTAACACATATATATGGAATTTAGAAAGATGGTAATGATGACCCTATATGCAAGACAGCAAAAGAGACACAGATATAAAGAACAGACTTTTGGACTTTGTGGGAGAAGGCGAGGGTGGGATGACTTGAGAGAATAGCACTGAAACACGTGTATTACCCTATGAGAAGTAGATCACCAGTCTAAGTTCATTGTAAGAAACATGGCACTCAAAGCTGGTGCACTGGGATGACCCTGAGGAATGGGATGGGGAGGGAGGTGGGGGGGGGAGGTTTGGGATGGGGGACACCTATACACCAGTGGATGATTCATGTCAGTGAATGGCAAAACTCACCACAATATTATAAAGTAATTAGCCTCCAATTAAAATAAATAAATTATTTTTTAAAATATTAACAATGAAAAAAAATATTGCTTGTCCAGGAATATATAAGAGCTGGCCATTCGTGACCTACCCAGGGTTTGTTGGAGGGACAAACTGAGACACATAAGAGAGTTCAAATGCCTCTAGAGTGACACATACAGTAGTTAATAACCAAACAGCACATTGTCCCATCAAACAATACCATTACTGTTTTTATTTCAACAAACCAATCCTACAATTGAGAACAAAGTTTTCAAAGCAAAGAGAAAGGGAATGAAGATTCCAGTGTCCAACTAACACCTCAGCCAGATTCATGCATAATGCACATAAAATATATTTCCAAATACTTGTTTGATTGAAGAGACTAAACTAAGGGAGTTTTCAAGTTAAAATATCCAAATTGGGATTCTTTTGACATTCTAAAACATTTTGTGTGTGCATCTTCAGCTAGAGAAAGTCAGTCATAAGATCAAACAGACTTAATGGAGTGCTAGTTTTGATTTGTATTTAGAAGCTTCTATTAAAAAAAAAGGAAATGATAAAGTAATTTTGTTTTAGGAACAACAACAACAAAAATGCTTGAAACAATATAAGAACAGAAAAACATTACTAGCATTAACCCTCTATGATTCTTCCACATTCTCTTTTATCTGAACATCTAGCCAAGACAATATCTCTTTCTATTTTCTGTCACCCATCTCTTGCTGCTTCTTCTCCCCAGGTAAAGGAGGACATAAAATCAGAAGTAGCTATCTCTTCCCTTAAGGAGAAACATAATACAGGAAGCTGCATACCATCTTCAGTGTTCACATACAAATTCTTGACCTGAGCAGAACACAGAAATTTAGCTAAGAAATTTACTGATTCTATTTGGGGTTTGCTGAGTTAACCATTCAAACCTATGAACTTAGGTTTTCAGAGCTACATTAATTAATATAGTGATTGGTTTCTGAAAGTGAGACAAATTAATGAATAGAGAAAGCAGAATGAAAACTTCATTAAGAGATTTTGATTTGCATAGTACATAGTCTGGAGTTGAATACATAGAATTAGTTTATAAATTAATTATATATGTATATATATATATATATATATATATATATATATATATATATATTGGATAAAGATTTAGTAGTGTAAATAGAGACCAGATGAATCAATTTCTGATTATTATGACAGGCTTGAGAAAACTTTGAAACAATCTTCAGTCATGAAACCTGAATCATTCTCAAAAACCAAAATGATCCTTTAGCTCCATCTTTTTTTAGAAGGTATGCAAGAAGCATTGGATAATTTGACTAAACTACATAAGTTAAGTTGGCTTGTGTTACATACAAGCACTCACTCTGGCTAACCAAATTTCCAAAACCATTAAAAGGAAAGAGAGAAATACATCCATAGAAAGTATGAATTTTCAATTTTACCAATGAAAATTCAAGATCAGTCAATGTTTATCAAACACCTCTTCAATCTACAACTGACAAAGAACCTAATGTTTGGCTTTACTATAAAAGCCGATGATCTTTTACTGTAAATGGTCATTGGAGTATTGACTGTAGAAAATATTTAAAGTGAAAACTAGATTTAATTCAGACCAGAATACCAAATTAAACAAGAATAAGGCAGCTCAGAGGAGACATTGGAAGTCTTTCCTCTTATTTTCTCTAATAACCAGAGAAAAGTAGAAATGAAAATACAAGGAGAAACTATTAAAGCCTGAATATACACAGGGATCACCTTTTCAGTTTTAATCCCTACTGAAATGAAAGGCTCACTCCCTTGAAATTAAATGTCAGTGCAAGTGGTAAGTGTTTCTAATGTGTCTATTAAGGCTTTTAAATTATTACCTTGGAATTTTATTTAGGAGAACTTAAAGGAAAGTGATCCTTTTTCCTAGTAGAAAATGCCCCTATCCACCTGACAAATGAGATTTATTAGAAACTTATGAAATCCATATTTACTTTAGATCTAAGAAATAAATCTGAATGATTGATCAAAATTATTTCATCATGTATTGTTTGTGATCCATGATGGGGATGATGCATAATAAGAAAACTTGCTAAGCTTAGTACTTGAAGAATTGTGAGCACTTGATCATACTGATATAGGGAAATTTCATTCTGCATTGCCCATTAAAATTGCCATAAACCAAAATCAGTTCAGTTCAGTCACTCAGATGTGTCCAATTCTTTGCAACCTCATGAACTGCAGCAGGCCAGGTTTCCCTGTTCATCATCAACTCCTGGAGCTTGCTCAAACTCATCAGTCGGTGATGGCATCCAACCATCTCATCCTCTGTTGCCCCCTACTCCTGTCTTCAATCTTTCCCAGTATCAGAGTCTTTTCCAATGAGTCAGTTCTTCATGTCAAGTGGCCAAAGTATTGGAGCTTCAGCTTCAGCATCAGTACTTCCAATGAATATTCAGGATTGATTTCCATTAGGATTGAGTGGTTTGATGTCTGTGCAGTCCAGGAGACTCTTAAGAGTCTTCCCTAGCACCACAGTTCAAAATCATCAAATCTTCGATGGTCCAACTCTCACATCCATACATGACTACTGGAAAAGCTATAGCTTTGACTAGATGGACCTTTGTCAGCAAAGCAATGTCTGCTTTTTAATATACTGTTTAGGTTAATCATAACTTTTTTTCCAAGGAGCACAAGTGTCTTTTAATTTCATGGCTTCAGTCACCATCTGAAGTGATTTTGGAGCCCAAGAAAATAAAGTATCTCACTGTTTCCATTGTTTCCCATATATTTGCCATGAGTGATGGGATCAGATGCCATGATCTTAGTTTTCTGAATGTTGAGTTTTAAGCCAACTCCTTCACTCTCCTCTTTCACTTTCATCAAGCGGCTCTTTGGCTCTTCCTCATGTTCTTCCATAAAAGTGGTGTCATCTGCATATCTGAGGTTATTGATATTTCTTCTGGCAATCTTGATTCCAATTTGTGCTTCATCCAACCCAGCATTTCACATGATGTACTCTGCATATAAGTTAAATAAGCAGGGTGACAATATACAGCCTTAACGTACTCCTTTCCTGATTTGGAACCAGCCTGTGTTCCATGTCTGGTTCTAAATGTTGCTTCTTGACCTGAATACAGATTTCTCAGGCGGCAGGTAAGGTGGTCTGATATTTGCATCTCTTTAAGAATTTTCCACATTTTGGTGTGACCCACCCAGTTAAAGGCTATGGTGTAGACAATAAAGCAGAAGCAAATGTATTTATGGAACTCTCTTGCTTTTCCAATGACCCAAGTGATATTGGCAATGTGTTCTCTAGTTCAAATTTGGGCTTTGCTGAACTCAGTGCAGCATAAGCGTGTGGCATAAGCCTTCTTGGAGGAGGTCGCCACTAACCCCACCATAGAGCCACCAATCAGATACCCAGAAACTTGAGAACAATTATGCCAAATAAATCATTGCACTGTTAAGAAAGCTCTAGTTCCCATAACAGATTTCCCAACCTGGGGATCTGGCAAAGGCACTGAGAACCCCCAGGGTATTTGACTTTGGAGGCCAGTGGAATTTGATTGCAGAATTTACACAGGACTTGGAGAACAGACTCTTGGAGGGCATAAACAGACCTTGTGTGCACCAGGAGCATGTTGGAGCTCATCAAAAAAAGATACCCCATATCCAAGGGCAAAGGAGAAGTTTCAACAAGACAGTAGGGGGCACGAAATTGTGTTTAGAATCAAGCCCTATACACACCAAAGGCATTCGGAGGGCTCAAACAAAACCTTTTTTACACCAAATGGCAGAGACCCCACAGAGACTGAGCCAGACCTGCCTTTGAGTGTCTTCTGCAGAGGCAGGGGTCAGCAGTGAATGGCCAGGAGGACACGGCCTCCGGCTGCAGTAGACCTGTGTCATGCAGTGTGTGGCATAAGTTGTCTGCTGTCTTGGAGGAGGTCACCATTAGCACCATAGAGCCTCTGAGCAGACAACCCAGAAACTGCAGAACAGTTATACCAAAGAAATTCTCATACTGTTAAAGTTCTAGGACCCACAGTGAATTTCTGCACATGGTGATTTGACAAAGGGACTGAGATACAAAAGGAATTTGACTATGGAGGCCAATGAGATTTGATTAGAGGACTTCCACAGGACTGAGGAAACAGACTTTGGGAAGGCACAAATAAAACCTCATGCACACCAGGATCCAGGAGAAAGGAGCATTGTCCCCACAAGAGACTGAACCAGACTTGCCTGTGAGTATCCAGGAGTCTCCGGCAGAGGCATGGGTTGACAATGCCTTGCTAAGGGGCCAGGCGGACAGCATGCCCAAATCCTTTTGAAGAAGGTCCCTACCAGGTTTGGCCTCAGGCCAAACAAAAGGGAGGGAACACAGATCCACCCATCAGTAGAAAACTGGATTTAATATTTACTGAGCATGGCCCCGAGGAGGGATGAAAGGAGCTACTCCACATTCAAGGTCAGGAGGGCTAGCAGTGAGGAGATACCCCTCTTCCAAGGTAAGGAGCAGGAGCTTTGATTTGCTGGAGCAGCCATAAAGAGATACCCCACGTCCAAGGTAAGAGAATCCCACGTAAGATGGTAGGCATTGTGAGAAGGCATCAAGGGACAGACACACTAAAACCATAATCACAGGAAACTAGCCAATCTGATCACATGGACCACAGTCTTATCTAACTCAGTGAAACTAAGCCATGCCATGTGGGGCCACCCAAGACAACGGGTCATGGTGGAGAGTTCTGACAGAATGTGGTCCACTGGAGAAGGGAATGGCAAACCACTTCAGTATTCTTGCCTTGAGAACACCATGTACAGTATGAAAAGACAAAAGGATATGATACTGAAAGAGGAACTCCCCAGGTCAGTAGAGGCTGAATATGCTACTAGAGATCAGTGGAGAAATAACTCCAGGAAGGATGAAGGGATGGAGCCAAAATAAAAACAATACCCACTTGTGGATGTGACTGGTGATAGAAGCAAGGTCCAATGCTGTAAAGAGAAATATTGCATAGGAACCTGGAATGTTAGGTCCATGAATCAAGGCAAATCGGAAGTGGTCAAACAGGAGATGGCAAGAGTGAGCATCGACATTCTAGGAATCAGCGAACTAAAAGGGACTGGAATGGGTGAATTTAACTCAGATGACCATTATATCTACTACTGTGGGCAGGAATCCCTTAGAAGAAATGGAGTAACCATCATGGTCAACAAAAGAATCCAAAATGCAGTACTTGTATGCAATCTCAAAAATGACAGAATGATCTCTGTTTGTTTCCAAGGCAAACCATTCAATATCACAGTAATCCAACCTTATGCTCTGACCAGTATCACTGAAGAAGCTGAAGTTGAATGGTTCTATGAAGACCTACAAGACCTTTTAGAACTAACACCCAATTAATATGTCTTTTTCATTATAGGGGGCTGGAATGCAAAAGTAGGAAGTCAAGAAACACCCAGAGTAACAGGCAAATGTGGCCTTGGAGTATGGAATGAAGCAGGGCAAAGGCTAATAGAATTTTGCCAAGAGAACGCACTGGTCATAGTAAACACCCTCTTCCAACAACACAAGAGAAGACTCTACATGTGGACATCACCAGATGGTCAACACTGAAATCAAATTTATCATATTCTCTGCAGCCAAACATGGAGAAGCTCTATACAGTCAGCAAAAACAAGACCAGAAGATGACTGTGGCTCAGATCATGAACTCCTTATTGTCAAATTCAGACTTAAATTGAAGAAAGTGGGGAAAACCATTAGACCATTCAGGTATGACCTAAAGCAAATCCCTTATGACTATACAGTGGAAGTGAGAAATAGATTTAAGGGACTAGATCTGATAGACAGAGAGCCTGATGAACTGTGGACAGAGATTCGTGACACTGTACATGAGACAGGGATCAAGACCATCCCAAGGAAAAGAAATGCAAAAAGGCAAAATGGCTGTCTGAGGAGGGCTTACAAATAGCTGTGAAAAAAAGATAAGCAAAAAGCAAAGGAGAAAGAGAAAGACATTTCCATTTCAATGCAGAGTTTCAAAGAATAGCAAGGAGAGATAAGAAAGGCTTCCTCAGTGATCAATGCAAAGAAATAGAGGAAACCAACAGAATGGGAAAGACTAGAGCTCTCTTCAAGAACATTAGAGATAAAAAGAGAACATTTCATGCAAAGATGAGATTGATAAAGGACAGAAATTGTATGGACCTAACAGGAGCAGAAGATATTAAGAAGAGGTGGCAAGAATACACAGAAGAACTGAACAAAAAAGATCTTCATGAGTCAGATAATCACGATGGTGTGATCACTCACCTAGAGCCAGACATCCTGGAATGTGAAGTCAAGTGGGCCTTAGAAAGCATCACTATGCCCAAAGCTAATAGAGATGATGGAATTCCAGTGGAGCTCTTTCAAATTCTGAAAGATGATGCTGTGAAAGTGCTTCACTCAATATACCAGCAAATTTGGAAAACTCAGCAGTGGCCACAAGACTGCAAAAGGTCAGTTTTCATTCCAATTCCAAATAAAGGCAATCCCAAAGAATGCTCAAACTACCACACAATTGTGCTCATCTCACACACTAGTAAAGTAATGCTCAAAGTTCTCCAAGCCAGGCTTCAGCAATACGTGAACTGTGAACTTACAGATGTTCAAGCTGGTTTTTAAAAAGGCAGAAAAACAAGAGATCAAAATGCCAACATCTGCTGGGTCATTGGAAAAGCAAGAAACCTCCAGAAAAACACATCTATTTCTGCTTTATTCACTATGCCAAAGCCTTTGACTGTGTAAATCACAATAAACTGTGGAAAATTCTGAAAGAGATGGGCATGCCAGACCACCTGACCTGCCTCTTGAGAAACCTACATGTAGGTCAGGAAGCAACAGTTAGAACTGGACATGGAACAGCAGACTGGTTCCAAATAGGAAAATGAGTACATCAAGGCTGTATATTGTCACCCTGTTTATTTAACTTATATGCAGAGTACATCATGAAAAACGCTGGGCTGGAAGAAGCACAAGCTGGAATCAAGATTGCCAGGAGAAATATCAATAACCTTAGATATGCAGATGACACCACCCTTATGACAGAAAGTGTAGAGGAACTAAACAGCCTCTTGATGAAAGTGAAAGAGGAGAGTGAAAAAGTTGGCTTAAAACTCAACATTCAGAAAACTAAGATCATGGCATCTGGTCCCATCACTTCATGGAAAATAGACGGGAAACAGTGGAAACAGTGTCAGACTTTATTTTGGGGGGCTCCCAAATCACTGCAGATGGCGATGCAGCCATGAAATTAAAAGACGTTTACTCCTTGGAAGGAAAGTTACAACTAACCTAGATAGCATATTAAAAAGCAGAGACATTATTTTGCCAACAAAGGTCCATCTAGTCAAGGCTATGGTTTTTCCAGTGGTCAGGTATGGATGTGAGAGTTGGACTGTGAAGAAAGTTGAGTGCCAAATAATTTATGCTTTTGAACTGTGGTATTGGAGAAGACTCTTGACAGTCCCTTGGACTGCAAGCAAATCCAATCAGTCTATCCTAAAGGAGATCAGTCCTGGGTGTTCATTGGAAGGACTGATGCTGAGGCTGAAACTCCAATATTTTGCTCACATCATGAGAAGAATTGATTCATTGGAAAAGACCCTGATCCTGGGAGGGATTGGGGGCAGGAGGAGAAGGGGACGACAGAGGATGAGATGGCTGGATGGCATCACCGACTCAATGCACATGAGTTTGAGTGGACTCAGGGACTTGGTGATGGACAGGGAGGCCTGGGCTTGCAAAGAGTCAGACACGACTGGGCAGATGAACTGAACTGAACTGAACTGAGTATGGCCCCACCCATCAGAGCAAGACTGTGGTTTCCCCCAGAGTCAGTCTCTTCCATCAGGAAATTTCCATAAGCCTCTTTTCCTTATCCAGCAGAGGGCAGAGAGAATGATAACCACAATCACGGAAAACTAACCAAACTGATAACACAGACCACAGCCTTTTCTAACTCAATAAAACTATGAGCCAGGCCACATAGGGCCACCCAAGACAGACGGGTCATTGTGGAGAGTTCTGACAAAACATGGTCCACTGGAGAGGGAATGGCAAACCACTTTAGTATCCTTGCCTTAAGAACCCTATGAACAGCATGAAAAGGCAAACATATATGACACTGAAAGATAAACCAAAATAATCCCTGCCATATATTCATTAAAACTCATTGAGGCAGAAGCTATAGAAATAATAAAACCTTTGTGGTTAGCCTAAATTGAGAAAGCACTTATTTTGCTGTGCATCAACGCATGTGCTTTCCCTATTTTGCCTGTTAAAACACTAATGCCAAGGGTTGGAAAATTGTATAAGTTTTGAGATCTGTTAATATTATTTTTATTCTTTACCTTTCTATAGTGCTAAAGCCTTGTAATTTACTGTACTCTATGCCTAACAACCGAGACCTCTTTTCTGGAATAGATCTCTGCAGTGCATTCTTTAGTACCTACTGATGAACAATATATTTTTGCTTCACTTGAAATAAACAGCAATACATGTGAACTGTGTTGTTACAGTACTATATTGAAAGATTCATTTACTCTTCCCAGAAATTAAAAAACAGACTTAGATTATCTAGGTTTTCCTCATGTCTATTTTGATACAGTATGTAGATTATCTACTGTTGCATTTATCCAAACTTTTTGATAAATAGGAAGATGTGAATATGTGTTGAGTCACCTCAGTCATGTATGACTCTTTGTGGCTCTATAGACAGTAGGCCACCAGATTCTTCTCTCCATGGGATTCTCCACTCAAGAATACTGGAGTGTGCTATCTTTCCATCTTCCCAACCCAGGGATTGAACCCGGTTATCTTATGTCTCCTACATTGGCAGGCAGGTTCTTTACCACTATAGCCACCTGGGAAGCCCAAATAGGAAGACACCCTGT
Organism: Hydropotes inermis; assembly: GCA_020226075.1. Lineage (NCBI taxonomy): Eukaryota > Metazoa > Chordata > Mammalia > Artiodactyla > Cervidae > Hydropotes > Hydropotes inermis. The sequence continues at coordinate 468,059 of CM035276.1, read as the reverse complement.
ACTTATTTCAAAGGAACATAAAGTGATCAGGGGGAAAAAAAGGCACAATTTTCTAGGACCAATGTTAAATATTTATGATATATTATATCAAAAAAGGGCTTTTAATTGACCTATATAGAGTGAGAGACAATTTGGCTTTCCCTACCAATAAGACAAAAGGATAATTAAGAGAATGTTTAGCTCTTTCAGGCTACTGTAGGAATTAGGTTCTTTTCTTTTTTTTTTTTTTTTCCTATAGTGGCTCAACCATTATATATTTCATTCAAACAAGACCAATCTTGGGAATTCCCTGGTAGTTCAGGGATTTGGGACCCAGGTTTAACCTCTGCTCAGAGAATTAACATATTACAAGCTGTGCAGCATGACCAAAAACAAACAAATAAACAACAACAAAAACCAACCATAAACTCTTTTCTGGAAAACAGATATTATAAAATCATGGATTCCTTCAAAAACCTCCTGTCAAAGGCCTCAGTCTTGGGACATTCAAATTAAGATTTACATTTCTTTTTTCTCTCTGTATATGAAAACAAGGTTTTGTATTTGTTTGCTTGTTTCCAGGAGTATTAAGCCAGCAGCATGGTGGTTATTATTTTTAATTAGGATATTGATCAGTAGCCAAAAGATAGATCCAATACCTAAGCATCTTCCCCCTTGTCCCCAAGCTGTCACAGCATCAGCTGTGCTGTTTCAGACTACACAAGTCAATCTCTCAATATTTTTTGTTACCTATTATGTGTGTCTCCTCATACACATTATTCAGGAAGCTGATTAGCTTCTCATAAACTCGTCTTGCTCTTACCAAACATAACCTCTCACAGATGTAATAAACTTAATCCAGCCACCTTGCTCCCAGAAGATACAGATGAAAGTAATGGAAAAGATGATGGTATTGCTTTAACTGATGATTTTTATATCCTAAAATTCTTCTTCAAAATAGCAATGTGGGAAATCTTGATTTAATATTACTCACCAATGGCTTATATCTGCGAGGACTTTATGGATCCAGGCTGGGCTTTGCCAGTGTTTCTCCAGTTTCTATTCTTGAAAATACTCCTTTGCTTCATATGACTTCCATTCAACAGTGTAAATTAATGTTACTAACACTAACAAGAGCCTGCCATTTGACACAAGGGAATTTTCTTAATATTTATACAGATAGCTACACTTTTGTGATGGCACATGATTTTCATATTATTTCGAAATGAAGAAGAATTTTAACATGTCAGGACAGCCTATTGAAAATGAGAAACCAGTAGCAAAATTATTAGCTGCAGTTCTAGTTGAACGAACTTGCTAATATTAAGACATCAGTTCTTTCAAAGGCTGACATTGAAAAAGCAGTAGGAAATTCTGGCTAATCAGCTGATCACTCTGCCAAAACAGTAGCTTTACTTGACAACAATCTATTGCTTCTATTTTCAGCTTCCCAGTAACCTTACTGACGGGGCTTCCTAGATGGCATTTCCTAGATAGTGCTAGTGGTAAAGAACTCGCCTGCCAATGAAGGAGACATAAAGAAACATGAGTTGATCCCTGGGCTAGGAAGATTCCCTGAAGAAAATGTCAACCCACTCCAGTATTCTTGCCTGGAAAATCCCATGAACAGCAGAGCCTGCTAGTCTACAGTTCATAGAGTCACAAAGAGTTGGACCCAACTGAAACGACTCAGCACACACGTAATCTTACTGACATATTGCTGAATTTTCAGGAAATGGAGCCAGAAAAACAAAATAATATCTGGACACAAAAGGGAGGAATGTTCAACTCTAGCAAAGACTGTGGATAGGCTCAAATGGGAAGCTTCTCCTTCCATTTGGAGACCAATATTCTATTTCTATTTTACAATTTTTTTTTTAATGAATCAACATGTTGGAACGCAAATAAGATGGTGTTATGTGTAACCAATATTGTTGGAAGCCTAATTATAAAATTATTTGAAAGTCTATTCAAATTGTACCACTTATCCAAAATATAAGCCAAGGAAGCCATTATTCAGTTCTCAAGGGTAATTTTCATGACCTGTAGATCCATTTGAAATTTCTCAGATTGATTTTATACAAATTACTCCCTCTCAAGGTTATCAGTATGTTCTTTCTATGATTTGTATGCTTTCACATTGGAATGAGGCATTCACATGCAGAACAACCACAGCAAAATCAGTAGGAAAATTATTTTATCAATAGAAAAAGTCATTCTCATTTTGAGAACCCCCTCAGAACTATATAGTGAGAGAAAAACTTACTTTACTGGACAAATTGTTGAAAACTGTGTAATATTTGGATAATTATGCAATATTACCACTGTGCTTATCACCTTAAGTCTTCTGGGCCCATAGAAAGAGCATATAGAGCAATTAAAACTTAATTAACTAAGATTATAGATGCTGATTCCTTTTCCTGGCCCATGGGCCTTCCATTGGTCCTCCTCAACCTCAGAACCCACCTCTTTTGGCAAAAATCATTTTTTCTCCTTTTGAGATTATCATAGGGAGGCCAATGGGATTGGGTGAAGGAACTGATGGACTTATGTTATTGAAGGAGGATATATTACATTATTATAGGGCTTTGATTGAATTATCAGCATGTCCATTCTAAGCTTGTTTCTATAGCTTAATACAGTAATGTACACTCAAATGAAGATCAGATAACCCATGACCTACAACCAGGACACTATATATACTGGAAAAGGTATCTTTCAAACGTGTTTCTCCAGCCTAGATGGAAATGTCCTTATCAGATTCTTTTAACTAGCTCACACACAGCAAAACTGAAAGTAATTCATTCTTGGATTTATATTTCCCACCAAAAGGGAACCTGGAACAGAGCTGGTCTATAAAGAAAACATCTGACCTCAAATTCACTTCAAAATAAGTAGCAGAAATAAAAACCCAAGACAAGAAAATGACGTTACATGTATACAGCTGTCTCAAGATGCCAGATCTGATGTATATGTTATCTTGGTTTCTTGGACTTTTGTGCATGAATGTTTTTCTATGATGGGCACAATTCTATGAAAATTTTATAAAATAATCCAATTGTTAGGTTTTTGGACAATTAACTATGCCCAATATCTCTGGTGTACCTTGGTGGATTTCTCCTCAACAAGTCCGCTAGAAAATTTATTTTTTAGAAGAAATAAGTTCTGTTTGAGCTCCTATTGATATTATTATATTGGACAACCTCAGTTGGCTAATCAGGCACACTTGATCTGACCCTAACCATAGGTATGAGTTTTCCTTCAAAGTTGCTCAAGTTCAATCAGAAAAATGAACTAACTTTCAGTCAAAAATATAACTGCCTAATTATTAGAAGGGACCAGCCCTCAGTTACAGGATGGATTTATAAGGTTACCACAAGACTCATGCTCAGCCATTTCAGTTGTGTCTGACTCTTTGCCACTCAATGGATTGTAGCCTGACAGACTCCTCTGTCCATGGGATTCCCCAGGTAAGAATACTCACGAGTGGGTTGCCATTTCCTTCTCCAGGTGATCTTTCTGACCCAGGGATCGAAGCTGTGTATTTTCTGTCCCCTGCATTGGTAGGTAGGTACTTTACCACTAGTACCATCTCATATCCCAATGGTAGGCTATGATTGTTTAAGTATAAGCCACCCCCCCATGTTGAGATCAACTAAACCATATTAAAGATATTCAACCTAGTAACATTAGAAAATTAGGTTGGGCATATTATCAGTATCAGATCAGTCACTCAGTCATGTCCAACTCTTTGCGACCCCATGGACTGCAGCACGTCAGGTGTCCCTGTCCATCACCAACTCCTGGAACTTGCTCAGACTCATTTCCATCGAGTTGGTGATGCCATCCAACCATCTCATCCTCTATCGTCCTTTCCCAATGAGTCAGTTCTTCGCATCAGGTGGCCAGAGTATTAGAGCTTCAGCATCAGTCCTTGCAATGAATATTCCATTATGATTGATTTCCATTAGGATTGACTGGTTAGATCTCCTTGCAGTCCAAGGGACTCTCAAGAGTCTTCTCCAACATCACAGTTCAAAAGCATCAATTCTTTGGTACTCAGGTTTCTTTATTCGGGGTGGGAAGGGAGATGGGAGGGTGGTTCAGGATGGAGGGGACATGTGTATGTCTATGGCTGATTCATACTGATGTATGGCTGAAACCATGACAACGTTGTAAAGTAATTATCCTCCAAATAAAACAAGTAAGTTTAAAAAAACAAACTATATACATATATATATATATATATATATATATATATATATATATAAACTAAAATATCATTTCCCTTGTTCCATTTTCCTTGTGATGAAACAGATTGGGTCAGTCAATAAGAAAAAATACTGAGTCTCACCTAATGAAACTCAAAGACATTATGGCACTAATGTAGTCTTGATTTCCACCAGGATGACTAGAAAGATAAACTTTAGGATTTCTTTGGGCTAAAGGCCACTAATGTGTCAATTTAGATATGACTCCTGCAAATTTGCTATGAATATATGGACCAAGAGATGTGTATTCTACCCATATGGCCATCTAGCAGGTATTTTTCTGCCTTCAGTAGAATGGAGAGATGTAATCATTTACATAGAAGCCTTTACAGAATGCACCCAAAGACCTTAAATGATAGCAACCTGACTATTAAAAATATTAACTTACTGAATTCTGAAATCTCTATGATGAGAAAAGCCATATTTCAAAATCATATGAACCTTGACTTCCTAATAGCATGTCAAGGAGGTACCTGGGCTATAGTTCAAGCTGAACTCTGTGTTTTCAAATCAGATGGATCCTCTAATATAATAAATTTAATGATCCACATGAAAACTCTGATTTCTGCCTTACCCGAGCCACTTCCTAGTCTTGGTGATCTTCTAGGGAACTGGTTTGATTCCAGAAGCTCATGGCTCATATTTCTACTTATGAGTTAATTGATGTTACTAGCTGCATTACTTATATTTTGTCTGTTTTATAAGATTGTCATCTCTTGCATTACCAATGCGCAACTAGCCTTTGGCAAAGTCAATAATGGCTAGATGACTTGAGGCTATTAATCATATGTGTGCATATATCCCAAAAATATATAGAATATATACCCCCCCACACACATAGAATAATTATAATCATGCAAATCTAGACTTGGGGAGGAGCAACAAGTGAAGACACTTCCTGGATCATAACAGGCTAGTAAGACAGGTGATCCAGAGAATTTAAAGTTATCAATAGTGCCTAATCCAAAAATTAGCACATTGAGTGGCCTGTCCCTAGAATTATTGCCTTATCTAGGAATTAGTCTTTCTACTGCCATGGGACAAGTTGGTTATAAAATGCCTCCCAAATCTTGGTCAAATTTATTAACAAGATGAGGCACCATGGACAAAGAATATTGCCTACAGTTTCACTTGCCACCACCAAGCCATCATCCACTACATCCACCCCCAGCAGTGCACCCTGAAGGAAATTCAAGATGAAGAAAAAGAGGGTCCTGCCCTAGATAATTAAGATGTATGTCAAAGGAATAATTTCAATTAACCCAGATTTTTGAATCTTCTCATACATAGAAAAGTGCTAAAATCACTAGCTTGAGATGTCTGGTGTGTGTGTGTGTGTGTGTGTGTGTGTGTGTGTGTGTGTGATCAATATCTTTTGGTAACAGACTACATGGGTCTTTGACACAATGCATATCATTTAAAAATCATATATAGTTTAACCAATTAAATCTTGTTTTTGCCCTCTATCAGTTCGAGTCTAGACTGAGGAAAGATCCTTAGCCCCAAAGGATTGTTTAGTAGCTTTATCTTTTAGTCCACAAAATATATCAAATTTTTTTAAAAAAATCTGGATATATATGACTTCATGTCATGAGACCTATCAAATATGTATGAGTTTTTGATGTATTCAGTATAGTTACACTCACTTGGATGATATATTATGCCCATTTATCATATGAGGAAGCCAAGTTTACAAATTCCATAATAAAACTAAATCTGGATATTCTCATTTCAAATCCCATGTTTTTCCAACCACTTGTGCTACCTTTTAGTAACATCCACAAGGCTGGCTGTTAGAAAGCATTAAAATGCTTTCTCAATTAATCAGAGAAATATAGAGAAAATAATTTTCCTCTAATATTTTATTTAATCTTCTAAACAGAAGGCTAGAGATCACTAAACTATTCCTAAATGTAAGATTCAAACAGAATTGGGGGAAAAAAAGGTAGAGGAAATTTTAAATCCTTCCATATTTCACACTTAGATATTTTTTCTTCAAATAAAAGTCATGAACAGAAGATTTTTATGCTTTTCCTGTAATTTATTTTAACATCAAAACTAACTACTTTAGATTATCACAAAATTTCTCACATACATCTAGGCAGTAATATTTACAATTTAGCTGAGTTGTTTTACTCAGTTAAAATGGGAAATTTAGTGCTAATGTGATAAATTTAAAAAATATCTAGAGAAAGTATTCTGCACAAATAAAATTTCTGGTCCTTGTTGTTAGATATATAGCTATAGCAATGCCAGATACTAAAACTTGACATATTCAAAGGAAATTATTATAATATGTGGACATATAATTTTTTAAATTCTGTCATAATAGCACATATTTGATAGTATAATGGAATCTCTGTGGACAATAAAATTTTGGAAGATTTTGTATTCATTATTGTACTTTGAATACAAATAATGGGATCTTAATCTGATCACTTATATTAATGGGTAGAGTTAAATTATCTAGAAAACTATTATATAAAATAATCATAGTCATAAAAAATGTGATGCTTTTGTAAAGGAGAACTGATGACCTTCGGTTAAAAATTAATGACACATTTTAAGACAAAATGATCTATGTCGTACTTTACCTTAATGGCAGATTCTAATAGGTCAACTCAAACATAAATATATATCCTAGTGGGCTTTTTCTATTCTATTGTTTTCCTATAGCTCTTTTCACCATTCTCTTAAAAAGGCTTTCTTATCTCTCCTTGCTATTTTTTGGAACTATACATTCAGATGGGTATATCTTTCCTTTTCTCTTTTGCCTTTTGCTTATCTTCTTTTCTCAGCTATTTGTAAGCTCTCCTCAGACAGCTATTTTGTCTTTTTGAATTTCTTTTTCTTGGGGATGGTTTTGATTACCACATACTGTACAATGTTATGAACCTCCATCTTTACTTCTTAAGGCATTGTGACTATCAGATGTAATCCCTTGAATCTGTCTCTTCCACTGTATAATCATAAAGGATTGGGTTAAAAAGTTATTCCTCTTCTTCAGATCAAGGCAAATAGTCTGACTAGGCTTGATTTTGTATCTATAAAATTATTTATTACTAGCAAAGTATAAATAATAAGAAATGATAAGATACACATTCTTGACTGTTTTGAGAAGTTTGATTAGAATATATTTTCCACTATCTGATGTTTTAAATGCTTATTCTTTATGGATTTATTACCATTTCCTTGAGATATTTTCTCTCTAAAGAGGTCAAGTTATATGTAATTGTTATACTAGATTAATATTTAGTTAATATAATATTGAAATGTTGTATAAGAACTGTTTGGTCCCTAAACTCTTACTGCTTTGCAAATCTAAACTGTCTGATAGAAACAATCTCTCTTTTTAAGCAAAACAAATTGCAAATGTTTGGTAGTTGTGGTTTAGTCACTCAGTCATGTTCAACTCTTGAGACCCCATGAACTGTAGCCTTTCAGACTACTTTTTCCATGGGATCTCCCAGGCACTTCAGCTGGAGCATACTGTCATTTCCATCTCCAGGGGATCTTCCTGACCCAGGGATCAAGCTCACATCTCCTGCATTGCAAGTGGATTCTTTGCCAACTGAGTTTCCAGGGAAGTCTGCCTCAAATGATTGTTTTTATTATTTAATCAAAGAACTACAACTCAGAAGTAGATAAATATATACTTATGACAACTTAGTAACTGATTGAGACATATCACACTAGTTATTTCTGGAAAAAAAAATGAATATCAATTTAGGCTCTGAAGTTCTTATCCTGAGTCCCCCAAGAGCTATAGAGTTCCATTGTAAACCCAAACAGTGGTAACTTTGTCACAGTCCTTACTTAATGGGCAAATTGCAAATATTTCTTTGCTATGTATACAGGACCAAACTGCAAATGGGTTAACTATATTTATTTAAGTGAAGTAGCAACTGTTTTGTCATGGTTGGTTTTGTTGTTGTTGCTGTTGCTATTCCTCAGTTAATATTACTACTAATTCCCAGCAGAAAATGAATAATAATTGTTCTAAGCCAGATGGGAGGGAAACTGAGAAGTTGTACTAATTTTTCAATAAATTATATCCATTGAATACTTACTCAGAGCCAGGCAATCTTTTTAGCACTTCACATGTATAATCTTATTTTATACCTACAACTATGTTTACAGTACTATACCTATTTGACAGTTAAGGGAACTGTATTACAGAGATGCAAAGTCAACCTCCAATGTCAGACAGCTAATAAAGGATTTTAAGTTTTATATTGTGTGTCTATTACTTTCACTTTTAAACATACAGCATAATACAGGAAGAAGCTAGTTCATAAATGTCTGGGCTGGAAGGTAGCACTCATCATTGTCAATAAAAATAATTAGTTATATAAAAAAGAAAGGGGAAATTTTATTCAAACCAAAATTGAGGATCTCAGCTCTTTCTGAGATGTTCTTACTCTGGGAAGGAAAATCATCTCAGGAAGCACATCACCATGAACTGTTCCATCTGTTAGAAGCCAAGGCACAGTTATATTAGTTTTGTTTTGTTTTGTTTGATAGATGGCTGTGTATTAAATGATGTTACTGACAGTTTACACAGTCCAGATGTGAGAATCACTGTGGCCCCTTAGAGCACCAAGAAGGAATGATATATTTTAAGGAATTGTCTTGGTGCTGGGAGAATGTTGTTTTTTTATGGTTGAACAGGTATTTCTGCCAATGGGGGAGCTTTGGTTGATGCATAATGCAGATATACAGTGCACAGTAGGGAGGAGAGAGGGCTGCAAAGGGCAGAGAAAAAAATTATGTTTATCTTTTTATCTAACCATAAAATATGAGTTTTATTTCACAACATAAATGAGAAGGCTTGAAGAAGCCAGCTTCTGCTTTTCTCACAGTACCCAGAGGAGAGCCCTTGATGTGACCCAAATGCAGGCCATCAATTGTGTGGTGATGAGGGATTTAATTGTAAGTAAAACTTGCCTACTGATCAATTACATAGCCAATGCATTTCTTAGAGAATATACCCCCACTGTCTCTGGCAACTTTTCTCTCAATTTATGGTAAATGGAAAATCAATGAATCCAAGTCTATGAAATTCTTAGAGACTTACTTCAGTAGTCAATAATCTTGATAATATTGAATTGATGCAATATTCCCTGAACTGAGTTGTTCTGTGTGCCAAATATTAAGCAACAAATTATTTTACAGGATTTTGTCTTTAAGGAGACTGTAGCTTGTTATGTTAAAGACTTCAAGCACTTCTTATTAGTTTTCACATATGTAAAGAAAAATTCCCTCCTTAATAAAATATTGCATATTAACAGTTATATGTCAACCATTTATTATATAAAATCATGTCTACATCATAATAGGTTATGAGTTATAACTCCTATGAGTTATAAGTCAATTCTTCAAATTGTGTAATAAATTTAAAAATATTACACAATTCTTTTAAATTGTGTGATAAATTTAAAAATATAATTTATTAATTTTTGCTGAGATTTTGAACAGAATTCTTACTTATTTTTTCTAAGGAAGTATGCTGCTTTTAGTCTTGGGTTTACTGGGGAAGAGTGTGTGAAACATTTGTCATGATGAAAAGATAAATATAATATTTTAACAAAATAAGGAGAGATTCTTTAAAACTACACTGTACACAGAACAATTAAGCTGAATAAAAGTGTCATGTTTAAAATTTTAATTAAAAAAATTCCTGTCAAATGCACTATCTGACGGAGACAAACCCTTATTATTAGTAAGTGTTATGACTTTTCTTTTTCCTATACCTGCCATCTCTCCCCAAATTGGCCATCTAACTCATTTTTTATAGGGTCATCCCTATAGTTAGTAACTTAGTAAGAGTTTTTCTTATAGAATCCCAATTTAATGATCAATATCTCTGTATATTTTAAAATATTTCTTATAATGTAGTAAAACTTTGGCTTGTAGGTTTATAAAAATGCCTTCTTGTTTTCATGTTAGTTTATTCACAGATTATTTGTATTTCCTTAGTTTTCTAGTAAAAATCATGAATTACAATTTGTAAAATACTGCATTCTTAAAACATAAATATTAACATCACTGTTCTGTCAGATTACAAATACTATACCTTGACTATTACTAACTAGTATTTACCTCACTTACATAGACACACATTTCTACTGTTGTCTTGCCTAAAATTGGCAATTTCCCAATTTGTATGGAAACACAAAAAACTCTGAACAGCCAAAACTATCTTGAAAAAAAAGAGTGGAGATGGAGGAATCAACATTCCTGACTTCAGACTGTACTAAAAATCTGCAGTCATCAAAACAGAAAGCCTGGAGATAAATCCAAGCACCTATGGACACCTTATATTTGACAAAAGAGGAAAAAGTATACAATGGAGAAAAGACAGTGTCTTCAACACGTGGTGCTGGGAAAACTGGTCCACTAAGTGTTAAAAAAAAATTTAGAACACTTTCTAACACCATACACAAAAGTAAACTTAAAATGGATTAAAGACAAAAATAAAAGGCCATAAACTATAAAACTCTTAGAGGAAAGCATAGGCATAACACTCTCTGACATAACGGAAGTAAAAATACACCTCTCAGAGTAACGGAAGTAAAAATAAAAACCAACAAAGGGACCAAATTAAACTTAAAAACTTTTGCACAATGAAGAAAACTAAAATTAAGATGAAAAGACAGCCCTTGGAATGAGAGAAAATACTAACAAACAAAGCAACTGACCAAAAATTAATCTCTAAAATATACAAGCAGCTCATGCACCTCAAATCAGAAAAATGAAAAATCTGATTAAAAAAAAAAAGTGGCAAGAAGACCTTAACAGACATTTCTCCAAAAATGACATGCAGATGGCTAACAACACATGAAAGATGCTCAACATCACCCATTATTACATAAGTAAAGTTGCTCAGCCATGTCCGACTCTTTGCGACCACACGGGCTGTAGCCTACCAGGCTGCTCCATCCATAGGATTTTTCCAGACAAGAGTATTGGAGTGGGTTGCCATTTCCTTCTCCATGGGATCTTCCCAACCCAGGGATCGAACCCAGGTCTCCCTCATTGAAAGCAGATGCTTTAACCTCTGAACCACCAAGGAAGAGAAATGCAAATCACAACAACAATGAGCTATGATGTCACACGGATGAGAATGGCCATCATCAAAAAGACTACAAACAATAAATGCTGGAGAGAGTGTGGAGCAAAGGGAACCCTCTTACACTGTTGGTGGAAATCCAAACTGATACAACCACTGTGGAGAACAGTATAGAGGTTCCTTTAAAAACTAGGAATAAAACTACCATGTGACCCAGAAATCCCAGTACTGGGCATTTACACTGAGGATCAGTTCAGTTCAGTCCCTTAGTCATGTCCGACTCTTTGCGACCCCATGAATTGCAGCACGCCAGGCCTCCCTGTCCATCACAAACTCCTGGAGTTTAATCAGACTCATGCCCATTGAGTCAGTGATGCCATCCAGCCATCTCATCCTCTGCCGTCCCCTTCTCCTCCTGCCCCCAATCCCTCCTAGCATCAGGGTCTTTTCCAATGAGTCAACTATTCGCATGAGGTGGCCAAAGTACTGGAGTTTCAGCTTCAGCATCAATCCTTCCAATGAACACTGGGACTGATTTCCTTTAGGATGGACTGGTTGGATCTCCTTGAAGTCGAAGGGACTCTCAAAAGTCTTCTCCAACACCACAGTTCAAAAGCATCAATTTTTCAGTGCTCAGCTTTCTTCACAGTCCACCTCTCACATCCATACATGACCACTGGAAAAACCATAGCCTTGACCAGGTGGACCTTGGTTGGCAAAGTAATGTCTCTGCTTTTAAATATGCTGTCTAGGTTTGTCATAACTTTCCTTCCAAAGAGTAAGCATCTTTTAATTTCATGGCTGCGGTCACCATCTGCAGTGATTTTGGAGCCCCCCAAAAAATAAAGTCTGACAATGTTTCTACTGTCTCCCCACCTATTTCCCATGAGGTTATGGGACCAGATGCCATGATCTTAGTCTTCTGAATGTCAAGCTTTAAGCCAACTTTTTCACTCTCCTCTTTCACTTTCATCAAGAGGCTCTTCAGTTCCTCTTCACTCTCTGCCATAAGGGTGGTGTCATCTGCATATCTGAGGTTATTGATATTTCTCCTGGCAACCTTGATTCCAGCTTGTGTTTCTTACAGACCAGCGTTTCTCATGATGTACTCTGCATAGAAGTTAAATAAGCAGGGTGACAATATACAGCCTTGACATACTCCTTTTCCTGTTTGGCACCAGTCTGTTGTCCCATGCCCAGTTCTAACTGTTGTTTCCTGAACTTCATACAGATTTCTCAAGAGGCAGGTCAGGTTGTCTGGTATTCCCATCTCTTTCAGAATTTTCTACACAGTCGAAGGCTCTGGTGTAGTCAATAAAGCAGAAATAGATGTTTTTCTGGAACTCTCTTACTTTTTTAATGATCCAGCAGATATTGGCAATTTGATCTCTGACTCCTCTGCCTTTTCTAAAACCAGCTTGAACATCTGGAATTTCTCGGTTCATATATTGCTGAAGCCTAGCTTGGAGAATTTTGAGCATAATTTTACTAGCATGTGAGATGAGTGCAATTGTGCGGTAGTTTCAGCATTCCAGAGCTGACAAAGTCATTTACCCCAATGTTCATTGTGAAGGGTTGTGATTGCAAGCCATGTGCTGTGCTGGGATCCATGGTCTCTGGAGGAGAAGTATTCAATCTGTGGCCAGAGACAAGGCTTGACCATTCATAGCTTTTGTGTAGCAAATTTTATTAAAGTATAACAGAGATAGGGAGAGCTTCTGACATAGACATCAGAAGGGGACAAAAAGAGTGCCCCCTTGCTAGTTTTTAGCAAGGTATTGCATGTCTGTTAGTGAGCTCCTAATCAGATAAAATAAACAACTCAAAGCTGAGGGAGTTTCACCAGGCCCCTCTCCCAAAATATGTATTTTTGAGATAGAATGGCACAAGATGTGTCATCTCCAGTCATAAAATAACTGGCATGAATACTGGTTTGTTGTGCCGTTATCAGCCCAAGGTTTGAGAAAAGAAAAAAGTTAGTCTTAGATGATGGAACCAATTCGAAAAAAGGCAGATTGCTAAGCAAATGCATAATTTAATTAACAGAGCTTAAGAAAAGCATTTCCATAAGAAAAATACATTGGTTACCCAAAGTTTGCAAAATGGTAAGTTCAGGTGGAACCAGGACTCATCAAAAGAGAAGGGAAAAAAGTCTGCCACTTGCAGCTTATTCTCTCCTATCACTTGGGGACCTCTGGCCTCCCTACCGAAATTATTAACACTTGCAATTGCAGCACTATTTATAATAGCCAGGACATGAAGGCAACCGAGATGTCAATTGGCAGATGAATGGATAAGGAAGTTGTCATACATGTACAAAGTGGAATATTATCCAGCTATTAAAAATTAATGCATTTGAGTCAGTTCTAATGAGTTGGATAAACCTAGAGCCTATTATCCAGAGTGAAGTACAGCAGAAAGAGAAAGACACATACTATTTTAAAGCATATATATGGAATCTAGAAAGATGATACTGATGATCCTACATTCAGAGCAGCAAAGGTGACACAGACATATAGAATAGATTTTTGGACTCAGTGGGAGGAGAGGGTGGGGTGGTTTGAGAGAGTAGCAATGAACATACACAGTACCATATGTAAAATTGATAGCCAGTGCAAGTTTGATATATGATACAAGGCACCCAAAACCAGTATTCTGTGACAACCTGGAGGAACAGGGTGGGGAGGGAGGTGGGAATGGGGGTTCAGGATAGAGGGAGCACATGAGAATCCATGGCTGATTCATATCAATATATGGCAAAAATCATCACAATGTTGTAAATTAATTTTCCTCCAATTAAAATAAATAAATGGTACATTGTGAAGTGCTGAAAATTTAGTTTTAAATATAACAATATTCAGTACAACTTATGCACTGGAAGAATACAATATTCAATCGTTCAACCATTCTCTATAACAAATTTTTTCTAAACTGATAGCTGCAGAATTATTATTTTTTGCATCAAGCTTTTGCCTACACAATTAATGATATATTTTTAATTGTATTACAACAAACTTTGGAATTATGTAAATTCATTCTATTGATAACTCTTTTGGGGGGATGATGGAAAGACAGTGGAAACAGTTTCAGACTTTATCACTGCAGATGGTGACTGCAGCCATGAAATTAAAAGACACTTACTCCTTGGAGGTAAGTTATGACCAACCTAGATAGCATATTAAAAAGCAGAGACATTACTTTGCCAACGAAGGTCCATCTAGTCAAGGCTATGGTTTTTCCAGTGGTCATGTATGGATGTGAGAGTTGGACTGTGAAGAAAGCTGAGTATTGAAAAATTGATGCTTTTGAACTGTGGTGTTGGAGAAGACTCTTGAGAGTCCCTTGGACTGCAAGGAGATCCAACCAGTCCATCCTAAAGGAGATCAGTCCTGGGTGTTCATTGGAAGGACTGATTCTGAAGCTGAAACCCCAATACTTTGTCCACCTCATGCAAAGAGTTGACTCATTGGAAAAGACCCTGATGCTGGGAAGGATTGGCGGCAGGAGGAGAAAGGGACGATAGAGGATGAGATGGCTGGATGGCATTACCGACTCGATGGACATGAGTTTGAGTAAACTCCAGGAGTTTGTGATGGACAGGGAGGCCTGGCCTGCTGCGATTCATGGGGTCGCAAAGAGTCGGACATGACTGAGCGACTGAACTGAACTGAACTGAAAACTTGGGGGGTGTGATAGCTTAGAGAAAATGGACACATTTCTTGAATGGCAAAAAAACACCAAAGCCTACATAAGGAAAATATATAATCTGAAGAGCTTATATCTATTAAGGAAGCTGAATTAAAAATCTTCCCCAAAAGAGGCATCAGGCCAAGGCAATATCAACTTTACCAAACATTTAAAGAAGAAATGATATCAACTCTCAAGAAACTATTCCGTAAAATAAAAGCAGAAATAGCATATCTTAACTTTTTCTATGAGGCAAGAGTTACCCTAGTACTAAAAGCAGTTAAAGTGAAAGTCACTCAGTCGTGTCTGACCCTTTGCGACCCCATGGAGTCCATGGAATTCTCCAGGCCAGAATACTGGAGTGGGTAGCCTTTCCTTTCTCCAGGGGATCTTCCCAACCCAGGGATCAAATCCAGGTGTTCCGTATTGCAGGAGGATTCTTTACCAACTTAGCCATGAGGGGAGGTCAAGAATAATGGAGTAGGTAGCCTATCCCTTCTCCAGCAGATCTTCTGAACCCAAGAATCAAATTGGGGTTTCCTGCATTGTAGGGGGACTCTTTACTAGCTGAACTGGGAACCTGGAAAACCAGTTAAAGACATTTTAAAAAAAATAAAAAAATAAAAACTATAAAACAATACCTCTCATGAACATAAATATAAGAATTCTTGCAAAATATTAAGTTGAATACAAAATGTATAAAAAAGTATGCATCATGGCCATAGATTAAATCATATATACTGATAGAGTTTAATATAAATGTAAATGCTTACATATAGAAATAATTATAGATATTTAGGTTATGATACATGCTTATATACCCTTAATCTGTCAGTTAAGAGGAGCAACAACCAATGAAACACAATTAGCAATTACCTTGGCTAGTGATGTCTTAGTTTCTAATATATTTTTTCAGTAGAAAGAACTAGAACTCCTTGGAAAATGACTAGGATGCAGGCAAGAAATATACAAGATGAATCTAGATCTTCTTACAGTGCTAGAAAGTAAATGAATCCCTCAATAATAAACAACAACAAATAGCAACAAGAACAACAGAACCATATTCATGTGAGTATCTCAAAGGGATACAGAAGCTGACTGAAAAAATTCTTGATGCCTAATGTTGGAACAATCTGAGCAACAAAAAATTAATTACCACTGAATCATAATTTCAAGTATAAAGCAGATATTTCTTAGCCCATGCTGATACAAACTATTGACTGAATAAATAATTGGAGAAGAGTGTTAAACCCCTATATAGAAAATTTCCAAATCATTTATGTGAGCATTCTGCTTCAAAGGAAGAAAACCTTACCTCCTCATTTTCTAAATATGGTGCACATGTGGAGTCCTTCCCAATTGCACTTTTGAAAGGTGGAGATAATCTTAGAGTGGCAAAACCTGGTAAATACTACTAACTCAACCAGGTCATCGAGATCAACAAGAATAGTGATAAATTATGCAGATAGTACATATCTTTGACATCATGTGACAAAAGTGGTATTTTAGCACTCACTTTTTTTTTGGTGGAAAAATATATAGCAGTAGTCTATTGATAAGAAATTTGTCAGCAAAGTCCAATAGAGGGGCAATCTACATAAATACACCATCAATACTCAAAATTTTCAAGATTAACAAAAATAAGAAAAAAAATATTAATTCACCCAAGAGAATACTAAGAATGCATAACACTTTTCAGTTTTTTTACAGAATCTCCACACTGTTCTCCATAGTGGCTGCACTAGTTTGCATTCCCACCAACAGTGTAAGAGGGTTCCTTTTTCTCTGCACCTTCTCCAGCCTTTATTGTTTGTAGACTTTTTGATAGCAGCCATTCTGACTGGCATGAGATAGTACTTCATTGTGGTTTTGATTTGCATTTCTCTGATAATGAGATGTTGAGCATCTTTTCATGTGTTTGTTAGCTATCTGTATGTCTTCTTTGGAGAAATGTCTGTTGAGTTCTTTGTCCCATTTTTTGATTAGGTGGCTTATTTTTCTGTATTTGAGCTGCAGGAGTGGGAGAAGGTGAGGGTAAGATGATTTAAGAGAATAGCATTGACACATGTATGTTATCATATGTGAAATAGATCGCCATTCCAGGGTTGATGCATGAGACAGGGTGCTCAGGGCTGGTGCACTGGGATGACCCTGAGGGATGGGACAGGGAGGGAGGTGGAAGGGAGGGTCAGTTTGGGAACAAATGTACTTTCATGGCTGACTCATGCGAATGTATGGCAAAAACCACCATATTATTGTAAAGTAATTAGCCTCCAATTAAAATAAATTGAAAAAAAGAAAAAAATATATATATTCTATCTTGGACAGGGTTCACTAATTTTAAAGAAATAACATTAGGGAAAGGGAATAAAAAGTGATAAGAAAGAAAAGGCTATGAAACCACAATGAGGTACCATTGCACGCCAGTCAGGATGGCTGCTATCCAAAACTCTACAAGTAATAAATGCTGGAGAGGATGTAGAGAAAAGGGAACCCTCTTACACTATTTGTGGGAATGCAAACTAGTACAGCCACTATGAGAACACTGTGGAGATTCCTTAAAAAACTGGAAACTGAACTGTCATATGACCCAGCAATCCCACTCCTGGGCATACACACTGAGGAAACCAGATCTGAAAGAGACACATGCACCCCAATGTTCATCACAGCACTGTTATAATTGCCAGGACATGGAAGCAACCTAGATGTCCATCAGCAAATGAATGGATAAGGAAGCTATGGTACATATACACAGTGGAATATTACTCAGTCATTAAAAAGAATTCATTTGAATCAGTTCTAATGAAATGGATGAAACTGGAGCCCATCATACAGAGTGAAGTAAGCCAGAAAGATAAAGACCAATATAGTATACTAACGCATATATATGGAATTTAAAAAGATGGTAACCCTAACCCTATATACAAAACAGAAAAAGAGACACAAATGTACAGAACAGACTTTTGGACTCTGTGGGAGAAGACGAAGGTGGGATGTTCTGAAAGAATAGCATTGAAACAAGTATACTATCAAGGGTGAAACAGATCACCAGCCCAGGTTATATGCATGAGACAAGTGCTCAGGGCTGGTGCACTGGGAAGACCCAGAGGGATGGGATGGGGAGGGT
>CM035276.1:425419-449823 GCA_020226075.1 Hydropotes inermis | reverse complement strand
ATGTTCTGAAAGAATAGCATTGAAACAAGTATACTATCAAGGGTGAAACAGATCACCAGCCCAGGTTATATGCATGAGACAAGTGCTCAGGGCTGGTGCACTGGGAAGACCCAGAGGGATGGGATGGGGAGGGAGGAGGGAGGGGGAATCAGGATGGGGAACACATGTAAATCCATGGCTGATTCATGTCAATGTATGGGAAAAAATCACTACAATATTGTAAAGTAATTAGCCTCCAACTAATAAAAATAAACGAAAAAAGAAAAAAAAAAAGAAAAGGCTAGAATCTCTCCATATGAAAAGGGAGTTCATTTTTGGGCAACAACCCCTCTGTGTATCAATAAAGATCTCAGACAATATGGATTCAACGAAGGGGCAGTATTTCTTGAAAGTTTTCATAAGAAAAAAAAAAGATCTATTCAGTATCATAAAAGCATTCTCTCTCTTTCAAAAACAAACAGCATATGCCATTACATTTTCTTCAATTTGGAAGAAATAATATTCCAGTGATGTTTTAAAATAGCAATAATTCATTAAATATAACTAATACAACCTGTTGATATTTGTCTTCTCCTACCACCTATGGTCAAATTGCCACCATTTGGTGATTCATAGAGAAAACTAGGAAACTTCAGAAAAACTGCTACCAAGGTTTCATCGACTATGCCAAAGCCTTTGACTGTGTGGATCATAATAAATTGTGAAAAGCTCTTAAAGGGATGGGAATACCAGAGCATATTTCCTGTCTCCTGAGAAACCTATATGCAGGTCAAGAAATAACAGTTAGAACTCTGTATGGAACAACTGATTGTCTCAAGATTGAAAAGGAATATGACAGGGCTGGCTGCTGTAACCCTGTTTGTTCATTCTATATGCGTAGCACATCATGAGAAATGCCAGGCTGGCTGAGTTACAAGATGGAATTAAGATAAGTGGGAGAAATATTAACAACATCAGATACACAGATGATACAATTTTAATGGCAGAAAGTGAAGAGGAACTAAGGAACCTCTTGATAAGAGTGAAGGAAGAGAGTGAAAAGGCTGGCTTAAAGCTATTAAAAAAAAGAAAAAAACAACTAAGATCATGGTATCTGGCCTCATTACTTCATAGCAAATAGAGGGGGGAAAGGTGGAAGGAGTGACAGATTTCCTCTTCTTGGGTTCTAAAACCACCACAGATGGTGACTGCAGCAATGAAATCAGAAGACATTTGCTTCTTGTCAGGAAACCTATGACAAATATAGACAGTGTGTTGAAAAGCGGAGACATTACTCTGCAGCAAAAGTTCCATACAGTCAAGGCTATGGTCTTCCTAGTGGTCACACAGGGTTGTGAGAGCTGGACTATAAAGAAGGCAAATCACCAAAGAATTGATGTTTTCAAACTGTGGTGCTGGAGAAGACTCCTGAGAGTCCCTTGGACAGCAAGATTCAACCAGTCAATCTTAAGGGATATCAACTCTGTATACTCATTGGAAGGACTGATGCTGAAGTTGAAATTCCAGAATTGTGGTCATCTGATGCAAATGGCTGACATATTGGAAAAATCCCTGATGCTGGGAAAGATTGAGGGCAGAAGAAGAGGGTGTTAGAGGATGTGATAACTGGATAGCATCACCGATGCAATGGACATGAACTCGGGCAAACTTTGGAAGAGAGTAAGGGACAGAGAGTTCTGGAGTGCTACAGTCCATGGGGTCACAGAGTTTGACACTACTGTGTGACTGAGCAACGACCACCACCAATTGTAAAAGAATCCCTAGATTCAAAAACAAAATACAACCAAAAACCTAATTAAAATTATGAACACATTATTTTTTCAAGATTGGTAAATAATTAATTTAAAGAGGACTTACACTTCCAATTTAGTGCCCAATTATTGACTGCAAACAAAGAAGCAAATCATAATCTTTTAAAATACTAGAAATCAAAAAGCTTAATTCAACATTCTTTAATCTCAAAATATTCATGCTTATCAGTACAAAATAATTCTTTTGTTGATTATGCTTCCATTTTTCTTACAAGTTATATGTTTAAGACATAAGTACATGATCTCATGTACTCACATACAAATGTATGAATGATCTGAAATTCACTGTAGAAACTAGAATGGTTTAAGTGCTTTATATTTATACAGAAGGCAGTTTAATATGCCTTAGGCAATGTATAAAAATACTAGAATTCACAAACAAGTTAATTTAAAACTATATATCAATTTTAATATTATCAAAGCAAAATGAAACTAAGATAGTAAGCTGTACTATTTGCAATGAAATAGCAATAGAAAAAGTTGATTTTATATTTCAAAACAAATATCTATTGTGTAGTTTTATTTTATGTATTATGATAATTTAGTGATTTATCATATAGCATCTCTCCCTTGTCTTTCTCGTGAATCATTTTTTAAATAAATTTAACTGTTTATATATAAAACCGTGGATTTCTTTTATTATTTAAAAGTGTTGGTAATGGTGAATATTTATAAATCATATTAATGTATTTTTATAAGTAGATAACTTTAATAAGGGATAAGGCAACAGCACCCCACTCCAGTACTCTTGCCTAGAAAATCCCATGGATGGAGGAGCCTTGTAGGCTGCAGTCCATGGGGTCTCTAAGAGTCAGACATGACTGAGCGACTTCACTTTCACTTTTTACTTTCATGCATTGGAGAAGGAAATGGCAACTCACTCCAGTGTTCCTGCCTGGAAAATCCCAGGGACGGGGGAGCCTGGTGGGCTGCTGTCTCTGGGGTTGCACAGAGTCAGACATGACTGACACGACTTAGCAGCAGCATCAGCTGTAACTTTAATAAAATCATTTATGTGATATTTCCTAAATTTAAGTGAAAATATAAAAATAAATGTCAATTATTATCCATAACTTCTTGGAGTTAAAGAAATGCTCTTTTCCTTATGATGAGAAATTTTTGTAACTACTTTCTTAACAATATTCAAATATACTCACATCAGCGTTCACTATAATCACCATGTTGTACATTACATGTTTACAGAAATTATTGTCTTAATAGTTTCATATATGTATGCCAACTCATTATACAAGACATCTCATAGAATACTTCATACCAATTATATCTACGTAAAATTCAAAGAAAAAATGGCTATTTTGAATGAGTCAAATATAAAGAAAAAAAAGAAAAACTTTTATGGACACATGTTTTATATAATTTGGAGTAAATACTTAGGAGTGAAATTGCTGCATTGTGTAACATTAACTGTTAAATATAAGAAACTGTCAAACTGTCTTATAAAATAGTTGTACAGTCTTTATTCTGAAAATACCAGTTGCACTACATTTATTCTAATACTTGGGTTTTTTAGTTGCTAGAAGTTTTATTTATTCTACTCAAGGTTTTATATAGTTTATCCAATTTTCTATGTATTTAAGTGGGCAGGGATTTGGGGAAAGCAGTAAACCCAGCAAATCCCCATTACTCAGTTATAGACGAAAACAGAAGTCTTTTATTTTCACTTGTTAAGTGATGCATTAGCATTATTTAATAAAACATTAACTTAAAATAGCAATTTAAATAAGCTATTAGGTATAAAATGTTACAAACACATGTTGTACAACATGGGGGATATAAAAATATTTTATAATGACTAAATGAAATATACTCTTTAAATTTGCAAATCATTGGTGTTTGTGCAAGAGAAGCATTGACTTGAAAAAGAAGATGGTGGAATAGAAGATAGAAGAGGTGGATTTGAGTTCACTTTCTCTCACAAAAACACCAACTCATGACTAATTGTTGAACATCCATTGACAAATAAAGACTGGAACTTACAAAAACAAAGCCATTCTACACCAAAACACAAAGAAAAAGCCAAAAAATATGGAAGAAGGGGTTTTCACAATATAACCAAATCCTATACCTGCCAAGCAGGCAACCCACAAACTGAAAAACAAACAAACAAATAAAAAAATTCTAGAGGTTCACCAACAGGATGGAGAACCCTGAACCCTGAGTCAGGCATCAGTAAAAGGAGCCCCTCCACCCCCCCCCCCCCCCCACCACCAATCCCAGATCATTTGGTTTTGAAGGCCAACAGGGTTTGAATGCAGGAGCTCCACAGGACATGGGAAAACAGAGACTCCATTCTTGGAGGATACACACAAGTTTTCAACCACACTGGGACAAAGATCAGAGCAGTAAATTCATAGGACACTTTTACAAACATACCTGTGGGCCTGGGAAGGTCACCTGGGGAAGCATAGGACATCTTTGGCTCACTGAAAAAGCAAAGACCCTGGTTGTAGAGGCCCTAGGATTCTTCATTGGTTTGATATTTCATGGAGATAATCATTTTGGCATTAAGACCTGGCCTCATCCAACATCCTATAGACTCCAGTGTTGGGATGACTCAGACCAAACAACAGGATGGGAACACAGCCCCACCAATCAGTTCAGTTCAGTCGATCAGTCGTGTCCGACTCTTTGCAACCCTATGAATCGCAGCACGCCAGGCCTCCCTGTCCATCACAAACTCCCGGAGTTTACTCAAACTCATGCCCATCGAGTCGGTGATGCCATCCAGCCATCTCATCCTCTGTCGTCCCCTTCTCCTCCTGCCCCCAATCCCTCCCAGCATCAGGGTCTTTTCCAATGAGTCAACTCTTTGCAACATGTGACCAAAGTATTGGAGTTTTAGCTTCAGCATCAGTCCTTCCAATGAACACCAGGACTTATCTCCTTCAGAATGGACTGGTTGGATCTCCTTGCAGTCCAAGGGACTCAAGACTCTCAAGAGTCTTCTCCAACACCACAGTTCAAAAGCATCAATTTTTCGATACTCAGCTTTCTTCACAGTCCAACTCTCACATCCATACATGACCACTGGAAAAACCATAGCCTTGACCAGATGGACCTTGGTTGGCAAAGTAATGTCTCTGCTTTTTAATATGCTCTCTAGGTTGGTCATAACTTCCTTCAAAGGAGTAAGTGTCTTTTAATTTCATGGCTGCAGTCACCATCTGCAGTGATTTTGGAGCCCCCAAAAATAAAGTCTGATGCTTTTTCCACTGTATCCCCACCTATTTCCCATGAGGTGATGGGACCAGATGCCATGATCTTAGTCTTCTGAATGTTAAGGTTTAAGCCCATTTTTTTACTCCTCATTCACTTTCATCAAGAGACTTTTAGTTCCTCTTCACTTTCTGCCATAAGGGTGGTGTCATCTGCATATCTGAGGTTATTGATATTTCTCCTGGCAATCTTGATTTCAGCTTGTGCTTCTTCCACCCCAGCATTTCTCATGATGTACTCTGCATAGAAGTTAAATAAGCAGGGTGACAATATATAGCCTTGATGTACTCCTTTCCCTATTTGGAACCAGTCTGTTGTTCCATGCCCAGTTCTAACTGTTGCTTCTTGACCTGCATACAGGTTTCTCAAGAGATAGGTCAGGTGGTCTGGTATTCCCATCTCCTTCAGAATTTTCCACAGTTTATTGTGATCCAAACAGTGGGAGGGTTTGGAATAGTCAATAAAGTAGAAATAGATGTTTTTTTTCTGGAACTCTCTTGCTTTTTCAATGATCTAGTGGATATTGGCAATTTGACCTCTGGTTCCTCTGCCTTTTCTAAAACCAGCTTGAACATCTGGAAGTTCTCAGTTCATGTATTGCTGAAAAAAGACCTATAAGACCTTTTAGAACTAACACCCCAAAAAAGATGTCCTTTTCATTATAGGGGACTGGAATGCAAAAGTAGGAAGTCAAGAAACACCTGGAGTAACAGGCAAATTTGACCTTGGAGTACAGAATGAAGCAGGGCAAAGGTTAATAGAGTTTTGCCAAGAGAATACACTGGTCATAGCAAACATCCTTTTCCAAAAACACACAAGAAGACTCTACACATGGACATCACCAGATGGTCAATACATCTCTTGACACACTCCTGCCCATCAGAGAGATAAGACCAAGCTCAACCAAGCAGTGAGCAAGCACTAGTCCTTCAAAGTACAAAGCCTGAGCAAACCCCCAGAATAACCTCACCCACAGGTGGCAGAAACCAGGAGCAAGAAGATGTCTCACAGCCTGTAGAAAGGAGACCACAAACAGAAAATGACACAAAATTAAACTGCATAAAAAATATGTTCCAGATAATGTAATAAGACCTCAGAAGAACAACTAAATGATGTGGAGATAGGCAATATGCCTGAAAAATAATGCTGAATATTGATAGTAAAGATGATCCAAGGTCTAAGAAAAAGAATGGAGACACAGACTGAGAAGATAAAAGAAATATTTAGTGAAAAATAAAGGAATGAAAAAATAAGCACAGAGATTAACAATACAATAACTGAAATAAAAAATACACAAGGAAGAATCAGCAGCAGATTATATCAGGCAGAAGAAAAAAAAAATGAATAAGTGAGCCAGAAGAAAGATAAATGGAAATCACTGCCATGGAATAGAATAAAACAAAAATAATGAAAAGAACTGAAGACAGTCTTGGAGACCTCTGACACAATATTAAACTCACCAACATTGATATTATAAGGATTTAAAAAGATGAAGTGAGAGACAGAGGATCTAAGAAAATATTTGGAGAAATAATAGCTAAAAATTTCCTAACATGGAAAAAGAAATTCTCACTTAGTTCCAAGAAGTTCAGAGTTCCATATATGGTAAACCCAAGAAGGAACACACCAAGACATACATTAATCAAATTGAGATGAGAAAACAGTGGAAACAGTGGCTGACTTTATTTTTCTTGGCTCCAAAATCACTGCAGATAATGATTGCAGCCATGAAATTAAGACGCTTACTCCTTGAAAGGAAAATTATGACCAACCTAGATAGCATATTAAAAAAAGAGAGAGAGATATTACTTTGCCAACAAAGGCCCGTCTAGTCAAGGCTATGGTTTGACTGAACTGAACTGAACTGAATTGAGAAACAAATAAAAAATATTAAAAGCAACAAGGAAAATTCAGCAAACAATATACAATGGAATCCAAATAAAATTATCAGTAAGTTTTCAACAGAAAGTCTGCAGGGAAGAAAAGAGTGCCATGATATAAATAAAGTAATGAAAAAGAAAAACCTGCAACCAAAAGTGCTCTACCCAACAAGGCACTAGTTCAGATTCAGCATACATATCAAAAGCTTTACAGAAAAGCAAAAGCTAAGATAATTCAGCACTATCAAACCACTTTTGCAACAAATGCTAAAGGAGCTTCCCTAGGCAAAAAAAAAAAAAAAAAAAAAAATGCAATAAGAAATAAGAACGCTATGAATGGGAGAGCTCACCAGTAAAAGCAAAGACAAAGATAGGAAATCACACACACACACACACACACACACATGCACACACACATAAAAACAAGTATCCTTGATAGGAAAAGATAGATGGTGCCAAGTCGTGTCTGACTCTTGCAAACCCATGAACTGTAGCCCACCAGACCTCTCTCTATGGGATTCTCCAAGCAAGAATACTGGAGTGGGTTGCCATTTCCTTTTTCTAGGGGAACTTCCCTACCCAAGAATTGAACTCAGGTCTCCTGCATTGCATATGTTTATTGACTGAGAGTACAAATGCAGGATATTAGAAACCTATATGAACTTAAGAGGAAATATGTATATATATCTATATATACTGCTTTAAATAGCTAGTCTCTTTATTTATATATATAGATATATATATACACATATATATATATGTGTGTGTATGTGTGTGTATACACATATGTATAAATATATAAAATGTTATATCAAAACGTCTCAGTAACTTCAAATCAAGAATTACAATACAAAGACACATAAAAGCAATTCAAACAAAAAACTAAAGAAAGTCATCAAAAGAGAGAACAGAAGAGGAAGAGAAGAAAAATATATACAAACACAAAGCAATTAACCAGATAATAATAATACATATATCAAAATTATCTTAAGTGTAAGTGGTGTAAATGGATTAAATGCTGCAACCAAAAGACAGACTGTCTGAATGGCTACAGAAACAAGACGTGTATGCATGCTGTCTAAATGAAAGCCACTAGCTCAGATCTAGGGATGTATACAGACCGAAAATGAGGGACTATAAAAATATATTGAATACAAATAGAAATCAAAAGAAAGCTGGAGGAGAAATATTCATATCAGGAAAAAGAAAACTTTCAAATAAACACAGTTACAGAGACAAAGTCATTAGAAAATGATTCAGAGATCAGCCTAAGAAGATAAAATAATTATAACTATATAGGCACCCAAACATATGAGCACCTGAATATATGATGCTATTACTAACAGTCATAAAATGAAAATTTGAAAGTTACACAATAAAAATAGGAGATTTTAACACCCCACTTATATTAATGAACAGATCACTCCGACAGAAAATCAGAAAAGAAACACAGGCCTTAAATGACACATTAGAACAGATGACTTAACTGATATTCATAGAGCATTCCATATGGAAGCAGTAGAAAAGAGTCTCCTCAGGTGCATATAGAACATCCTCCAAGATATATATCTCGGACCATAAAGCAAGCCGTGGT
This sequence comes from Hydropotes inermis, assembly GCA_020226075.1. NCBI lineage: Eukaryota > Metazoa > Chordata > Mammalia > Artiodactyla > Cervidae > Hydropotes > Hydropotes inermis. The sequence continues at coordinate 441,301 of CM035276.1, read as the reverse complement.
AAATTTAAGAAAATTGAAATCACATTAAACATCTTTTCTGAACACAATGCTAAGATATTAGAAGTTGATTACAGGAAAAAAAAAAAAACACAATACATGGAAGCTAAACAATATGTCAGTAAAGGACCAGGGAATCATCAAAAATTCAAACAGAATATTAAAAATACCTAGTGGTAAAGAATCTGCTGCCAATGCAGGTTCAATCCCTGGGTGGGAAGATATCCTGGAGAAGGGCATGACAATCCATTCCAGTATTCTTGCCTGGAAAATCCCATGGACAGAGGAGCTTAGTGGGCTATGGTCCATAGGATTGCAAGGAGTCAGACACAACTGAAACAGCTTAGCCCTTAGTACAACAGGAAAAAAAAAAAAAAAAAAAAAACAAGCCACAACACATGGAGGCTAAATGATTTTTTAGTAAAGAAACAGTGAATCACCAAAAAATTAGAGAAAATTAAAAATATCTAGGGACAAATGAAAACACAATGATCCAAAAACTTATGGGAGGTAGCAAAAACATTTCCAAGAGTGAATTTTATAGCAATAAAATCTGACCTCAGGAAATAAGAAAAATATCAAACAAACAACCTGACCTTACAACTAATGTAACAAGAGAAAGGAAAGCAAAACCCAAAGTCAGAAGAAGGAAAATAATAATAAAATCAGAACAGAAATTATTTACATAAAAACAAAAGAAGCAATAGAATACACCAGTGAAATTAGAACTTGGTTCATTACAAAGATAAAATAAATTGATGAACTTTTAGCCAGACTCATAAAGAAAAAAAAAGTGGGGGGGTCAGAGGACCTAAATCAATAAAAAATTAGAAATGAAAAAGAAGTTACTACCAACATCTCAGAAATACAAAGAATCATAAATGAATTCTATCAGCAATTATGAGCTGATAAAATGGACAAATTCTTAGAAAAGCACAACCTTCCAAGACTGAATCAAAACAAGATAGAAAAATATGAAAAGACAACCACAAATAATCTAAACTGATACTGTGATTTAAAAAACAAAAACAAAACACTCCAAACAACAAATGTCTAGGATCAGATGGTTTCACATGCAAATGTTATCAAACATTCAGAGAAGAGTTAACACCTATCCTTCTGAAACTATTTGAAATATTGTAGAGGAAGAAACACTCACAAACACTTTTTGGGAGGCCATGATACTAAAACCAGATGATGATCTGAGAGAATAGCATTGAAACATGTATATTATCATATGTGAAACAGATCACCAGTCCAGGTTTGATGCATGAGACAGGGAGCTCAGGGCTGGTGCACTGGGATGACCCTGAGGGATGGAATGGGGAGGGATGTGGGAGGGGGTTTCAGGATGGGGAACGCATATACACCCATGGCTGATTCATGTCAATGCATGACAAAAACCACTACAGTATTGCAAAGTAATTAACCTCCAATTAAAATAAATTAATTAAAATAAAAAAGAATTAACAATTAAAAAAAAGCAGACAAAGATACAACAACAAAAAAAGAAAATTACAGGCCAATATTACAGATGAATATAGGTTGAAAAAGCCTCAACAAAATATTACCAAACAAAATCCAACACATTAAAAGGATCATATACTATGATCAAATGTACTTTATCCCAGGGATGTAATGATTTTTTATTATGCACAAATAAATCAGTATGATACATTACAGTAACAAACTGAAGAAAGAAAACCATACGAACATCTGAATAGATGCATTAAAAGTTTTTGACAAAATTCAACATGCATTTCAGTTAAAAATTCTCTAGAAAGATGACATATATGGAACCTTCATCAGTATAATAAAGGCTATGCATGAGAAACCTAGAGAAAACATCATACTCAACAATGAAATCCTGAAAACGTTTCCTCAAAGATAAGACACAAGACAAGAATGACCACTCTCAACACTTTTACTTAACATAGTTTTGGAAGTCCTAGCTATGTTAGCCAGAGGGGGAAAAAAGGGAATATACATAATACACATTGGGAAAGAATTAAAATTATTACTGTGTCCACATGACATGATACTACATATAGAAAATTTTAAAGACACTGTGTGTGTGGGTGCTAAGTTGCTTCAGTCATATCTGACTCTTTGACACTATGGAGTTTAGCCCACCAGGCTCCTCTGTCCATGGGACTCTCCAGGCAAAAATAACTGGAGAAGGTTGCCATGTCCTCCTCCAAGGATCTTCCCTACCCAGGGATCAAACCTGTGTCTCTTATATCTCCTGTATTAGCAGATGGATTCTTTATCACTAGCACCATCTGGGAAGCCCACTAATAATGCTACTGGAACACTATTAGAGATGATCAATGAATTTGGTAGAATTGTAGGGTACAGAACTAATACACAGAAACCTGTCACAAAAGATTAGATAAAGAAATTAAGAAAACAACCCCAATTATCATCACATCAAAACCAACAAAATACTAGGAATAAACCTACCTAGTAAAATGAAAGAATTGCACTCCGAAAACTATATGACAATGATGAAAGAAATTGGCAATGATACAAACAGCTTAAAGGTATATCACATTCTGTGGGAAACTCTTAAAGAGATGGGAATAGCAGACCTCCTGAGAAACCTGTAAGTCAAGAAGAAATAGCGAGAATTGGATTTGGAAAATGTGACTGGTTCAAAATTGTGAAAGGTGTAAAACAAGGTTGTATATTTTCATCCTGCTATTTAACTTAAATTCAGAATCCATCATGAAAATGCCAGGCCAGATAAATCACAAGCTGGAATCTAGATTGCTGGGGAAAATATCAATAACCTCAGACATGTAGATGACACCACCCTTATGGCAGAAAACAAAGAGGAACAAAAGAGTCTCTTGATGAAAGTAAAAGAGGAGAGTGAAGAAAACTGGCATAAAATTCAATATTCAATAAACTAAGATCATGGCATCTGGTCCCATCACTTCATGGCAAATAGATGGGGAAACAGTGACAGACTTTATGTTCTTGGGCTCCAAAGTCACTGCAGATGGTGACTGCAGCCATGAAATTAAAAAATGTTTGCTCCTTGGAAGAAAAGTTATAACCAACCTAGACAGCATATCAAAAAGCAGAGACATTACTTTGCTGACAAAGGTCTGTCTAGTCAAAACTATGGTTCTTCCAGTAGTCATGCATGTATGTGAGAGTTGCACTATAAAGAAAGATGAGTGACAAAGAGTTGATGCTTTTGAACTGTGGTGTTGGAGAAGACTCTTGAGAGTCCCTTGGACTGCACGCAGTTCAAACCAGTGAATCCTAAAGGAAATCAGTCCTGAATGTTCATTGGAAGGACTGATGCTGAAGTTGAAACTCTAGTACTTTGGCCCCCTGATGTGAAGAACTGACTCATTAGAAAAGACCCTGATGCTGAGAACTATTAAAGTAGGAAGAGAAGGGAACAACAGAGGATGCGATGGTCTGATGGCATCACTGACTCAGCGGACATGAGTTTGAGTAAGCTCCGGGATTTGGTGATGGAGAGGGAGGCCTTTCATGTTGTAGTCACGACTGCAGTAACAACTAAGTGAATGAACTGAACTGAATTGATATAACTCTTTATGGCAAGTTCAATTGCCCCAAATCTCTATTTGATATCATTTTCTCTCTGAGTCAGTCTTGAGTGCATAAAAGCAGTATGATTACATATTTTTAAGGTACAACTTATTATTATAAAATGATGTTGATTATTCTATAATTATTCTTAGTTTTCCATGTAGTTACTTTCAGTTTCAAAAGAGCAGAGGTCTTTGTACATTTAAAAGGACAAGAAAATCCCCACATAATTGTAAAGGACAAAAGAAAGAAGGGGTAAAGAATAAGAGAAGTGGGAGAGGATCTGTACCCTGGGGATAATTGAAAGAAAGTAGAGATTCCCACATCTGGGGAAGCCCTCTCACCAGCAGAATATCAGCTGGGACAGAAGCGGCTCTTCAGGGGCTTGGAGGAGAGCACAGAAACTGGTCTGTGGCAAGCAGAACAGAGTGAGACACACACAGATTGTCTGAGCCATAGCCCTGCATGCCCCAGCCTGAGATGTGTGCACACTGGTGTAGATCGGGGCTAGGATTTGGAAAGCAGATTCATGGACAGAATTGATGTTGGCTGTGAAGAGACATCCTGAAGGGGTGGGAGAGAGGAGCTCCACAATTGGGAATGCTTATGCAGGAAACCTGGGCCACCATAAAAGTGTAGTGCCATTGTCGATTGATGCAAAAGAGGCAGAAGTGCCATTGCAGCCTCTCTTCCCATGCTCTGATTATTACAGTTCTGGCTCACTGCCTCACTTGTCCCATCTCCTCCAGGCAAGCAACCTGAGGACCTCAGGCATCAGCTCCCTTTCACCCCACATACGAGCTGGGTCCAAATCTCTTGAGTCTGTGGCCACTGGCTCACTCTCCTGTGTGCCCAAACTCCTCTGCTAGGGCTGACAGTGTCATGCTTTTGGCTGCTGGCTACCAGCTGTCTTGCATGAATAGCCTCCAGCTCCCTGGCATGACCCAGTGCCATCCCCATTGAAATGGCTCATGTGTTCTGGAGCGGCCTTGTGAGCAGGTGTTTGTGAGTGGCCCACAGGCAGAGGTGGAGCTGAAACAACAGCTTAATCCCAGAGGTCAACCTTAACACCTTAAAAGAAGATCTGAAATCTCTTCTCATGGCTGCAAACTATAGTTATACTCCTACAACCAACTTGATAAATTCAGCACCTATAGAACATCTGAATGATCAACAACTGCTCACGCAGCAGATGAATCTAGTCCATCTAGTGGACTTTGTGGGCACATACAGACAAGAAATGGGCCAGATCAGAGTCTGAGGTGCCCCCATACCTCAGACTCATGCCTTCAGAGTCTGAGTGCCCACACTGGGTCCAGATGCATGAATACTGCAATCCTGTGACCTGACTATAATTGATCTCTACTGGTGGCCTGGTGAAACCAATGCCTAAGAGACACCAGGACCAATTGTCAGCATAACCATGGTTAAGGTCATGCCAAGAGCAGTGCCAAAAACAGAGTAACTTGTTAGCTCACAAAAAGAGTAAAAGGTGACACAACGGAGCATGTTCACAAATGAACAACTTCAGAGGAGAAAGACTCAATGGTGTATCTCCCAGTGGGAGCATTCCAATCCCACCTACCTCATATCATAAACCAGAAACACAGCTATAAAATAGATCTGGGAGCCTCTACTCCAACAACTAAGGAGGATATTTTTGTCCCTGACAGGGCAGTGACAATGACAGAGCAAAGGCAAAGACAAAGGCAAAAGTCAGAGCAAAGCCCCTCAATACCAAGGGCATGCATGGGTCACCACGACAACAGTCAAACTCTGCATCAATGGGAGGGGGAATCAGGATGGGGAATACATGTATATCCAAGGCTGATTCATGTCAATGTATGACAAAAACCACTACAATATAAAAAAAATAAAGTGAAGTAAATATCCTAAAAAAAAAAAAAAAAAAACCGTGCATCAAGGGCAATATTGGCCAGCATACACAAAGGAACAAGTTGGTAGACATCTAAACTGAAAATAACCCTCATAATAACAACAACCACAACCACAACAATGGCAAACATAAATGAACATTACAATAACTGAAATAAAAACTATACTGGGAGTATTCAATAGCAGAATGGATAAGTGAGCTGAAAGTTAGAATGGTAGAAATCACTCTCACAGAACAGATTAAAGGAAAAAAAAATGAATGAAAAGAAGTGAAGATAGTTTCAGAAACCTCTGGGGCAGAGAAGAAAAGCATGAACAGATATCCCAGAAAAAGAAGAGAAAGAAAATGTGGGAGAAAATATTTGAAGATATTTTAGTTGAAAGCTTGACTAACATGTAAAGAAAATAATCAGCCAAGTCCAGGAAGCACAAAGAGCTCAATACAGAATAAAATGAAGGAGGAACATGCTGAGACATTACTCAAACTGATTAAAATTGATAACAGAAAAAAAATTAAAAACAACAAGGGAAGAGCAATAAACAATGTAAAAGGGAATTCACATATGGTGTTCAGCTGATTTTTTTTTTTTTTTTTTTTTTTTAGCAAAAACTCTTCAGGCCAGAAGGAAGTGGGTGGTATGATATATTCCAAGGGGTAAAAAAGAGAAAACTACAACTAAAAATATTCTACTCAGCAAGGCTTTAATTAAGATTCAATGATGAAATCAAAAGCCTTACACAAGCAAAAGCTAAGAGAATTCAAATTCCATATCCGCCAGAGAGGTTCAGACGGTTCAGACAAACTTCTGCACACCAGGACCCACAGACCCCACAGAGCTTGAGACAGAACTGTGTTTGAATGTCTCCTGCAGAGGTATGGGTCAGCAGTGGACTGCCGCAGGGGCAGGTACTCTGGGTGCAGTAGACCTGGGAAGGGCATAAGTCCTCTTGGAGGAGGTTGCCATTAACCCCACCACAGAGCTTCCAGAGCTTACAGAGGATTGGGGAAAGACACTTGGAGGGCATAAACAAAACCTTGTGAACACCAGGATGAGGAGAAAGGAACAGTGAACCCAAAAAGATTGACCCAAACTTGCCTGTGAGTGGCCAGCAGCCTCTGGTGGAGGCGTGGTTCAACAGAGGCCTTCTGGAGGGTTGGGGGCACTGAGTACAGCAGTGCCTGCATGGGACCTTTTGAGGAGGCCACCGTTATCTTCATTACCTCCACCATAGGGTGACCTCAGGTCAAATAACAGGGAGGGAACACAGCCCCACACATCAACAGAAAGTTGGATTAAAGGTATGCTGAGTTTGAAAACCACAATCACAGAAAACTAACCAATGTGATTAAATGGACCACAACCTTGTCTAAACAATGAAACTACGAGCCATGCCATGTAGGGCCACCAAAGATGGATGTGCCATGGTCGAGAATTCTGACAAAATGTGGCCCACTGGAAAAGGGAATGGCAAACAACTTCAGTATTCTTGCCCTGAGAACCCCATGAACAGTATGAAAAGCTAAAAATATATGACACTGAAGGTGAACTCCCCAGACTGGTAGGTGCCCAATATGCTACCGGAGATTTGTGGAGAAATAACTCCTAAAAGAGTGAAGAGACACAACCAAAGCAAGAACAACATCCAGTTGTGATGTGATTGGTGATGGACATAAAGTCCAATGCTGTAAAGAAAAACACTGCATAGGAACCTGGAATGTTACATCCATAATCAAGGCAAATTTGAAGTGGTAAAACAGGAAATGGCAAGAGTGAAAATCAACATTTTAGGAATCAGCAAACTAAAATGGACTGGAATGGGTGAATTTAAATCAGAAAAGAACTATATCTACAACTGTGGGCAAGAATTCCTTGGAAGAAATGGAGTAGCCGTCATAGTAAACAAAAGAGTCCTAAATGCAGTACTTGGATAAAATCTCAAAAACAACAGAATGATCTCTGTTCATTTCCAAGGCAAGCTATTCAATATCACAGTAATTCAAGTCTATGCCCTGACCAGTAATGCTGAAGAAGCTGAAGTTGAACAGTTCTATGAAGACCTACAAGACTTTCTAGAACTAACATCCAAAAAAGATTTCCTTTTCATTATAGGGGACAGCAATGCAAAAGTAGGAAGTCAAGAGATACTCCTAGCAACAGGCAAATTTGGCCTTGAAGAAGAGATTGGAGCAGGGCAAAGGCTGATAAAATTTTTCCAAGAGAAAGCATTGGTCATAACAAACACCCTCTTCCAATAACACAAGTGGAGACTACACATGGACATCACCAGATGATCAATACTGATATCAGATTGATTAGATTTTTTACAGTCAAAGATGGAGAAGCTCTATAAAGTTGTCACAAACAAGACCAGAAGCTGGCTGTGGCTCAGATCATGAACTCCTTATTGCCAAATTCAGATTTAAATTGAAGAAAGTAAGGAAAAACACTAGCTAGACCATTCAGGTTGACGTAAATAAATCACTTACAGTTTTACAATGGAAGTGACAAATAAACTCAAGGGTTTAGATCTGATAGACATAGTGGTAGAAGAACTATGGGCTGAGGATAGTGACATGTACAGAAGGCAGTGATCAAGACCACCCCCAAGCAAAAGAAAGGCAAAATGGCTGTCTGAGGAGGCCTTACAAATAGCAGAGAAAACAACAGACGTGAAAGCCAAAGGAGTAAAGAGAAGATATACCCATTTGAATGCAGAGTTCCAAAGAATATCAAGGAGAGATAAGAAAGCCTTCCTCAGTGATCAAAGGAAAGAAATAGAGGAAAATAGTAGAATGGGAAAGACAAGAGATTTCTTCAAGAAAATTAAAGATACCAAGGGAATATTTCATGCAAAGATGGACACAATAAAGGACAGAAGTTGTGTGGACCTAACAGAAGCAGAAGATATTAAGAAGAGGTGCAAGAATACACAAAAAAATTATTCAAAAAAACCTTAATGACCCAGATAATCAAGATGATGTGGTCACTCACTTAAGGCCAGACATCCTAGAATGTGAAGTCAAATAGACCTTAAGAATCATCACTATGAACAAAGCCAGTGGAGGTGATGGAATTTCATTTAAGCTATTTCAAAACTTAAAAGATGATGCTGTGAAAGTGCTTCACTCAAAATGCCGGCAAATATGGAAAACTCAACAGTGGCCACAGGGTTGGAAAAGGTCAGTTTTCATTCCAATCCCAAAGAAAGTCAATGCCAAAGAATGCTCAAACTACTTCATAATTACATTAATCTCACACACTAGCAAAGTAGTGCTCAAAACTCTACAAGCCAGGCTTCAGCAGTACATGAGCCATGAACTTCCAGATGTTCAAGCTGGATTAAGAAAAGGTAGAGGAACCAGTAATCCAGTTGCTCACATCCATTGGATCATTGAAAAAGCAACAGAGTTCCAGAGAAACATCTACTTTTGCTTTACTGACTATGCCAAAGCCTTTGACTCTGTGGATCACAACAAACTATGGTATATTCTGAAAGAGATGGGAATATCAGCCCACCTGACCTACCTTTTGAGATAGTTGTATCCAAATCAAGAAGCTGCAGTTAAAACTGGACATGCAACAGCAGACTGGTTCCAAAGACCCTTGGGAAAAGAGTACATCAAGGCTGTATATTGTCACCCCACTTATTTAACTTATGCAGAGTACATCTTGAGAAATACTGAACTAAACAAAACACAAGCTGGAATGAAGATTACCAAGAGAAATATCAATAACTTTAGATATGCAGATGACACCACCCTTATGGCAGAAAGCGAAGAACTAAAGAGCCTCTTGAAGAAAATGAAAGAAGAGAGTGAAAAAGTTGGCTTAAAACTGGATATTCAGAAAACTAAGATCATGACATCCAGTCCCATCACTTCATGGCAAATAGATGGGTAAACAATGGAAACAGTCACAGACTTTATTTTGGGAGACTTCAAAATCACTGTAGATGGTGACTGCAGCCATGAAATTTAAAGGCACTTCCTCTTTGGAAGAAAAGTTATTAACGACGTAGATAGCATATTTTAAAAAGCAGAGCCATTACTTTGCCAACAAAGGTCTGTCTAGTCCCAGCTATGGTTTTTCCAGTAGTCATGCATGGATGTGAGAGTTGGACTACAAAGAAAGCTGACCACAAAAGAATTGATGCTTTTGAACCTTGGTGTTGTAAAAGACTCTTGAGTGTCCCTCAGACTGCAAGGAGAGCCAACAAATCCATCCTAAAGGAAACCAGTCCTGAATTTTCATTGGAAGGGCTGATGTTGAAGCTGAAACTCCAATACGTTGGCCACCTGATGCCAAGAACTAACTCATTTGAAAAGATTCTGATGCTGGGACAGATTGAAGGTGGGAGGAGAAGGGGACGGCAGAGGAGGAGATGGTTGGGTGGCATCACTAACTCGATGGACATGAGTTTCATTAAACTCTGGGAGTTAGTGTTGTACAGGGAGGCCTTATGTGTTTTAGCCCATGGAGTCTCAAAGAGCTGGACACAACTACATGACCGAACTGAACAAGGAACTTAGATATCAATAATTGCATTAAATATAATTGGATTAAATGCTCTAAGCAAACAATATTAACTGGCTAAATTGATACAATCCATGACCCACATGCATGGTGTCTGTAAGAGACCTGCTTCAGATCTAGAGACACATGTACACTGAAATGAGGGGATGGAAAAAGTAACTCCATGCAAATGGAAATTTGAAAAAATGTAGAGTAGCAATATTCAACTCAGACAAAATGTACTTTAAAATACTGTTACAAGAGACAGGGAAAGACACAATATAAGAATCTAGGGATCAATCCAATAAGAAACTATAACAACTGTAAATATATATAAATATATATGTATGTATATATGCATATATATATATATACACCCTATATATTTCTCCAGATATTTACAATTTCTATATTTAACAATACAAGAAGAAGCTGTAACAATTGTAAACACACACACGCACACACGCACACAAATTCTATAAAGAAGACCACAGTACATAAGGCAAATAGTAATAGCAAAAAAGAGGAAACTGACATTATCCCAAAAGTAATGGGGGATTTTACACTTCATTTACTCCAGTAGACTGCTCATCCAGACAGAAAATTAATAAGGAAACATAAGCCTTAAATGACATATTGATCCATATAGATTTAATTGATATGTACAGAATACTGCAAAATTCAGAGTTAAATTGAAAAAAGTAGGGGAAACCAGTTGACCATACATGTATGACCTAAATCACACCCTTTACGATTATACAGGGGAAGTGACAAATACATTCAAGGGATTAGATCTGATAGATAGAGTGCCTAAAGAACTATGTTTGTAGGTTCATGACATTGTACAGGAGGCAGTGATCAAAACCATCCCCAATAAAAAGAAATGCAAAAGGAAATGTAGTTGTCTGAGGAGGACTTAGAAATTGCTGAGAAAAGAAAAGAAGCTAAAAGCAAAAAAGAAAAGATATACCAGTCTGAATGTAGAGTTCCCAAAAATAGCCAAGAGAGATAAGAAAGCCTAAGTGATGAATCTGTGAAAAACACAGATTGTGAAATCACAGTTATAGACAACTAGTCAAATTGATCACATGGACCACAGCCTTGTCTAACTCAATGAAACCAAGTCATGCTGTGTCAGGCCACCCAAGACAGATGGGTCATGGTGGAGAGGTCTGACAGAAGGTGGTCCACTGGAGAAGGGAATGGCAAACCACATCAGTATTCTTGCCTTGAGAAACCCATGAACAATATGAAAAGGCAAAAAGATAGGACACTGAAAGATGAACTCCCCAGGTCGGTAGGTGCACAATATGCTACCAGAGATCAGTGGAGAAATAACTCCAGAAAAAATGAAGGGATGGAGCTAAAGCAAAAACAACACCCAGTTGTGGATGGGACTGCTGATAGAAGCAAGGTTCGATGATGTAAAGAGCAATATTGCATAGGAACCTGGAATGTTAGATCCATGAAGCAAGGCAAATTGGAAGTGGCCAAACAGGAGATGGCAAGAGTGAATGTCAACATTCTAGGAATCAGGGAATTAAGATGAACTGGAATGGGTGAATTTAACTTAGATGATCATTATATCTACTACTTTGGAGAGTAATCCTTTGGAAGAAATGGAATAACCATCATAGTCAACAAAAGAGTCCGAAATGCAGTACTTGGATAAAATCTCAAAATGACAGAATGATCTCTGTTCATTTCCAAGGCAAACCATTCAATATCACGATAATCCAAGTCTATGCTCCAACCAGTAATGCTGAAGAAGCTGAAGTTGAACAGTTCTATGAAAACCTACAAGACATTCTAGAACTAACACCCAAAAAAGATGTCCTTTTCATTATAGGGGACTAGAATTCAAAAGTAGGAATTCAAGAAACACCTGGAGTAATGGGCAAATTTGTCCTTGGAGTACAGAATGAAGCAGGGTAAAGGCTAATAGAGTTTTGTCAAGAGAAAGCATTGGTGATAACAAACACCCTCCTCCAACAACACAAGAGAAGACTCTACATGACATCACTGTATGGTTGATACCAAAATCAGATTGATTATTTTCATTGCAGCCAAAGATGCAGAAGCTCTATATAATCAGCAAAAATATGAACAGAAGCTGACTGTGGCTCAGATCATGAACTGCTTATTGTCAAATTCAGACTGAAATTGAAGAATGTGGAGAAAACCATTAGACCATTCAGGTATGACCTAAATCAAATCCCTTCTGACTATACAGTGGAAGTGAGAAATAGATTTAAGGGGCTAGATGTAATAGAGTGCCTGATGAACTATGGACAGAGGTTCATGACATTGTACAGGAGACAGGACTCACCATCCCCAGGGAAAAAAAATGCAAAAAAAAGCAAAATGGCTGTCTGAGGAGGGCTTACAAATAGCTGTAAAAAGAAGGGAAGTGAAAAGCAAAGGAGAAAAGGAAAGATATACCCATTTGAATGCAGAGTTCCAAAGAATAGCAAGGAGAGATAAGAAAGCCTTCCTCAGCAATCAAGGCAAAGAAATAGAGGAAAACAACAGAATCAGAAAGACTAGAGATCTCTTCAAGAAAATTAGAGATACCAAGGGAACATTTCATGCAAAGATGGGCTCAATAATGAACAGAAATGGCAAGGATCTAACAGAAGCAAAAGATATTAAGAAGAGGTGGCAAGAAAACCCAGAAGAACTGTACAAAAAAAGATCTTGAAGGTCCAGTCAGAATGGTGTGATCACTCACCTAGAGCCAGACATACTTGAATGTAAAGTCAAGTGGGCCTTAGGAAGCATCACCATGAACAAAGCTAGTGGAGGTGATGGAATCCCACTTGAGCTATTTCAAATCCTAAAAGAAGATGCAGTGAATGTCCTGCACTCAATATGTCAGAAAATTTGGAAAACTCAGAAGTGGCCAAAAGACTGGAAAAGGTCAGTTTTCATTCCAATCCCAAAGAAAGGCAATCCCAAAGAATGCTCAAACTACCACACAATTGCACTCATCTTACACACTAGTAATGTGATGCTTAAAATTTTCCAAGCCAGGCTTCAGCAATCCAAGAACCATGAACTTCCACATATTCAAGCTGGTTTTAGAAAAGGCAAAGGAAGAGATCAAATTGCCAACATCTGCTGAATCATCAAGAAAGCAGAAGAGTTCCAAAAAAACATCCATTTCTGCCTTATTGACTATGCCAAAGCCTTTGACTGTGTGGATCACAATAAACTGCAGAAAATTCTGAAAGAGTTGGAAATACCAGACCACCTGACCTGCCTCTTGAGAAACCTGTATACAGGTTGCCTCAGTTAGAGGCAACAGTTAGAACTGGACATGGAACAGCAGACTGGTTCCAAATAGGAAAAAGAGTATGTCAAGGCTGTATATTGCCACAGCACCTCTTTAACTTATATGCAGAGTACATCATGAGAAACGCTGGACTGGAGGGAGCACAAGCTGGACTCAAGATTGCTGGGAGAAATGTCAATAATCTCAGATATGCTGATGACACCACCCTTATGGCAGAAAGCGAAGAACTAAAGATCCTTTTGATGAAAGTGAAAGAGGAGAGTGAAAAAGTTGGCTTAAAGCTCAACATTCAGAAAACTAAGATCATGGCATCCGGTCCCATCACTTCATGGGAAATAGATGGTGAAACAGTGAAAAGAGTGGCTGACTTTATTTTTCTGGGCTCCAAAATCACTGCAGATGGTGATTGCAGTCACGAAATTAAAAGATGCTTACTCCTTGGAAGGAAAATTATGATCAACCTAGGTAGCATATTAAAAAGCAGAGACATTACTTTGTCAACAATGGTACATCTAGTCAAAGCTATTGTTTTCCAGTGATCATGTGTGGATGTGAGAGATGGACTCTAAGGAAAGTTGGGGGCAGAAGAATTGTTACTTTTGAACTGTAGTGTTGGAGAAGACTCTTGAGAGTCACTTGGACTGTAAGGAGATCCAACTAGTCTATCATTGGAAAGACTTATTTTGAAGCTGAAACTCTAATACTTTGGCCACCTCATGTGAAGAGCTGACTCATTTGAAAAGACCCTGATGCTGGAAAAGACTGAGGGCAGGAGGAGAAGGGGATGACAGAGGATGAGATGGTTGGATGGCATCACCGACTCATTGGACATGGGTTTGGGTGGACTCCAGGAGTTGGTGATGGACAATGAGGCTTGGCGTGCTGCGATTCATGGGGTCACAAAGAGTCGGACACGACTGAGCAACTGAACTAAACTGAAGTGATCAATGCAAAGAAATATCTCTTCAGGAAAATTAGAGCTATTAAGTAAACATTTCACACAGTGATGGGTTCAATAAAGGACAGAAATGATATGGACTTTAAAAAAGAAGAAGATAATAACAAGAGGTGCCAAGAAAATGCAGAAGAACTATACAAAAAATTTTTAATAAACCATATTACCACGATAGTATGATCACTCATGTAGAGGCAGACATCCTGGAGTCTGAACCCCCGTGGGTCTTAGGAAGCATCAGAATGAACAAAGCTAGTTAAGATGATGAGATTCCAGCTGATATTTCAAAACCTAAAAGACAATACGTTAAAATGCTGTGCTCAAATGGAAAACTCAGCATTGGCCACAGGACTGGAGAACCTCAGTTTTCATTTAATCCCAAAGAAAGGAAAGTCCAAAGAATGTTCAAACTACTGCACAATTGCACTAATCTCACAAGATAGCCAAGTAATGCTCAAAGTTCTCCAAGATACGCTTCAACAATATGTGAACCATGAACTTCCAGATCTTCAACCTTGATTTAGAAAAGGCAGAGGAATCAGAGACCAAACTAACACATATGTTGGCTCATAGAAAAAGTATGAGAGTTCCAGGAAAACATTTACTTCTGCTTTATTGACCACACCAAAGCCTTTGTGTGGATCACAACTGCAGAAAATTCTCCAAGAGATGGGAATACAAGAACACCTTTCCTTCCTCCTGAAAAATTTGTATGCAGGTCAAGAAGCAGCAGCTAGAACCAGGCATGGAACAACAGACTGGTTCCAGATTGGGAAAAGAGTATGTCAAGGCTGTATATTGTCATCCTGCTTATTTAACTTATATGCAGTGTACATCATGCAAAATGCTGGACTGAATGAAACACAAGCTGGAATCAATATTGTCAGGAGAATATCAGTAACCTCACATATGCAAATGACTCCACCCTGATGGCAGAAAGTGGAGAGGAATTGAAAAGCCTCTTGATGAATATGAAAGAGGAGGGTGAAAAAGCTGACTTAGAACTCAATATTCAAAAAATTAACATCTTGTTTTTTGAGGAAGTCTTGTATTGCTATGAACCTTACCCTTAGCACTTCTTTTACTTAATCCCATAGGATTTGGGTTGTTGTGTTTTCATTTTCATTCATTTCTATGCATATTTTGATAACCTTTTTTATTTTTCAGTGATTTGTTGGCTATTCAGAGGTGTGTTGTTTAGCCTCTATATGTTTGTATTTTAATAGCTTTTTTCCTATATTTGATATCTAATCTTACCTTGTTGTGATCAGAAAAGATGCTTGAAATGATTTCAATTTTTTTGAATTTACCAAGGCTGGATTTATGGCTCAGGATGTGATCTATCCTGGAGAAAGTTCCGTGTGCACATGAGAAAAAGGTGAAGTTCATTTTTGGGGGGTGAAATGTCCTATAGACATCAATTAGGTCTAACTGGTCCATTGCATCATTTAAGGTTTGTCTTTCCTTGCTAATTTTCTGTTTAGTTGATCTATCCATAGGTGTGAATGGGGTATTAAAGTCTCCCACCATTATTGTGCTACTGTTAATTTCCCCTTTCATACTTGTTAGCATTTGCCTTATATATGTTCAGTGCATATATATTTATAATTGTTATTTTTTTTTGTGTGTGTGTGTGTGTGTGTGTGTGTGTGTGT
>CM035276.1:382644-415419 GCA_020226075.1 Hydropotes inermis | reverse complement strand
GTAGAAGAGAAAGTGATCTCCCCGTCCTATTCCTCCGCCATCTTGACTCCTCCCCCTAATTGTTATTTTTTATTGGATTTATCCTTTTATCTTTATGTAGTGTCCTTCTTTGTGTCTTTTCATGGTCTTTATTTTAAAGTCTATTTTATCTGATATGAGTATTGCTACTCCTGCTTTCTTTTGGTCTCCATTTGCATGAAATATCTTTTTTCAGCCCTTCACCTTCAGTCTGTTTTGAGGTGGGTCTCCTGTAGACAGCTTATATAGGGGTCTTGTTTTTGTATCCATTCAGCAAGTATTTTTCTTTTGGTTGGGGCACTCAACCAATTTACATTTAAGATAATTATTGATAAGTATAATCCCGTTGCCATTTACTTTGTCATTTTGGGTTTGAGCTTATAAGCATTTTCTGTGTTTCCTGTCTAGAGAAGATCCTTTTAGCATTTGTTGAAGAGCTGGTTTGGTGGTGCTGAATTCTCTCAGCTTTTGTTGTCTGTAAAGCTTCTGATTTCTCCTTTATATTTGAATGAGATCCTTGCTAGGTATAGTAATCTGGATTGTAGGTTTTTCTCTTTCCTCACCTTAAGTATGTCCTGCCTTTCCCTTCTGGCCTGAAGAGTTCCTATTGAAAGATTAGCTGTTATCATTATGGGAATCCCCATCCTGTGTTAGTTGTTACTGTTCCCTTGCTGTTATTAACATCTGTGTTTGATCTTCATTAATTTGATTAATATGTGTCTTGGGGTATTTCACCGTGGGTTATCCTGTTTGGGACTCCCTGGGTTTCTTGGACTTGGGTGACTATTTCCTTCCCCATTTTAGGGAAGTTTTCAACTATTATCTCCTCAAGTATTTTCTCATGGCCTTTCGTTTCATCTTTTTCTTCTGGGACTCCTAGGATTCGAATGTTGGGGCATTTAAAGTCTCTAAGGTTGTCCTCATTTCTTTTAATTATTTTTTGTTTCTTAATCTCTGCTTCATTTATTTCCACAATTCTACCTTCCACCTCACTTATCCTATCTTCTGCCTCAGTTATTCTACTGTTGGTTCCCTCCAGAATACTTTTGATCTCACTATTGCATTATTCATTAGTGATTAACTCTTTTATTTCTTCTAGGTCCTTGTTAAACATTTCTTGTATCTTCTCAATCCAGTATATTTATCTGTAACTCCATTTTGTTTTCAAGATTTTGGATCATCTTTACTATCATTATTCTGAATTATTTTTCAGTTAGACTCCCTGTCTCTTCATCTTTTGTTTGGTTTGGTGGGCATTTATCATGTTCCTTTACCTGCTGAATATTTCTCTGCCTTTTCATTTTGTTTAAGTTGCTTTGTTTGGGGTGGTCTTTCTGTATGCTGGAAGTTTGTGGTTCTTCTTAATTGTGGAGGTTCCTTCTTATTGTGGAGGTTCCTCCCTATGGGTGGAGTTTGACAAGTGGCTTGTCAAGGTTCCTGGTTAGGGAAGCTTGTGTCTCTGTTCTGGTGGGTGGAGCTGGATCTCTTCTCTCTGGTTTGCAATGAAGTGTCCTGTAGTGAGTTTTGAGGTGTCTCTGGGTTTGGTGTGACTTTTTGCCACCTGTATTTTAATCTTCAGGGTTATGTCCCTATGTTGCTGGAGAACTAGCATGGTATGTCTTACTCTGAAACTTGGCTCTTGGATGGAGATTGGTTTCAGTGTAGTATGGAGGCTTTGGGATGAGTTCTTGTTGATTAATGTTCCCTGGAGTCAGGAGTTTCCTGGTGCTTTCAAGTTTTTTATTTAAGCCCCCTGCCTCTGGCTTACAGTCTTATTATTACAGTAGCCTCAAGCTTTCTCCATCCATACAGCACCAATGATAAAACATCTAGGTTAATGGTGAAAAGATTCTCCACATTGAGGGACACCCAGAGAGGTTCACAGAGTTACATGGAGAAGAGAAGAGGGAGCAGGAAGATAGAGGTGACCAGGAGGAGAAGAGGGGGACTCAAAAAGCAAGAGGGCAATATAGCCAGTAATCAATTCCTTATGAGCTCTGCACAGTCTGGAACACTCAGAGAGGTTCACAGAGTTACATGGGGAAGAGAAGAGGTAGGAAGGAGATAGAGATGACCAGGAGGAGAAGAGGGGGAGTCAAATGGAGAGAGACCAGTCTAGCCAGCAATCAGTTCCCTAAGTGTTCTCCACAGTCTGGAACACCCAAAGAGATTTACAGAGTTTGGTATAGAAATGAAGGGGGAGGGAGGAGATAGAAGTGACGGGGGGGGGGGGGGGGGGGGGGAAGGAGAGTCAAAGAGGGGAGAGAAAAATCAAGCCAGTAATCACACTCCTAATTAAAAATGGGTACTGAAGATTGGATTCTTAAAGGTACAGAATTGATAACAAATACCAAAAAGCAAATAAAAATCTAGAGTAGAGGTTAGACTCTCAAAAATACAATATCAAAAAAAAAAAAAGAAGAAGAAGAAGAAGAAGAATCACAAAAACCATATATATATATATGCCCCAATGTCCATCACAGCACTGTTTACAATAGTCAGGACATAGAAGCAACCTAGATGTCCAATAGCAGACGAATGGATAAGAATGCAGTTGTACATATACACAATGGAATATTACTAAGCCATTAAAAAGAATGTATTTGAATCAATTCTAATGAGACCAGAGCCTATTATACAGAATGAAGTAAGTCAGAAAGAAAAACACCAATACAGTATATTAACACATATATATGGAATTTAGAAACTTGGTAATGATGACCCTATATGCAAAACAGCAAAAGAGACACGGATGTAAAGAACAGTCTTTTGAACTCTGTGGGAGAAGAGAGTGTGGGATGATTTGAGAGAACAGCATTGAAACATGTATATTATCATATGTGATATAGATCACCAGCCCAGGTTCGATGCATGAGACAGAGTGCTCAGGGTTGGTGCACTGGGATGACCCTGAGGGATGGGATGGGGGGGATGTGGGAGGGGCGTTCAGGATGGGGGACACGTGTACACCCATGGCAGATTCATGTCAGTATATAGAAAAAGCATTACAATATTGTAAAGTAATTAGCCTTCAATTAAAATAAGTAAATGAAATTTGCTTTAAAATAGAGTCCTTTTTTTTCAAGGCAATAGTAGGTTATGAAAATGAAACTTATAAAAGTAATAAAAAGTTAAAAATGTATAAGAGTAAAATATATCTAGGAATTCCTCTGGAGCTATTGAGGGCAGTATGGGATCAGTTTAGTTTCAGATAGTTCCTTGTTCCAGCTTATACCTCTTCTTAATATCTATAAGGCCCCTTCCAATGTAGTCAGAACTAACTACAGGGTTTTAATCTGTTGCACCTATCACTTCCAAAGCCGTTCCTTCTTCCTTGTTTATTTTGGCTTCCTCTGTTTGCAAGTCTCTTCAGTATCTAACTTCCACCCTGAAACAAGGGGGCGAAGGTGGTCACTTATTTAGGTTCACTTGTTCAGCTGTGCTGTGGGGAGGGAGGAATACTGCAAACAAATATCACTTGTGGGGAGTGCTTGCAGTGTCTGGGCCAAACTAGGTTTGCTCCTGCTCAAGATGTGCGTGCTTTCCTGGTCTACACTGCTCAGCTCCAGGTTGCTCTACAGTGGAACTGTCCAAAGTAGGCCCTGGGTTTCGTGCACTCCCCAGGTCTAAGCTGCTCAGGTTCAATATCTTGGGTAATCCACAAAGGCACAGACTTGGTTGGGCCTGAGTTTTGTGCCCTTCCCAGGTCTAAGCAGCTCAGGTGACCAGGTGCTTGGCAAGTTCACTCTCCCAGGTTGGGCAGTATGTCTTATCACCTCCCCAGTCCCAGCTACTTGGTTTCCTGGGTGTGCAGTGAGAGCACTGTTTCAGATGTGCTTTGTGTCTCCTCTGGGGAGCTGATCTCTGGTTGTGACCCTCCTGACAGATGTCAACTGTCCCAGATCCCAGGAAGACTTGGTTAGCAACTGGGAGCCTGCTCACAGTTTAGTGGAGGATGCCATCTCTGGGGCCAAGGTTGCTCCTTGCCCTCTGTCTCTGGCTGTCGCCCACCTGCCTCTCTGCCTCTGGTGGGGGGAGGGGTCAGTCGACAGCTGGCTAGCTCTCCACTGGTGATTGCTCAATCCTTTGTTCTGTAAGCAGGCCAGGCTGTGCCTTAGACCTTTTTGCGAGAAAGTTCTCTCTTTCTCTCTTTCTTTTTCTCTCTCTGACTATCTCACAGTTTGGATTGCTATCTCACAATAGCAATTGTGAATGGGAGCTATTGTTAGCTCCCTCAGATTGTCCTCAGAGCATTCAGGCCCTGTCCTTACCCTAAGCATGCAGCTCATGCCTCCCTGTTCAGCCCGCACTCACTGGCGACAGACATGAGTGTCCGGGTTACTTCTCTGATAGAAGTTGCAGTTAGACACATATTCTGTGGGGATTTTGTCTTTTGTTTTGTTTTTCCCTCCTGATTATGCTACCCTCTGAAATTCCAAAACCCCACATAGACCTGCCAGTGAGAGGGTTTCCTTGTTTTTGGAAACTTCTCCTCCTTCACGACTCCCTCTGAGACTGGTCTTTGTCCCTAACTCTTTTGTCTCTCTTTTTATCTTTTATCTTTTGTCCTATCTCCTTTTGAAGAGAATGACTGCTTTCTGGGTGCCTGGGGTCCTCCACCAGCATGAAGAAGATGTTTTCTGGAATTTGCTCAGTGTTCAAATGATCTTTCGATGAATTTGTGGGGGAGAAAGTGGTCTCCCCGCCCTATTCCTCCACCATCTTAGGACTGCCTCTATGTCTCTGTGTTTTAATATGCTGTCTAGGTTGGTCATAGATTTTCCTCCAAGGAGCAAATGTCTTTTAATTTAATGGCTGCAGTCACTATCTGCAGTAATTTTGAAGTCCAAGAAAACAAAGTCTGCCACTTTTTCCAATATTTTCCCATCTATTTGCCATGAAGTGATGGGATCAAATGCCGTGATCTTAGTTTTTAGAATGTTGAATTTTAAGCCAACGTTTTCACTCTCTTTTTTCATTTTCATCAAGAGGCTTTTCTTCATTTACTTCCATAAGAGTGGTATCATCTGTGCATCTGAGGTTATTTTTATTTCTCCTGGCAATCTAAATTCCAGATTGTGCTTCATGCAGCCTGGACTTTCACATTATATGCTTTGCATATAAGTTAAATAAGCAGGGTGACAGTATAGATCCTTGACGTACTCCTCTCCCAATTTGGAACCAGTTCATTGTTCCATGTCCAGACCTAACTGCTATTTACTGACACCCGTATAGATTTCTCAATAGTCAGGTAAGGTGATCTGGTATCCCCATCTCTTGAAGAATATGTCAGTCTGTTGTGGTCCACACAAGGGCTTTGGCATAGACAATAAAGCAGAAGTAGATTTTTTTTCTGGAACTCTGACATTTTCTGTGATCCAACAGATGTTGACAATTTGATCTCTGATTCCTCTGCCTTTTCTAAATCCAGCTTGAAAATTTGGAGGTTCTTGGTTCATGTACTGTTGAAGCCTGGCTTGGAGAATTTTGAGCATTACTTTGCTAGCGTTTGAGATGAGTACACTTGTGTGGTAGCTGGAACATTCTTTGGTATTGCTTTTCTCTGGAATTGGAATGAAAACTGACATTTTCCAGTTCTGTGGACACTGCTGCATTTTCCAAATTTGCTGGCATACTGAGAAAGAGTAAAGTTGGCCTCATAGAAAGAACTTGCGAGCCTTCCTTCCTCTGCAGTTCTTTCAACAGTTTGAGAAGGAATCATGTTAACTCTTCTGTAAATATTCAACAGTATTTTCCTGTGAAGATAAATGGTCTGGGAATTTTGCTTGTTGAAGATTTTAATAGCAGTTTCAGTACTCACAATGGATCTGTTCCTGTTTTCTATTTCTTCCTGTTTCAGTCATGGAAGGTTGTACATTTCTAAGAATGTTTTTAATACCTTCTATGTTGTCTATTTTATTTGTATACTGCAGCTTGTAATAGTCTCTCACAATCCTTTGCATTTTTATGATCAGTTATAATTTCTTCTTTTTTTCCATCTATTTTAATTAGTTGGAGGCTAATGACTTCACAATATTGTGGTGGTTTTTGTCATACATTGACATGAATCAGCCATGGATTTACATGTATTCCCCATCCCGATCCCCTCACACCTCCCTCTCCACCCGACTCCTCTGGGTCTTCCCAGTGCACCAGGCCCGAGCATTTGTCTCATGCATCCAACCTGGGCTGGTGATCTGTTTCACCCTAGATAATATACATGTTTCAATGCTGTTCTCTCAAAACATCCCACCCTCGCCTTCTCCCACAGAGTCCCAAAGTCTGTTCTATACATCTGTGTCTCTTTTCCTGTTTTGCATATAAGGTTATCATTACCATCTTTCTAAATTCCATATATATGCGTTAGTATGCTGTATTGGTCTTTATCTTTCTGGCTTACTTCACTCTGTATAATGGGCTCCAGTTTCATCCATCTCATTAGAACTGATTCAAGTGAATTATTTTTAACGGCTGAGTAATATTCCATTGTGTATATGTACCATGGCTTCCTAATTCATTCATCTGCTGATGGGCATCTAGGTTGCTTCCATGTCCTGGCTATTATAAACAGTGCTGCGATGAATATTGTTGTACATGTGTCTCTTTCACATCTGGTTTCCTCAGTGTGTATGCCAAGGAATGGGATTGCTGGGTCATATGGCAGTGTGGAGATTCCTTAAAAAACTGGAAATAGAACAGCATTCATAATTTACAATCAGGAAGTGCTTATATTTATATTTTAGAGAATATAATGAATTTTTGCCTATCTAAAAAGTTATGACATTGTTTGATTTAGTATGAATAGAATGTTAAATTTCTAATTTTAAAAAATAGATATGCAATAAGCAACAGAAGTTAACTGTATGTATAGCACTGCAAACTATATTCAACATCTTGCAATAACCTATAATGGAAAATAATTTAAAAAATAATACATGTGTATTTGTATAACTGAATCATACACACAAACAAGAATTCTACTTTTTGAAATTTATCAATGTCTATCTTTTGCTAGTTTTTCTAAATGTTCTATGGACATCTAATAACAACACGTGAAATTAAAAAAATTAAATATATTTGTGTAGGTTATGATGACAAAGGAGGCAAAAATATACAATGGGGAAAAGACAATTTCTTTAACAAGTAGAGGTGGGAAAACTGGTCAACCATGTGTAAAAGAATGAAGCTAGAACACTTTCTAACACAATATACAAAATAAACTCAAAATGGATTAAATATCTAAATGTAAGAACAGAAACTATAAGACTCTTAGAGGAAAACATAACAAGAACATTCTGACTTAAATCACAGCAAGATGCTCTATGACCCACCTCCCAGAGTAGTGAAAATAAAAATAAATGAATAGGACCTAATTAGAAGGTTTTGCATAGTGAAGGAATCTATAAGCAAGGTGAAAGGCCAGCCTTCAGAATGGGAGAAAATAATAGTAAATGAAACAACTGACAAATAATTAATCTCCAAAATACACAAGCAGCTCATGTAGCTCATTACCAGAAAAATAAACAACCCAGTCAAAAGTGGCCCAAAGAACTGAACAGAGATTTCTCCAAAGAAGACATGCAGATGGCTAACAATCACATGAAAAGATGCTCCATATCACTCATTATTAGAGACATGCTAATCAAAATCATGATCAGGTATCATCTCATGCTTGTTTGAATGGCCAAAATCAAAAAATCTACAAAAAGTAAGTGCTGGAGAAGATGTGGAGAAAAGGAAACCATCTTACACCATTGGTGGGAATGTAAAATGGTACAGCCACTATAGAGAACAGTGTGGAATTTCCTTTAAAAACCTGAAACTAGAACTGCCATATGACCTAGCAATCCCATTGCTGTTCATACACACCAAAGAAACTAGAATTTAAAGAGACACATGTATTCCAATGTTCATTGCAGCACTGTTTACAATGGCTAGGACATAAAAGCAACCTAGATGTCTACAGCAGATGAAAGGGTAAGGAAGTTGTGGTACATATAAACAATGGAATATTACTCAGCTATAAAAGGGAATGCATTTGAGTCTGTTCTAATGAGGTGGATAAAACTGGAGCCTATTATGCAGAGAGAAGTAAGTCAGAAAGAGAAACCCAAAAGAGTATATTAATGCACATATATGGAATTTAGAAAGACACTAATGACAATCCTATATGCAAGGCAACAAAAGAGACACAGATGTCAAAACCAGACTTTTGGACTCTATGGGAGAAAGTAAGGTTGTGATGATTTGAGAGAATAACATTGAAACATGTATACTACCATATGTAAATTAGATGGCCAGTCCAAGTTCAATGTATGAATCAGGGCACTCAAAGCTGATGCTCTGGGACAACCTATAAGAATGGGGTAGAGAGGGAGATAGAAGAAGGTTCAGGATGGGGGGACACGTGTACCCATGGTTGATTCATGTTGATGCATGACAAAAACCACCACAATATTGTAAAACAATTATTCTCCAATTAAAATAAATCAATTAATTTTAAAAATTAATATAAATTACTTAAATATAAGAGTAGTAGGAAAAGATGGTGGAGTAGAAAAGCATGTGCTCATCTTCTTCTATTAGAACTCCAAAATTGAAACTAACTGCTTAACAACCATTGAGAGGAGAATGTTGGATCCCAACAAAGAAAGTTACCCCACATTCAAGGGCAAAGGAGAAGCCCCAGCAATATGGTAGAAGGGGCAAAATCATATTTAGAATGAAACCTCATACCCTCCAGAGACACTTGGAGGGCTCAAACAAAGTCTTGTGTTCACCAGGACCCAGGGACCCCACTGATCTGACCTGTGCTTGAGTCTCCTGCAGAGGTACAAGTCAGCAGTGGACTGCCAGAGGGGAAGAGGCTCTGGGTGCAGCTCCCTGGGCACACAGCCTGTGGCATAAGTCCTCTTGAAGGTCTCCATTAACCCCACCATAAAGCCACTAAGAAAATGACCCACAAACTGCAGAACACTTATATCAAAGAAATAATCTCATTGTTAAGAAAGTTCTAGGGCCCACAGCAGATTTCCCAACCTGGGGACCTGGCAAAGGAACTGGGAGCCCCCAGGGAATTAGACGTTGGAGGCCAAAAGGATTTGATCACAGAACTTACACAGAATTGGGAAAACAGACTTTTGGAGGGCACAAACAAAGCATTGTGTGCAGCAGAACCCAGAAGAAAGGAGCAATGACCCCACAAGAGACTGGCCCAGACTTCCTATAGGTGTCCAGGAGTCTCCAGCATAGGCATGGGCCAGGAGCAGCCTGCTGCTGAGTCCGGGGCACTGAGTGTGGCAATGTGTGCATGGTACACTTTGAAGGAGGCCACCATTATCTTTGTTACCTCCACAATAGTTTGGGCTCAGGTCAAACAGCGAGAGGGAACAGAGACCTGCCCATCAGGAAAAATCAGATTCAAGATTTACTGAGCATGCCCCAGCCGTCAGAACAAGTCTAGTTTCCCCCACAATCAGTCACTCCCATCAGAAATCTTCCATAAGCCTCTTATCCTGATCCATCAGAGGGCAAGGAGAATGAAAACCACAATTACAGAAAACTACTCAAACTGACCACATGGAACACAGCCTTGTTTAACTCAATAAAACTATGAGCCGTGCCATGTAGAGCCCCGCAAGACAGCCAGGCCATGGTGGAGAGTTCTGACAAAATGTGGTCCACTGGAGAAGGGAATGGCAAATCATGTCAGTATTCTTGCCTTGAGCACCCCATGGGCAGTATGAAAAGACAAAATTAAATAGAAGAAAACAATACAATGGGAAAGACTAGAGATCCGTTCAAGAAAATTAGAGATGCCAAGGGAGAATTTCATGCAAAGATGGGCACAATGAAGGACAGAAATGGTATGAACCTAACAGAAGCTGAAGATATTAAGAAGACATGGTAAGACACACAGAATAATTATGCAAAAAATATCTTTATGACCCATATAACCGCAATGGTGTGATCACTCACCTAGAGCCAGACATCGTGGAGACTGAAGTTAAGTGGACCTTAGGAAGAATCACTATAAACAAAGCTAGTGAAGGTGATGGAATTCCAAATGAGCTACTTCAAATCCTAAAAGATGATGCTGTGAAAGTGCTGCATTCAATATGCCAGCAAACTTGGAAAACTCAGCAGTGGCAACAGGACTGGAAAAGGTGAGTGTTCATTTTAATCCCAAAGAAAGGCAATGCCAAAGAATGTTCAAACTACTGCACAATCTCACATGCTAGCAAAGTAATTCTCAAAAATGTTCCAAGCCAGGCTTCAACAGTACATGAACTGTTAACTTCCAGATGTTCAAGCTGGATTTAGAAAAGGCAGAAGAACCATAGATCAAATTGCCAACATCTGCTGGGATAATATAAAAAGCAAGAGAGTTCCCAGAAAACACCCATTTTTGTTTTATTGACTATGCCAAATCCTTTGACTGTGTGGATCATAACAAACTGTGGAAAATTCTTCGAGAGGGGAATACCAGACCACCCGACCTGCCTCCTGAGAAATCTCTGTTCAGGTCAAGAAGCAACAGTTACAACTGGACATGAAACAACAGACTGGTTCATGATCAGTCAGGAAAGGAGTATGTCAAGGCTGTATATTGTCACCATGCTTATGTAGCTTATATGCAGTGTACATTATGAGAAACGCTAGGCTGGATGAAGAACAAGCTGGAACAAGATTGCCAGCAGAAATATAAATAACCTGAGGTACATAGATTCTACCACCCAGATAGCAGAAGTCAAAGAGGACCTAAGGATCCTCTTGATGAAAGTGAAAGAGGAGAGTGAAAAATAAGGCTTAAAACTCAACATTCAGAAAACTAAGACATTGGCATCTGGTCCCATCACTTCATGTCAAATAGCTGGAGAAACATGGAAACAGTGACAGACTATTTTGGCGGGATCCAAAATCAATGCAGATGGTGACTGCAGCCATGAAATTAAATGACACTTGCTTCTCAGAAGAAAAGCTATGACCAACCTAAACAGCATGTTAAAAAGCAGAGCCATTACTTTGCTGACAAAGGTACATCTAGTCAAAGCTATGTTTTTTTCCAGTAGTCATGTATGGATGTGAGAGTTGGACTATAAAGAAAGCTGAGCAGCAGAAGAATTGATGGTTTTTAATTGTGGTGTTGGAGAAGACTCCTGAGAGTCCCTTGGACTCCAAGAGATCCAACCAGTCTATCCTAAAGGAAATCAGTCCTGAATATTAAATGTAAGAACTGATGCCAAAGCTGCAACTCCAATACTTTGGCCACCTGATGGGAAGAATTGACTTATTGGAAATGACTGTGATAACAGGGAAACAATGAAGGCAGGAGGATAAGGGGACAACAAAGGATGAGATGGCTGGATGGCATCACTGCCATGATGGAAGGAGTTTGAGTAGGCTCTGGGAGTTGGTGAGGGACAGAGAAACCCAGCGTGCTGCAGTCCATGGGGTTGCAAATAGTTGGATATGACTGAGTGACTGAACTGTTCTCAGACATTTGAGAATGTTTCATGTATTTCTCCTCTCTTCAGATCTATATGTGTCTTTTTTTATTAGAATGATAAAGAAGTTTTAGTTCATCCTTTTGGCAGAGAGAGTTACTTCTTGACTAGAGATCAAGCAGTTCATTGATTTTTCTGTTTCCCCCATTTGGGGAATAAAAGTATTCCCACAAGTTTCATGGTTAAACATCAACACAATAGTAGCTCATGATAGAATTTTAATAAATGAATTCATGCATGTCATCTTTCAGGTAGGAAATTAAGTTTAAATAGAATATTGAAATTATTTTAATTTATTTTATTATTTCTAAAGTAAATTTGATAGCTTTTGTAGCCAGAATTAAAGGAATGCTTTTATATTAATGTCACTGTTCTTAAATTTACTGTCTTTACAGCATCAACAACCAAAGCCAAAATTGGTTTTAATGTTTATACTAAGCATTGATTAACATACTTGTTAGTATACTGATTACTGAACTAACCTATTTCTAAATTTAGTTACCAATGTGGATCTTTAAACATTGCAATCTATATCAACATAAATTAATGTAGTAATGTAGTTTGAAATTTAGACTTCTTTTCATTTGGGGTAAAAAAAAAATTAGGCGGTATTTCCCTCATTTATTTTAACAATTTGCCATTATTTTATACAGCTAGCTAAAGAATCCCAAGTTTAAATATCTAATAGACATTTGAGATATAGAAATCATGTCATACAAGAAAACAGGAAACCAAAGGAACAGTATGAGTTTTTATATCTTAAAATTCTAGTTCTTAAAGTGATTTAAGTCAAGGAGAAAAATAAGGCTGAATAAATGTAACTGACTGGAAGATGAGAGAAAAATGTAGTCATCAAGGTAAAAAAAATAAGTGGAAAAAAACAATTTTATATATACACATATATATAATATATATACATATATACATGTATATATATGTATATATGTGTATATATATAATATATATGTATACATATATATATATTACATGCATATTATATATATATATATATATATATATATATATATATACCTGTGTGGTGCTAAAATCCCTTCAGTCTTGTCAGATTCTTTGCAACCTATGGACTGTAGCCTACCAGGCTCCTCTTTCCATGGGATTCTCCAGGCAAGAGTGCTGGAGTGGGTTTCCATGCCCTCCTCCAGAGATCTTCCCAACCCACAGATCAAACCCATGTTTTTTATGTCTCCTGCAGTGTAGGCAGTTCCTTTATTGCTGAGCCACCAGAGATGCCCACGTGTATGTACATACTTGGAGTATATATACCCTGGAGTCTGGAGGATATAATCAGTGTATGCATGTGTGATCTTGGGTGGGCACACAAACCTACACACAGTAGATTTGAGGGACACAAGAGTGAAAGTAACTAATGTCTCAGTGTTAAATTGAACAGAACCTGTGGTAGATAGACTATGTTATGCTTAATGGAATTACTCAGTATACTCATTCACATTAATCAGGAACATATATCCAGGAATATCAAAGTCATTTTTGTTTCTCAGATTTTCATATCCATACAGTTCTATGGGTAGTAAGGCAAACCCTACTCACAACACACAGGCACTCCCTCACTACAAGATTTCCTTGCTTTCTTTTTTTGTTTTCCCATAAACACATTTCAATATGTGACATACTACAAATGTACATTATTTATCCTTTCTCTCCCATCCCCTATTCCCTTTGGAAAATAAGCTCCTGAGGGTAGGTGATTGTTGTTAACATTGATCCTGTTATTGATGTCAATTTTACTGTTATTTCTTTGTGTGTGCTTACTAGCTTACTTACTCTATGAGACATCATGAATTGTAGCCCACCAGCCTCCTCTTTCCATGGGGATTCTCTAGGCAAGAATATTGGAGTGGTTTGCCATGCCCTCCTGCAGGGAATCTTCCCAACCCACGGATCGAATCTAGGTCCCCTGCATTGGAGAGGAGTCTTTACAATCTGAGTCACCGGTTCTTTCCTTCTGTTCAGTTCAGTCGCTCAGTTGTGCCCAACTCTTTGCGACCCCATGGACTGCAGCACGTCAGGCCTCCCTGTCCATCACAACTCCCAGAGTTTACTGAGACTCATGTCCATTGAGTCAGTGATGTCATCCAACCATTTCATCTTCTGTCAGCCCCTTTTCCTCCTGCCTTCAATCTTTCCCAGCACCAGGGTCCTTTCAAATGATTCAGCTCTTCACATCAGGCAGCCAAAGTGTTGGAGTTTCAGCTTCAACATCAGTCCTTCCAATGAACATTCAGGATTGATGTGCTTTAGGATGGACTGGTTGAATCGCCTTGCAGTCCAAGAGACTCTTAAGAGTCTTCTCCAACACCACATTTCAAAAGCATACGTTCTTCTGTGCTCAGCTTTCTTTATAGTCCAACTCTCAACATCCATACATGACTACTGGAAAACCATAGCCTTGACTAGATGGATCTTTGTTGGTAAAGTAATGTCACTGCTATTTAATATGCAGTCTAAGTTGATTATAACTTTTCTTCCAAGCAGTAAGCATCTTTTAATTTCATGGCTGCAGTCACCATCTGCGGTGATTTTGGAGCTCCCCCAAAATAAAGTCAGCCACTGTTTCCACTGTTTCCTCATCTATTTGCCTTGAAGTGATGGGACTGGATGCCATGATCTTAGTTTTCTGAATGTTGAGCTTTAAGCTCTCCTCTTTCACTTCCTCCTCTTTCACTTTCATCAAGAGGATTTTTAGTTCTTCACTTTCTGCCATAAGAGTATTGTCATCTGCATATATTTCTCCTGGCAATCTTGATTCCAGCTTGTGCTTCATCCAGTCCAGCATTTCTCATGACGTACACTGCATGTAATTTAAATAAGCACGGTGACAATATACAGCCTTGACATACTCCTTCTTATTTGGAACAAGTCTGTTTTTCCATGTCCAGTTCTAACTGTTGCTTCCCTGACCTGCATACAGATTTTTCAAGAGGCAGGTCAGGTAGTCTGGTATTCCCATCTCTTGAGGAATTTTCCATAGTTTATTGTGATCCAAGCAAACAAAGGCTTTGTCATAGTCAATGAGGCAGAAGTAGATGTCTTTCTGGAACACTCTTGCTTTCTTGATGATCTAGTGGATATTGGCAATTTGATCTCTGGTTCCTCTGCCTTCTCTAAAACAAGCTTGAATATCTGGAAGTTCATGGTTCATGTATTGTTGAAGCCTGGCTTGGAGAATTTTGAGGATTACTTTGCTAGTGTGTGAGATGAGTGCACTTGTGCAGTAATTTGAACATTATTTGGCATTGCCTTTCTTTGGGATTGGAATGAAAACTGATCTTTTCCAGTTCTGTGGCCACTGCTGAGTTTTCCAAATTTGTTGGCATATCGAGTGAAGCACTTTCACAGCATCATCTTTCAGGATTTGAAATAGCTCAACTGGAATTCCATCACCTCCACTAGCTTTGCTCGTAGTGATGCTTCCTAAGGCCCATTTGACTTTACATTCCAGGATGTCTGGCTCTAGGTGATGATCACACCATCGTGATCATCTGGGTCATGAAGATCTTTTTTGTACAGGTTCTTTCCTTACCAGCTAGAATAATGCCTGGCATGCAATGAATATAAATAATATATTTATTGAATGAATACATGAATGACTGTATATGAGTAAATAAAAGATATATGCAAAATAAACAGTGCATGGAAGAATACTATTATATTTAAATAAGATAGGGCCTAGGGAATATATGCCTAGACAGCATATTAAAAAACAGAGACATTTCTTTGCAGACAAAGGTCTGTCTAGTCAAAGCTATGGTCTTTCCAGTATTCATGTATGGATGTGAGAGTTGGACCATAAAGAAAGCTGAGTGCCAAAAAATTGATACTTTTTGACTGTGGTGTTGGAGAAGGCTCTTGAGAGTCCCTTGGACTGTAAGGAGATCCAAACAGTCAATCCTAAAGGAAATCTGTCCTGAATATTCATTGGAAGGACTGATGCTGAACTGAAGCACTGATACTTTGGCCACCTGATGCAAACAACTGACTCCTTAAAAAAGATCCAGATGCTGGGGAAGATTGAAGGCAGGGAGAAAAAGAGGTGATAGAGATTGAGATGGTTGGATGGCATCACCAGCTTGATGGACATGAGTTTTATCAAGCTCCAGAGGGGGTGCTGGACAGGGAAGCCAGGTGTGCTGCAGTCTGTGAGGTTGCAAAGAGTCAGACATGACTGAGTGACTGAACTAAACTAGGGAATATAACAAATATTTTAGAAAAAATTTAAATGACATGTAATCTATAAAAATATTGATTCCCTATGTTGTATGCATGAAACTAATATAACATTTTAAATGAATTATATTAAAAAATAGAGTCTTAGAGATCATTTCTGATATTAATTAAAGTTGTACTGAAGAGGTAGGATTTAAGTAATGCTTCTGGAGGTTGGGTGGAGTTTTTTAACATCTGAAGAGGTAAAAGAAACACATTTTCCAATATGTGTTTGTGTGTACCAAGTGGTCTGGAAGAAGCAGTGTTCCTGAATAACTAATGCTAGATATGTATATGGTATTAAGAATTTTTCTTAAAGGAAGATTTTATTTCATAAAGTTGGAAATGAATATACACTATGGAATTTAATTAACAAGCAAATAAATCCATTTGACTAGCATTAGCAAAATATTGACAAATAGAAACTTAAGAGAAACTGTGAACAAATACAGATAAGTGAGATATAAATACTAGAGACAGAGAGACAAATTAGGGGCATAATTGTTAATGAATATAAAGGAAAAATAGTCTTTGCTATTGGTTTTTTTTTTTTTTTTTTTTTTTTGCATTTTTCCTTTTTTTTTTTATCAAGCATGTGGTTCTTTTTTTCTGCTTTTATTTTAGATGCCATGATCCATTTTTATGTTTTAAATGCTTAGCCTAATTTTCACTCCCCCCCCCCTTTTTTTTGGTACATATATTTCCTTTTTTTTTTTTTTTTTTTCACTTATTTTTATTACATGGCGGCTAATTACTTCACAATACTGCAGTGGGTTTTGTCATACATTGACATGGATCAGCCATGGAGTTACATGTATTCCCCATCCCGATCCCCCCTCCCACCTCCCTCTCCACCCAGTTCCTCTGGGTCTTCCCAGTGCACCAGGCCCGAGTACTTGTCTCATGCATCCCACCTGGGCTGGTGATTTCTTTCACTATAGATAATATACATGCTGTTCTCTCGAAACATACCACCCTCACCTTCTCCCACAGAGTCCAAAAGTCTGTTCTGTACATCTCTGTCTCTTTTTCTGTTTTTCATATAGTGTTATCACTACCATCATTCTAAATTCCATATATATGTGTTAGTATGCTGTAATATTCTTTATCCTTCTGGCTTACTTCACTCTGTATAATGGGCTCCAGTTTCATCCATCTCATTAGAACTGATTCAAATGAATTCTTTTTAATGGCTGAGTAATATTCCATGGTGTATATGTACCACAGCTTCCTTATCCATTCGTCTGCTGATGGGCATCTAGGTTGCTTCCATGTCCTGGCTATGATAAACAGTGCTGTGATGAACATTGGGGTGCACGTGTCTCTTTCAGATCTCGTTTCCTTGGTGTGTATGCCCAGAAGTGGGATTGCTGGGTCATATGGCAGTTCTATTTCCAGTTTTTTAAGAAATCTCCACACTGTTTTCCATAGCGGCTGTACTAGTTTGCATTCCCACCAACAGTGTAAGAAGGTTCCCTTTTCTCCACATCCTCTCCAGCATTTATTGCTTGTAGACTTTTGGATAGCAGCCATCCTGATTGGCATGTAATGGTACCTCATTGTGGTTTTGATTTGCATTTCTCTGATAATGAGTGATGTTGAGCATTTTTCATGTGTTTTTTAGCCATCTGTATGTCTTCCTTGGAGAAGTGTCTGTTTAGTTCTTTGGCCCATTTTTTGATTGGGTCATTTATTTTTCTGGAATTGAGCTGGAGGAGTTGCTTGTATATTTTTGAGATTAATCCTTTGTCTATTGCTTCATTTGTTATTATTTTCTCCCAATCTGAGGGCTGTATTTTCACCTTACTTATAGTTTCCTTTGTTATGCAAAAGCTTTTAAGTTTCATTAGGTCCCATTTGTTTATTTTTGCTTTTGTTTCCAATATTCTGGGAGGTGGGTCATAGAGGATCCTGCTGTGATTCGTGTCGGAGAGTGTTTTGCCTATATTCTCCTCTAGGAATTTTATAGTTTCTGGTCTTGCATTTAGATATTTAATTCATTTTGAGTTTATTTTTGTGTATTGTGTTAGAAAGTGTTCTAGTTTCATTCTTTTACAAGTGGTTGCCCAGTTTTCCCAGCACCACTTGTTAAAGAGGTTGTCTTTTTTCTATTGTATATCCTTGCCTCCTTTGTCAAAGATAAGGTGTCCATAGGTTCATGGATTTATCTCTGGGATTTCTATGCTGTTCCATTGATCTATATTTCTGTCCTTGTGCTAGTACCATACTGTCTTGCTGACTGTGGCTTTGTAGTAGAGTCTGAAGTCAGACAGGCTGATTCCTCCAGTTCCATTCTTCTTTCTCAAGATTACTTTGGCTATTCAAGATTTTTTGTATTTCCATACAAATTGGGAAATTATTTGTTCTAGTTCTGTGAAAAATACTGTTGGTAACTTGATAAGGATTGCATTGAATGCATAGATTGCTATGGGTAGTATAACCATTTTGACAATATTGATTCTTCCAATCCACGGACACAGTATTTTTCTCCATCTGTTTGTGTCCTCTTTGATTTCTTTCATCAGTGTTTTATAGTTTTCTATGTATAAGTCTTTTGTTTCTTTAGGTAGATATACTCCTAAGTATTTTCTTTTTGTTGCAATGGTGAATGGTATTCTTTCCTTAATTTCTCTTTCTGTTTTCTCATTGTTAGTGTATAGGAATGCAAGGGATGTCTGTGTTAATTTTATATCCTGCAACTTTACTATATTCATTGATTAGCTCTAGTAATTTTCTGGTAGAGTCTTTAGGGTTTTCTATGTAAAGGATCATGTCATCTGCAAACAGCAAGAGTTTCACTTCTTCTTTTTCTATCTGGATTCCTTTTACTTCTTTTCTGCTCTGATTGCTGTGTCCAAAACTTCCAACACTATGTTGAATAGTAGTGGTGAGAGTGGGCACCCTTGTCTTGTTCCTGATTTCAGGGGAAATGCTTTCAATTTTTCACCATTGAGGGTAATGCTTGCTGTGAGTTTGTCATATAGCTTTTATTATGTTGAGGTATGTTCCTTCTATTTCTGCTTTATGGAGAGTTTTAATCATAAATGGATGTTGAATTTTGTCAAAGGCTTTCTCTGCATCTATTGAGATAATTATATGGTTTTTATGTTTCAATTTGTTAATGTGGTGTATTACATTGATTGATTTGTGGATATTAAAGAATCCTTGCATTCCTGGGATTTTCTATTGTTTATTCACTAATCATGTCAGACTCCATGGACTATAAGATACCAGGCTAAGTATGATTAATTATTAAAGTATGAATTGTCTTAAATAATTAATTTAAAATAGACTTAAGTATTAACCCATTTTATAATTCTGATTGGCAATTTTATAAAGCTCATTTACATTATTCTGTTAAATTTCAGTTATGCTAGTGAAAAGGAGGGGTGGGTGTTCTTATTCAAATTTTAAACAAGTAAGAAAATTGAAGTTTAGAAAAATTAATACTAGCTGAAAATAATGATTAAGAGACACACATGGACAGTAGTTTTACTCTTCTGATGTAAGCTTAGTGATTTTCTTTTACATTATTTGCTTATATTGTCTAGTTTAATATTAATACCAATTTATGCATAATGATATGGTATGTGATCTTCACATTCATTAAAAGCTAATAATTTTTTGGGCTGTCATCTATAGTTACCATTGTGTTGCAATGTTTAATTTCCTAAGTTGCTATGTTTACATTGAAACTTACATTACATTAATTAATCAGTTTTATCTAAAAATTTTCATCCTTCCAATTCTCTGTGACTCATTTTCCTAGCCTTATGAGTTTAATAAGAACCTTGAAATGCTGCTGTTTTTACTAATGAGCATGTTTCAAAATCATGATTAGGCAAGTTATAAGTTATAAATTTAGTTTTTCAAATAATTTAACATCTCCTTAAAAAGTTTTTGAAGTGGTAAAATGAACTCAAAGTCAAGAGTAAAGAAAATAGTACCTTTTATGAAGGTGAGCTTATTGTATTAAGAAAAATGCATCAAAAGTAATAACATTGCAAAGTTTATTACTTAAAATATGTAAGCATATTGCTATACTAGATGTTTTGAAATAGATTCAGTGATCTACACATATGTTGAACCTTAATATCTTTGCATTACTGTTTCTAGAAATGAATTAATAATAAGTAGAACATTTGCTGTAAGTATTCTATGTTACACTTCTTAATATTTGTTATAGTATAATACTTAGTATTATCCTAGGTCTCACATTTAGCATTAGACTTTACATTAGACTATCACACCCATACACTTTAATATTAGACTTCAAAAGATCCTATAGATAGACAATACAGACATTTAGAATGCAACAATGGGATAATGGGTGATGAGAACAGAAATCTATTCTCTGTGCTATGCACAGTCACTTCAGTCAAGTCAGGCTCTTTGTGACCTATGGACTCTAACCTGCCAGGCTACTCTGTCCATG
Source organism: Hydropotes inermis (assembly GCA_020226075.1). NCBI lineage: Eukaryota > Metazoa > Chordata > Mammalia > Artiodactyla > Cervidae > Hydropotes > Hydropotes inermis. The sequence continues at coordinate 395,214 of CM035276.1, read as the reverse complement.
GGATTCTCCAGACAAGAATATTAGAGTGCAAAAACTTTTAAGTTTAATTAGGTCCCATTTATTTATTTTTGCCCAGTGTTCATAGCAGCACTGTTTACAATAGCTAGGACATGGAAGCAACCTCGGTGCTCAGTGGCAGATGAATGGATAAGAAAGCTGTGGTACATATACACAATGCAATATACTCAGCTATTAAAAATAATGCATTTGAATCAGTTCTAATGAGGTGGATGAAACTGGAACCTACTACACAGAGCGAAGTAAGTCAGAAAGAAAAATACCAATACAATATATTAACACATATATATGGAATTTAGAAAGATGGTAACGATGACCATATATGCGAGACAGCAAAAGAGACACAGATGTAAAGAACAGACTTTTGGACTCTGTGGGAGGAGGCAAGGGTGGGATGATTTGAGATAATAGCATTGAGACATGTAAATTATCATATGTGAAATAGATCACCAGTCCAGGTTTGATGCATGAGACAGGGTGCTCAGGGCTGGTTCACTGGGATGACCCTGAGGGATGGGTTGGGGAGGGAGGTGAAAGGGAGGTTCAAGATGGGGAACATATGTACACCCATGGCTGATTCAGGTGAATGTATGGCAAAACCCATCACAATATTATAAAGGAATTACCCTCCAATAAAAATAAATTTAAAAAAGAAAAAGAATATTGGGGTGTGTTGCCATGCACTCTTTCCCACCCAGGAATCTTCCTAACCCAGGGTTCGAATCTACATCTCCTGCATCTTCTGCATTGCAGGTGGATTCTTTACCCACTGAGCAACCAGGGAAGCCCAGCAATCTAAGAAGTATTTTTAATTTATTCACTGTATTATTCAGGTCAAATAATTCGATACTAACTAATTGCAAGTGAAGGAGAACAAAATGATACAATGATACTCTTCTCCCTCTCTTTCACCCATCATAGCCAATAATTATTGTCGGACATGACAAGGAGTTTATGGTGCTTCATTTTTTCCTAGTTCTTTTTTTTTATTTTCAAATTATTTCCTTGTTACTGTTTCATATTATTATTTTGAAGGGCCAATTTCAATTTTATTAAATTTATATTTTACCTTTAGAATCATAATAAAACACCACATTGTACAAGACTTAGATATTCACTAAGGTTATGACACAGTATTTCATAATATATAAATGCATAAATTGACACAGAAACATACCCTTCAGATTTCTTCACACCTGCAAGTAAGGTCTCCACAGGCTAAAAGAATGAAATAAGAAGAAAACCATTAATAATTAATTAGCTAAGTGTTTAGATTGTGCTCACTTGTGTCCAACTCTTTGTGACCTGATGGATTGTAGATTTCCAGGCTCCTTTGTCCAAGAGTTTTCCCAGGCAAGAATACTGGAGTGAGTTTCTACTCCCTTCTCCAGCGAATCTTCCTGACCCAGAGATTGAACCCATGTCTCAATGTTTGAAAAATATATGTATTCTTTCAGTTCAGTTCCTGAGAAAGTATTATATGCAGGTTTCTTTTCTTTTTTTTTTTTTTCAAAAAATGGAGAGAGAAAAGAGGAGGGAATGGAAGCAGAAGAGAAGAGAAAAAATTAGTTTCTCATTTCAAAGGGATAATATTTTCCATATGGTTATAATTAGCAAAAACAAAAGCATTGTATCATGGACTCTCTTTTCCTAAGAGGACAGTAATCAAGGAATTAAACATAGTATGGTGAAAATTCTGGAAATAGGCCATAAAATAATTTATAAAACATGTTATGGGTGAAGAAGACACTTTAAGTAGGGTAGTAGATTGAACAAGTACCCCTAGAACAGTATGACTAGATTCTATTGGACAAGTCGTGCTGTGACATAATACCATCCATTAATTTGAGAGGCCACTAGTGCAGTCAAACCTGTAATTTATGAAAGAATTTAAGTGAAGATCATACAAATATCTCAAAAATAGTAATGAAATAATAAATAATGCATTGGGGAAATTACAAGTTTTTAATGTGGCTAAAAAATTGCAAAGATAAAATAAATATGTGTATGACCAAAATTAAAAATTTAATTTGACCTATTTGAATTAGAAAGTGGAAAAACACATGATATTTAAACTAAGTGGCCAAATAGAATTGTGGCATTGTAAATTGGAGACCAGTTTCTACAAGGTTAAGCGAGCATCATTCCAAGTTGATTTATTTTTCTTTTGAAGTTTGTTTGAATTTTGAATATGTTTTCCAGACCTGTTCCATAGCACATTTTATTTTTATTTTTGAACAGTAGTTGTCTGAATGGTCTTAGTGTACTTCATGGGTGGTTTTCTCTAATTTTTTTTTCTTTTTGCAAAGAAATGATATATGAGAATATGAAGATAAGTATAAGATATTTATTTTAAAGGATTTCTAAATATCAAATTAATATAATTTATGAAAATATCATACTTTTAATTAGGCAGTTCCCCAAACATACAAATATACATAAGTAAAATATGATGTATTTATAATATAAATGATAATTAATATAAAATCATATAAATAATGCTTTACATTATTTACATACTATATGCTTTACAGTGGTAAGTTGACATTTTTATGTATAAAATGTACTATACATTTGCATTTAAAATACAGCTAGTAGTATTAGATTTGGATATTAAAAATCATTTGAATAAAACATTAATTACCATGATTTGTTAATGCTTTGTAATTTATAACAATATTTATAAGTAACAAGAACAATAAGTATATTCAAATTAATACTGATTTTTTTCCATCTGGATCTGAGCCCTTTGTGGTGCTCTCCAATTCTAATTATTAAAATATATAAAGCTCTTTTTGATCATAATGAAGCCATTAATATAACTCACAAGCCATGTGTCATGGCCTCATTCATTGCAAAACAAGGAGGTGGCTTTGCCTTCTGCCTAATACCTATACATGAGGAGGCTGTCTTTTTGCCCTGTCCTGTCTTTCCTGCTTCATATAGATTATACAATTAAGCTTGATTAATTTTGAAGAGTAAAAAGTATACCTATTTTGTATTTGAAAATATTGGTTAAGTAGAAAAAGGTGCAAAAAGGAGTTTTGTAAGTTCAGTGTTTCATTTATTTAAGTATATGCATAATTAAGATTTTTGTATTATCTTTTATAACTTAATGTTTTATTTATATTTAATCCTAATACTGAGAACATACAAATGTTTCCAGAAAGATGCTATTGTTAAATCAGTAATTAATTATGTATTTCATTCTCAAATACTACAGTAATTTAGTCAAGATAAAGAGTCCCTCATGATCAATGCATAGGCACAGTTGTTATTTTCCAGAAGAAATGAGTGCTTACTGGGTTTTTGAAAATTATTGTGATTGAAGAAATATTTTTACCAGGCTTTCACAGCTTTAAAAAAGCATTTGGACAACGAGTTGATCACTGGTTATTTGGTTATTGCCAGGAAGTTTTGTGAGTGCTTTTTCCATAAGTATTTGCATAATCCAAACAGAAAATAAGGGTGCATATTGCTCCATGTTATCATTCATTAAAAGATACTAAATGCATTATCCATATGACAAGTTATGTTTTTTTCATTTTCTTCAATTCTGTTCACTGATTTATTGTATTCTGAGTACCTCTAATGCCTGGAAAATAGTAAACACAGCTGAATTAATGGTCATCGAACTCTGACAATCTAAATAGATCAAAAAGCTGATTCATAAAGTACACTTCTAGTCTACTGATTAATAGAAAACAATATTTTTTTTTTCTTTAGTTATTGATGCTATTGTTTAGTCACCAAGTTGCAGTTGATGCTTTTGCAATCCCTTGGATGGTAGACTACAAGGAAATCCATGGGACTTCTCAAGCAAGACTACTGGAGTGGGTTGCCAGGTTCTTCTCCAGGGGATCTTATTCACTCAGAAAGAGAACCTGTGTCTCCTGCATTGGCAGGCAGATTCTATACCACTGAGTCACCAGAGAAACCCTACTTTTTAGTTACTGTGTGTGTTTGTGCTTAGTTGCTCAGTCATGTCTGACTCTTTGAGACAGAATTCTTCAGGCAAGAATACTGCCATTTCCTCCTCCAGGGCATTTCCCAACCCAGGGATCAAGCCCAGGTCTCCCACACATTGTAGGCAGATTCTTTACCAACTGAGCCACCAGGGAAGCCCCTTTTAGTTACTAGTACAAAAGAAAAAAAATCTTCATTTTTTCCTACAACAAGAAATCTAGTAACAATATGAATTTATTTTTCAACGAATATTTTTGGTTTAAAATACTGATAGCTTTGTGGGATTTTTAGTTTAAAACAAAAAGAATTGTAAGATAAAAAATATACATTTTCTCTCAAAAACATCAGTGAGAAATATTAGCAGGAGAATGATAACAACATAAGCATAAAAGGCATAAAACCTAATGTTTTAAGAACAAATTCTGATACTTATTACTAAAAGTATTTCCTAGTACAGAGGGGGGATAAGCATTTGTTCATTTATTCATTATTTTATAAACATCTAATGGCAAAGATAAGGAAATAATTTCATTTATTATTTTCTTGAGAATTATTACATGAGAATCATGTTTCTTTCAAGACTTCATTTTAAACGTTTAAGTTTCAACTTTTATAGCATTAAGAAATCTGTCTAATATATTCAAATATGAAAGTTTATTTTGGATAGAGGCATAAGTGACTAATTTATATTCATTTTTGTAAAGGTAGCCACTGTAAAATATCAAAAAGATAATCTTAGAAAATTAATTAGAATGATTAATTTAAAATGTATCTGTTTTAGTATTTAAATGACATTAAAGTATTCATTTCTAAAGTGAAAACTATGAACTGATTTAAATAATTCAAAGATTGTCAATATTTTAATCTTCATGACATCTAGAAATGCATTTTCTTTTTAACTGTAGCCAAACTGAAAATTTAAATACCTGCAAAATTACATCTACCTAGATTTAAAAAAAATATTTGAAAAATTTAGTAAAAGCATTATATATAGGTTTATGTTAATTGTTATCAGTGTTAATAATTGTTCCTTTCTAAAACTAAACTCAGAAAATGCAGTTTCTCAATAGGAAAAAATCCATAATAAACAATTTAAGTATTGAAGAAGAAGAGGATGTGAACAACTTTGAATATAGTTCCTTCTTTCAGCTTACTTGTCACAGATTTAAAATTATGATAGAAAACAAAATTAGATGAAAATTTGATTTTTTCTCCTTTCACATAGATCTTCACTTTTTATGTGAGAATTATAAAAGTGTCCTGAATATAAAAATTAATTCACACAAGTCCCTTCAACACTGTCCCTCAGCCCCCATCAATATGTATACATAATGAGTTGAGTAAATGCCATACCTGTCAGTTTCCAATATATTAAATTTTACATCTCATTTTACTGTCTCCAATTGATCAGCAAAATAGAAGAAATTTTCTCTGGCTTGTACTTTTGAACTAGTCTACTTTCTAGACACTAAAGGGGAATCTTACAAATTTATCTTTCACTTATGATCCATGATTTTTACAAATTAAATTTAGAATACTATCAGGAGTACAAGGATCAAAATCTAGCAGTATAAATTATCTTGATCTAGTTGACACAAAGAAAAAAAAAATAAATGACCACAAACATGAGAATCTCAAGAATAATAATTGGATCCATAGTTTTAAAATAAAAAAAAATATATATATATATATATATATATAGGTTTGTTGAGGAAGATGGTGGAGGAGTAAGATGGGGACATCACCAGCCTCCCCACAAATACATCAAAAACTCCTCAAGATATGGAAAAACTCCTACAAAGCAACCTCGAGGAGACAGCAGAAGACTCCAGGCCTCCAGGGGGACAGGCTAAGCTCCCTGAAATGAAGCAGGAGAGAGGATAGAAATAATAAAATAATAATAATAATGAAAAGGGAAAAGAACTTCTGGACAGGAGCGAGTGCCCCAAGGGACAGAGGGAGTTATGAAACAGGAGGAGTTCCCATGCACAGGGGAGCTCCCTCCCCGGCCAGCAAAAGATGTGGAGTCTTGAAAACTGGGGAAAGTAGAGGCTTAGAAGGCAGAAAACAGAGAAGTCTGCATTTCTCAGCCTGTGAACAGCTCGCAGACTGTGGCCCCAGCCAGACGGTGGGCTCAGGGAACTGAGAGAAGCCTGTAGAAACCAGCAGCACAGAGAGGGTGGGCCCACGCAGCTGGGTGTGGGGCAGCACACACACTCGGCGGGCACCGAGACCCCAGCGCGCAGACGGCAGCCTGGGGAGCAAAGGACATACAGGACCCGCGACCAAAAGGGAGGGCCAGGGAGCTGAGTGAGCCCATGCCCCACAGAGCAGAGGGCAGGCCTGGGGAGCCCAGACCAGAGCACACAACGCCCACAGTACAGACGCTGCTCTCAGGGGGCTGAGCGAAGCCTGCACAACTCTGCAATGCAGAAAGTACAGTCAGGGAGCCGAGAAAAGATCCACACAAGCGTCTACCTAGCAAGCTTCGGCTAACAGTGGAGGGTGCATCAGGGGAACAGAAGCACCAGCAATGATCCCAGGGACAAGTAGCAGGCTAGAGGCAGTGAAGACATGCTGAGAGGGCTATTTTCAAGCAGCTGCAGAAATAGACATGTCTAACACTGTGGAAGCCAGATGGACTGCCCAAAGATATATGCCCTTCAGAGAGATGAGATACAGCTCCATTACAGGCACAAGCTCCCCCAAGCAGGAAAACATCACAAAACACTAAGCCAACCCCATCGACAGTGGCAGATTCCAAAATAAAGAACTACAACCTTGAGAATCATTTTTTTTTCTTTCTATTTTTTTTTTCTATAAATCCCACTATTATTCCCCTTACATATTTTCACCTTAACATTAGCATTTTGTGGTGCTGTGGAGTTTTCCTCTTCGGTTTTCTTGTTTAAAAAAAAAAAAAATTCATTTTAAGATATTTTTTTCTTTTTTTCCTCTTTTCACCTTTTTGTTTGTTTTTTAAGTTTTTTTTCTTGTTTCTTTTTGTTTTTGATATATTCAACTGCTTCTTCTATAATTCGTTACTGGCTGTAGCTATTCTCAAGTATGTATAACTCTTTTTCACATAACTCTTTTCCACCCCCTGCCTTTTCTCTTTTCCCTTCCTTTTCCTCTCTCTCTTTTTTTTTCTTATCCCATTTTTCTCCACTCTTTGTTGTTGTTGTTGTTGTTGTTTCTTCTTTTTTTCCCCAATTAAGTTAACTTGATAAGCATTCTTTGCTATATTCCTCAGTTGGCACTCTGTTCATGCTTAGTTTTCCAGATTGAGCATTAGCTAGCTCTGCTTTTAATTGGTCAATATCATTTTTGGTTTCCCTTATTCATCAAGTAAATCTCCTGTACACTTTCTTTAAAGTATTTTGGTTATAACTGTATGTGTGAAAGTGTGTGTATACATCCTATTATTTCTGTAATTACTTGCTTGATCTGCTTGATCTCCTCCTATAACACAGGTACAACTCACCCTAGCAAGAGAGCAACATAAACCACTCGGCCAACTTTTCCCTCCAATGGCAAAACTCAAAATAAAGAAGGAATACAACTAAAGCCAGGGAAAAGGAGACCTAAAGTGGAGCAAGTTAGGAAAAATAAAAGAAAGGAAAAGACAGAGAAATACAGCATGAGTGAAAGAATAAGACCAAATATTCAGAAGAGCAAATAAACAAAGAGGAAATAAGTGATCTACTGGAAAGAGAATTCAGAATAACTATAGTAAAGATGCTCCAAAGATTGGAAAATAAAATGGAGAAAATGCAAGAAATAATTAACACAGTTAATACTATCACCAAGGATATAGAAGAAATAAATAATAAATAAATAAATAAATAAATAAATAATAGGCAAACAGAGATGAATGACACAATTACTGAAATTAAAAATACTCTAGAAGGATTCTATAGTGGAATAACTGAAACAAAGGACTGGATAAGTGAGTAGTAGAAATACTGCTTAACAGCAGAAATAACTGCTTAACAGCAGAATAAAAGGAAAAGAAAGAAAAGAATCTAGGATGGCCTCAGAGACCTTTGGGACAATATTAAATGTTTCAACATTTGAGTTATAAGGTTCCCAGAAAAAGAAGAAAAAAAGAAAGGCCCTGAGAAAATTTTTGAAGAAATTATACTTGAAAACTTCCCCAACATGGGAAAGCAAATATTAAATAAATGCCAAGAAGCACAGAGAGTCCCTTTAGGATAAACCCAAGAAGAAACACATCAAGACATACATTAATCAAGCTAACAAGAAACTAAGCACAAATAAAGACTAATAAAAGCAACAAGGGAAAAGCAATAAGTAACATACAAAGATAACCCCATACAATTAACATCGGACTTCTCAGCAGAAACTCTGCAGGTCAGAAGGGAATAGGAGGATATGTTTAAAGTAATGAAAGAGATAACTATGCAGCTAAGATTACTATACAAGACAAAGATCTCATTCAAAACTGATGGAGAAGTCAAAAGCTTTACAGACAAGCAAAAGTTAACAGAAATCAGCACCATCAAACCAGTCTTGCAACAAATACTAAAGAGATTATATATTCAGTAAACACAAGAGAAAGGAAAGACCTACAAAAACAAATGCAAATCAATCAAGAAAATGCCAATAAGAACATATTTATCACAATTACCTTAAAGGTAAATGTATTAAATCACCAACCAAAAGATACAGGCTGACTGAATGGATTCAAAACCAAGACCCATATATATGCTGCCTACAAGAGGTCCACTTCAGAACTAGATAGAAAAAGATATTCCATGTGAATGGAAACCAAAAGAATGCTGCAGTTGCAATCCTTATTTCAGACAAAATAGACTTTAAAGTAAATAGCATAGTGGATAATATGACAAAATCCACTACAATAAAAAAAAAAATTTTTTTAAAATCCAGCATCATGAGGAGAACATTAAAAAAAAAAAAATAAAGTAAATATCATAAGAGACAAGCTAGGACACTACAAACCAATCAAGGGATCAATCCAAGAAGAAGACATAACAATTGTAAATATGTATGCACTCAGAATAGGAGTACCTCAATATATAAGGCAAACACTAACAGACATAAAAAGGGAAATTGATAGTAACACAATAATAGTAAGGGTCTTTAATGCCCCATTCACCCCAATGGACAGATCATCAAAACAGAAAATCAATAAGGAAACACAAACCTTAAATGGATCATTATACCAAATGGACCTAATTGATATCTTAAGGACTTTTCATCTAAATGCAAAAAAATGCACTTTCTTTTCAAGGGCACATGGAACATTCTCCAGGATAGACCACATCTTGAGCCACAAATCACACCTCAGTAAATTTAAGAAAATTGAAATCATATCAAATATCTTTTCTGATCACAGCACTATAAGATTAGATATCAACTACAGGAAAAATAAATGCAAAAAACACAAATTAATGGAAATTAAACAATGCATTATCAAATAATGAAGAAGTTACTGAAGAAATAAGATGGAAAATCAAAAGATTTCTACAAACAAATGACAATGAAAACACGATGGCCTATGGGACTCAGCAAAAATAGTTCTGAGAGGGAAGCTTACAGTGATTAAAATCCAACATCAAGAAACAAGAAAAACATTGACCAGACAACCTAACTCTATAGCTAAAGCAGCAGGAAAAATGAAGAACCAAAAAACCTCAATGTCAGCAGAAGGAAAGAAATCATAAAGTTCAGAGCAGAAATAAATGAAATAGAAATGAAGGAAACAATAGCAAAGATTAATAAAACTAAAAGTTGGTTCTTTGAGACAATAAACAAAATTGACAAACCACTAGCTTGACTCATCAAGGAAAAAAGGGAGAAAAATCAAATCAACAAAATTAGAAATGAAAAAGAAATTATAACAGACAACAGAAAAATACAAAGGATCATGAGAGGATATTATGAGTAACCATATGCTAATAAAGTAGAAAACCTAGAGGAAATGGACAGATTCTTAGAAAAATGCAACCTCCCAAGAATGAACCAGTAAGAAACAGAAATTATGAACAATTCAATTACAAACATTGAAATTGAAACTGTGATCAAAAATCTCCCCCAAAACAAAAGCCCATGGCCAGATGGCTTCAAAGGGGAATTCTGACACACATTAGAGAAGAGATAATGCCTGTTTCTCTGAAATTCTTCCCCAAAACTGCAGAGGAACACTTCCAAACTCATTCTACAAGGTCACAATCACCCTGATACCAAAACCAGGCAAAGACAATACAAAAAAAAAAAAAAAAGAAGAAAATTACACACCAATATCACAGACGAACATAAATGCAACAATTCTCAACAAAATTCTAGCAAACAGAATTCAACAACACATTAAAAAACTCATACAGCATGATCAAGTCGGATTTATTCCAGGGATGCAAGGATTCTTCAAAATATGCAAATCAAACAACATGATACACCATATTAACAAATTGAAAGATGAAAACCATATGATTATCTCAATAGATGCAGAAAAGCCTTCAACAAAATTCAGCACCCATGTATGATAAAAACACTTCAAAAAGTGGGCATGGAAGGAACCTACCTCAACATAGTAAAGGCTATATATGATAAGCACTTAGCAAAATTATCCTCAATGGTGAAAAGCTAAAAGTATTCCCTCTAAGGTCAGGAAAAAGACAAAGGTGTCCACTCTCACGACTATTATTCAGGGCAGTTTTGGAACTCCTAGCTATGGCAATAGGGGAAGAAAAGAAATAAAATGAATCCAGATCAGAAAATAAGAAGCAAAACTATCACTGTTTGCAGATGATGTGATACTATACATAAAAACCCAAAAGAAATGATAAGAAAATTACTAGAGCTAATTAGTGAATTCAAAAAAGTAGTGAGATATAAGATCAATACACAGGAATCACCTGCATTCCTATAGACTACTGATGAAAAATCAGGAGGAGAAATTAAAGAATCAATACCATTCAGCATTGTAACAAAAATAATAAAATATCTAGAAATAAACCTACCTAAGGAGACCAAAGAACTGTATATGGGAATTACAAGACACTGACTAAAGAAGTCAAAGATGACTTAAACAGATGGGGAAACATTCCATGCTCCTGGGTAGGAAGAATCAATATTGTGAAAATGATGATCCTACCAAATGCAAACTACAGATTAATTGTGATAGGGATCAAGTTACCAGTGGCATTTTTCACAGAACTAGAACAAAAAAATTCACAATTCATATGGAAACATAAAAGACCCTGAATAGCCAAAGCTGTCTTTAGAAAGAAGAAAGGAACTGGAGGAATCAACCTTCCTGACTTCAGAATACACTACAAAGCTACAGTCATCAAGACAATATGGAACTGGCACAAAAACAGAAATATAGACCAATGAAACAGGATAGAGAACCCAGAGATAAACCCATACACCTATGGACACCTTATTTTTAACAAAGTAAGCAAGAATATACAATGGGACAAATATAGCTTCTTCAATAAGTGGTGCTGGGAAAACTGGACAGCTACATGCCAAAAAATGAAATTAGAACACTCCCTAAAGTACAAAGATAAGCTCAAAATGAATTAAATACCTAAATGTAAGGCCAGAAACTATAAAGCTCTTAGAGGAATGCATAGGTAGAACACTTGATGACTCCTGGTAAATCAAAGAAAGATCTACTTTGACCCACCTCCTAGAGTAATGGAAATAAAAACAACCAAGTGGGACCTAATTAAACTTAAAAGAAACTATAAACAAAGTGAAAAGATAGCCTTCAGGACGGGAGAAAATAATAGCAAAGGAAATAAATGACAAAGATTTAATTTCCAATATATAGAAGCAGTCCATACAATTCAAAAAATCCATAAAACAATTGTCCAATTAAAAAGTTGGGGGGAAAAAAACCTAAAAAGACATTTCTCCAAAGAAGACATACAGATGGCTAACAAACACATGAAAATATATTCAACATTACTCATTATTAGAGAAATGCAAATCAAAACTACAATGAGATACCAGCTCATACCAGTCAGAATGGCGATCATCAAAAAGTCTACAAACATTAAATTATGGAGAGGGTGTGGAGAAAAGGGAATGCTCTTGCATCATTGGTTGGAATGTAAACTGATACAGCCACTATGGAAGATGGTATGGAGATTCCTTAAAAAGCTAGAAATAAAACCACCATATGACCCAGCAATCCCACTTCTAGGCTTATCCCCTGAGGATATCAAAATTGAAAAAGACACATGTACCCCAATATTCATTGCAGCACTATCTACAATAGCTAGAACATGGAAGCAACCTAAATGTCCTTCGATGGGTGAATGGATAAAGAGTCTGTGATATTTTACTACTCAGCCATAAAAACAAACACATTTGAGTTAGTTCTAATGAGGTGGATTAAACTAGAGTCTATATGCAAAGTGACATAAGTCAGAAAGAGAATTATAAATATGTATACTGACACACATATACAGAATATAAAAAGATGGTGCTGATGAAATTATTTTCAAGGCACCAGTGGAGAAACAGACATAGATAATAGACCTGAGGACACGGGGGGGGGGGGGGGGGGGGGGGGGGGGGGGGGGGGGGGGG
>CM035276.1:212481-382544 GCA_020226075.1 Hydropotes inermis | reverse complement strand
GGGGGGGGAGAGGAGAAGGGAGAGGGTGAAAGGTATGGAGAAAGTAACATGGAAAGTTACAATATCATATGTAAAATAGACACTGGCAATTTGCTATATGACTCAGGGAACTCAAGTAGGGGCTCTGTGACAATCTAGCAGGGTGGAATAGGGAGGGAGATGGGTGAGAGGTTTGGGAGGGAGGGAATATGGGTGTACCTATAGCTGATTCTTGTCGATGTATGAAAGAAAACCACAAAATTCTGTAAAGCAATTATCCTTCAATTAAAAACATAAATTAAAAACTGAAAATATAAACAAATGTTAAAAAACAATGTCTTCTGAAGAGTGCTTTAAGAAAACAGTTAATTAACTGAAATTGTGATTTATAAACCCACCCCACCCCACTCCATCCCATCCCAAAGCAATAAATTCTACTGAAGAGTAATAGAGAATACCAAATGTCCAAGTAAGTACCAGCTTAAGAACAAACCCCAACTGTTGATTATCAAAAATGATAGATTACAAATATGTAGTTTCAGGGCAATGAGCTCAGAGGTTGGGAGGTATACAATTTGTCAATTATTAAACCAACGATAATTGAGTTTTGTAATTTAGGGGGAATTAACTGAATATGTAGGCTCTCCAAAAGTCATTTCTGTCATAATAATTGTTTTGACACAAGTAGTAAAGCAAAATTCCTACTACTTAAATTCTGTACTGATTTTGCTTTTTTAAACGGCAGATCTATATGCAAGTTCTTTACAAAGCATTCTGACCATAAAGGATTCCATGTTCTTTTCTAATTAGTTATAAAATATTACTGTTAAGCATATCATTCTGTTTAAGAGATCACTTTCCACTGAATCTTCCTTAATCAGTTCAGAGTGATTTTGTATTGACTGATTTGGAGGTTAGGGATATTTAAAAATATTATCTAGAAGTCATAGATATTATGACTTGTCTGTAAGGAAAAATGAAATGTCTTTCTGGAAATAAAATATAAACATTCTACTTAACTGAATTAAACAAATTTGACCTATAAGTTTTAAGTGTATAGTTAATATAATAATCCATTATACACAATGGCAATTTGATTTTAAATAGTTTTTTCAAATATTTTATCATTTTCATTTATGTTATCACATTTAATGTTAAAATACTTACCCTATACAAAAGACTGCAACTCAAAGAAAAAGTAATACATGTGATTTTCTATGAAAAAATAAAATTACTAATTGGTCTTCTTTAATTTAGATTTAGAACCAGAGGCACAGACTGATTACCCTAATATTTTAATGAAGCATATGTGTTGAGCAATTTAGCAAATTTCTCACTTATTTAGCAACAAAATATCTAAGTTACTTAAAAATTATTGTTATTAATTAGAAACATCCAATTGCCTGTAAACACTTACACTGTTTTATCAAAGGAACAGCTCTAAAAATATTTATTATTCATTGCTTATGTCTTTTCTTCTTTGAAACATTAAATTATAAACAGTTTTTTTTCTTAAAGTTCTAAAATTATTTTTTATCCTGTTTATTTACTTATTTATTTATTTTTTTGGATTACAGTTGTACATTTTATTTATTTTTCCCAATTATTTTTATTAGTTGGAGGCTAATTACAATATTGCAGTGGTTTTTGCCATACATTGACATGAATCAGCCATGGATCTACATGTGTTCCCCATCCTGAACCCCCCTCCCACATCCCTCCCTACCCCATCCCCTTGGGTCATCCCAGTGCATCCAAACTGGACTGGCGATCTGTTTCACACTTGATAATATACATGTTTTGAGAAAGTTCTAAAATTATTTTTATCTTTGATGAATTTTTATCTCATATCATTTTAAGTTATGTAATTTTCACTTTGAAGTCAGAAAAAAATTAAGTCATAGACTTATCCCTGAAAAATAAATGAAATACTATTTCTTTACCTGTAAAATCATAGAAATTAACTGAACTCTAAACAACGTATTAGTTATTTACAAAGCCATTTTTGTTATTAACTTGTATTACACAGTATTCAAATTTGGAAATCACATCACTCTAAGTCTCTCATTTACCTATGTAGTAAATCTGTATGTTATAGTCTAAATTGTCCCTCTTTCTTGAATTCCCACTGAAAATAGAGTTTTAGTTTTATTTTTCTTTACAGAGCCCTGCTTCTTGAAAGAAGTGTCCACTGCTATTTCAATTTTTGCTTTAGATTTGCTTCCAAACCCATATTATTTGGCTTTGCATTTTATCACATTGTTGATAATGAAATTCCAAACTGCTAAGTAATGAACTTGCAATCATATTTTCCAATGAAGAAGTTAAAACTTAGCTAAAATATTCTTCCACATTTAACACTGCTTACCATGCATCCCTTCAAATTATGCCTCATTTATTTTTATTTCACTGAATATAATTCATTACAAATACTTTTTAAACATGTTGGTACTGAAATTTTTGGACAAGTTAAACATGTATCTCATTAAGTGTTGTTGATGTTCAGTTGCCAAGTCGTGTCTGACCCTTTGCGACCCCATAGACTGCAGCACAGCAGGCTTTCCTGTCCCTCACCGTCTCCCAGAGTTTGTTAAGTTCATGCTCATTGAACTTATGATGCTATCCAATTATCTCAGCCTCTGTAGCCCTCTTTTCCTTCTGTATTCAATCTTTCCCAGCATCAGGGTCTTTTCCAGTGAGTCAGCTGTTCACATCAGGCGAGCAAAGGGAGCTTCACATTCATCAATAGTCTTTCCAATGAGTATTCAGGGATTGAATTTGGGTCTCCGGCATTGAAGACAGATTTTTTTACTGTCTAAACTACCAGGGAAGCACCCCGGTCTCTAGTGCCTTGGAATTTCTCATTGAAAAATTGAGCACTTAAAATAGGGTTAAAGTGTGATCAAAACATAATCTCATAAATCTAATTTAAAATATTCTTTCAGAAAAATATTTTGTACTTGAATCATATGTTATTTTACAACACCAGTTTCATTCTTTTATGAAAAGGTTTAGGAAAAAATAATCACTTAAAAAATCTTAATCATCAGTTCTGAAAATACATTAAAAAATCAATCACAATAATGGATATAAAAAATAAGCATGCAGAAATCAACTATTAGTGCTTCCAATAAAACTTATCTGCATTTGCTCAGTATATTTAAGGAAGAATAAACTTAACAAATATGAATGTGTACTTTTTCCATCATTTAATGTGAACTAATAAATGCATTTAATATCTGTGATTAAAATGCATGAGTTTCCTTATGATTAAATCATTATTGGTAATAGCTAGGTTCAAATTTTAATTGTTTTAACTACTTTCTTAAAACAGTGAGTTTCTTTTTTATGTTCTGATTCTACTCCAGATTTCACAGAGGAGGGCTGGATGAATAAACTCAAACTGTGAGATGGTCACAAGGGATTTTGGCGCCATCTAGTAGTAAATTAAATTATGTTCCTGGTTTGTTTTGCTTTCCAAGTTGATCAATACGTCCCGGGATGAAAGCCAGAGATTGGCACAACACTATAAATCAGCCATACCTCAATTAAAAATAAATAAATAAATAAATAAAGGTATTTTTTTTTTTAGGAAAGCAACAATATTTATCTTGAATTCTCAAATTACATGCTTGCAAATTTGTAAGTAATTTTCAATTGTCATGCAAGCTCTGTGTAATCATGCTAATTTCATTCTTGCTTTTATGCATTTACTGGAAAACTTTCTGGGCTTACCCAGTGGCTCAGCGGTTAAAAAAAATCTGCCTGCAATGCAGAAGATGCGACAGGAGCCGAAGGTTGTATCCGTGGGTCAGGAAGATCCCCTGGGGAAGGAAATGGCAACCCCACTTTAGTATTCTTGCCTGGGAAATCCCATGGACAGAGGAGCCTCGTGGGCTACAGTCCGTGGGGTCACAAAGAGTCTGACACGACTTAGCGACTCAGTTCAGTTCAGTTCAGTCACTTTTTGTGACCCCATGGACCTCAGCATGCCAGGCCTCCCTGTCCATCATCAACTCCCGGAGTTTACACAAACCATTGTGCATTGAGTCAGTGAAGCCATCCAACCATCTAGTCTTCTGTCGTCCCCTTCTCCTCCTGCCTTCAATCTTTTCCAGCATCATGGTCTTTTCAAACCAGTCAGTTTTTCACATCAGGTGGACAAAGTGTTGGAGTTTCAGGTTTGACATCAATCCTTCCAATGAACACTCAGGACTGATCTTTAGAAAGGACTGGTTGGATCTCCCTGCAGTCCAAGGGATTCTCAAGAGTCTTCTCCAACACCACAGATCAAAAGCATCAATTCTTCAGTGATCAGCTTTCTTTATAGTGCAATTCTCACATCCATACATGACCACTGGAAGAAATATAGCCTTGACTAGACGGACCTTTGTTGACAATATAATGTCTCTGCTTTTTAATATGCTGTCTAGGTTGGTCATAACTTTTCTTCCAAGCAGTAAGTGGCTTTTAATTTCATGGCTGCAATCACCAACTGCAGTGATTTTAGAGCCCCCAAAAATAAAGTCTGTCACTGTTGCCACTGTTCCCCATCTATTTGCCATGAAGTGTCAGGACCGGATGCCATGATCTTAGTTTTCTGAATGCTGAGTTTTAAGCCAACTTTTTCACTCTCTCTCTCTCTCTTTTTTTTTTTTTTTCATTTATTTTTATTAGTTGGAGGCTAATTACTTTACAATATTGTAGTGGGTTTTGTCATACATTGACATGAATCAGCCATGGAGTTACATGTATTCCCCATCCCGATCCCCCCTCCCACCTCCCTCTCCACCCGATTCCTCTATCTTATTTCACTTTCATCAAGAGGCTCTTTAGTTCTTCACTTTCTGCCGTAACGGTGTTGTCATCTACATATCTGAGGTTACTGATATTTCTCCTGGCAATCTTGATTCCAGCCTGTGCTTCATCCAGCCCAGCGTTTCTCATGATGTACTCTGCATAGAAGTTAAATAAGCAGGGTGACAGTATACAGTCTTGATGCACTCCTTTTCCTATTTAGAACCAGTCTGTTCTGTTACTTCCTGACCTGCATACAGATTTCTCAAGAGGCAAGTCAGGTGGTTTGGTATTCCCATCTCTTTCAGAATTTTCCACAGTTTATTGTGATCCACACAATCTTTGGCATAATCACTAATGCAGAAATAGATGTTTTTTTTTGGAACTCTCTTGCTTTTTCGATGATCCAGCAGATGTACAAAAACAAAGTACTTTCTGTTTCTACTTTTTCACCCCTTCATCACACACATCTGAACCTTATCCATTCATCAAGACCAAGGTAAAAGTAACATCTCTCCCATAAAGCCTTCTTGAACTTCTCTTGTCTCAATGGCTCTCTCTCTCTCTCTTTTTTTTAACAAAGCTATAATAACTAAAGTCCATGAGAAAAATACAATTTAAGACTTCATTGTTCCAATAGTAATGTGAAACTATCTGTTCAACTGAATTAGAATTATCATTTTATAGAGTTTTATTATGAAAAATTTAAATGTAGGAAGTATAATTCTTTGAACCCTATGTACCCATTATCCAGGCACACAATTACTAATTCATGGTCATTCATTTCATCCATATTCTTATTACTCAAGGTGTGCTCTGGTGACTAGTAGCATTGGCATCTTCTAGGAACTTGTTATACATGTAGACTCTCAGGCCTTACTGTAGAAATGCTGAATCTAAATTCGCATTCTAAAAAAATTCCCAAATGATTCTTTTCCACTTTGAAGTTTGAGAATCACTGGTCTTAGCACAACCTACAACTTATGACTATCACATTGAATTATTTTGAGCAAATTACATACATATCTTCTTAAAATATTTCAATATGCAGCTCACAAAGAATTATTTTTTAAAAATACAATCAGAGCATCTTTTTTATACAAAATTATTGTTGATAATTTTCAGTTTTCAAATGCATCTATTGGTCATTAATGTTTTCATTTACAATTAGTTTGTTAAATATAGGATCCAAGCATAGCCATATATTGCATATTATTGAATTGCATCTTAAATCTGTAAAGTTGGAGGATTTTCCTCACAATTATTTTTTTTAATTATTTGTTAAATCAACAGTGATTTTGAGGAGATTTTCATATTCAATATCATGTTGATTTCATCTCTAGGGATGGAATGTATGCAAGCCTAAAGTGTCTTCAGAGATGCAATATAATTATAGCAAGTGTGGTTCTATTTTAGTTACAGTCACAATAATTTGATGTAACTAATTACTCCAAAACTCAATGGTGTCACACAGCTGGGCTCTACTACATTTCTATGGTCAACTGTAGAATGGTTAGATGACTTAAGTGTCTTAATCCATTTGGACTGCTGTAACAAGAATGCCATAAACTGAGTGGTTTATAAGCAACAGAAATTTGTTTATAGTTAAGGAAGGAGGGAAGTTCAAGACCAAGGTACTGGCAGATTCTGTGTCTGTTGAAGTCTTGTTTACCCATGGATGAATGGGTAGTGGAGAATAAGGCTCATTTTTTCAATTAGTCAATCACATTTTTAAAGAGTATTTTATGGCAAATTAGAAAAAATGCTTAATGCCATGTAATTTTCTTGAGCACTTTTACTTAAGTATTATATATTATTCCACCCTGCCAATATTAAATTTGTGATTTTTAAATTTTATGTTATAGATAAAATGGTATCATCATTTTATATTCTAGATTTTGAGTAAATTATTATATGGAGCCATTTTAAAGAAACATTTAAGATTTTACTTTTTCCTCAGATAAGTCCATTGTTTTTAATGGCATTGCTAATCACTCTCTTAGTCATTGATCAAAACTTCTATACTAGAAACTTCCCTGGTGGTCCAGTGGTTAGGACACTGCACTTCAAACGCAGAGGGTACTGGTTCAATCCCTGTTTGTGGAATTAAGATTCTACATGATATATGGTGTGGTTAAAAGCTTTTTTTAAAATGCTGTAGTAAAGAAAAAAAAAAACAGCTATATATACATATTGCTTGGAAAATTTGGTTCATACAATACATACAGTGTTGTTGTTGTTCAGTTGCCAAGTCCTATCCAATTCTTTGCAACCCCATGGACTGTAGCATGCTAGGCCTCCCTGTCCCTCACCAACTCCCAGCATTTGCCTAAATTCATATCCATTTATTCAGTGATGCTATCCAACAATCTCATCCACACAAAGGCTATAGTATAGTCAATGAACAAGAGGTAGATGTTTTTCTGGAATTCCCTTGCTTTTTATATGACCCATCAAATGTTGACAATTTGATCTCTGATTCCTTTGTCTCTTCGAAATTCAGTTTATTCATTGGGATGTTCTCAGTTCAGATACTGCTGAAGCGTAACTTGAAGGCATTTGAGCATAACTTTGTTAGCATGTGTAATGAATGCAGTTGCATGGCAGTTGTAATTTCTTTGGTAATGCCTTTCTTTGGGACTGGAATTAAAACTGGCCTTTTCCTGTCTGGTGCTCACTGTTGTTTTCCAAATTTGCTGGCATATGGAATGTAGTCTTTTAACAGCATCGTCTCTTAGGATTTGAAATAGCTCAGCTGGAATTCTGTCACCTCTGTTATCTCTGTTCATAGTAATGCTTCCTAAAACCCACTTGACTTCACACTCCAGGATGTTTGGCTCTAGATGAGTGATCATATCATTGTGGTTTTCTGGGTTTCTAAGACTTTTTTTTTTTTCTTTATTTTTCTGTATAGTTCTTCTGTGTATTCTTGCCACCTCTTCTTATTCTTTTCTACTTCTTTTAGGTCCTTGACATTTCTTCTGTCCTTTATTGTGCCTATCCATTCCCTTGATATCTCCAAGTTTGTTGAATTGAGGTACAGTAAAGATTCCTAAATATATTCCTTATTCATGTGCAAGTGAAGTGAAAGTCGCTCAGTTGTGTCCAACTCTTTATGAGCCCATGGCCTATATAGGCCATAGAATTCTCCAGACCAGAATACTGGAGTGGGTAGCCTTTCCTTCTCCAGGGGATTTTCCCAACCCAGGGATTGAACCCAGATCTCCCACATTGCAGGCAGATTCTTTACCAGCTGAGCCACTAGGGAAGTCCTTATTTATGTGCATCATCATTAATTATATTATGTAATATTCAATGGTGCTATCACCTAATTTTCATACTGTGAAAATGTTCATATTATGAAATATTTTCATATTTTCATAACTTAAATTTACCTAAAAGCACTAAATGAACAGTAACCTTTTATTTAAAAATGTAAAACTTTCCTTCTTTGGCTTTCTGAAAGAGATTTTTGGATTTGAATCCACATTACACAACTAGCCTGTGTTTTAATTAAAATGCTTTTTTTTTTTTTTTACAATTTTGATTGCCATTCCTTATTTAAAAGAAGCATTTCTTTCCACAAGTATTCCTGAATCTATAAAACAGATATAAAGTAGAATTGATTGAGTTTTTCTCACTTAAAATATATAGGATCAATTTTGAACTAGAGACCTAAATTCCATTTCAAGATAATAGCCTTAGTAAGTCTGAATTACCTATCATAATGTTACATTCAGTATCAGATAATTCCACAAATCTAAATGACTTTTTTCTTCTTTATGTGAACTCTAAAAAAGGCTATAAATGGAATCTTTGATGTCCACAGCATTTATGACCTCTGCCTCACAAAGTCTTTTAGATTCTCAGGCCAACATGTGCTACATCATTTGTCTGTGTCCTCCTATCATTTTCCAGGTTCCCCTATTATTAATCATTATCCTATAGACAAGGGGAGAAATAGTTTGAAATTTACATTGGAGTTTGTCATGAGTCAGCCCCAGAAGGGGGTTTCCCAAGTGGTGCAGCAGTAAAGAATATACTTGTCAGTGCAGGAGATTCAAGTTTGTTCCCTGGTTGGTGAAGATCCCCTGATGTAGGAAATAGCAACCCAGCCCAGTATTCTTGCCTAGAAAATTCCATGGACAGAGGAGCTAGGTGGGCTACAGTCCATGGGATAGCAAAGAGTAGGAAGCTACCAAGCAAATGAGTGTGCACACACACTCACACACAGGTCTAGAAGTGTTGTCATTGCCTCTACTCACATTTTTGTGGCCAGAATTGAGAGTCTCAGCTACACATAATTGGAAAAGACTGATATAAGTACTGTTGGGTGCTTAGGATTAAGGGAAAATGGACTGCATAAAAAACTAACTTGTTTCTACTACAATGTTTTTGATGTACATTGAATTTAATATGAGGTGCATCAAGTTACACAAAATATTTCTGCTGCAAAAAATATAGAGTGCTAATTTGAAGGTCAGGTCTCTGGTTTTAGCTTGGCTGTGAATTAGCTGAATCTCTCTAGATCGTTATCTTCCCATCTGCAAAATACATTTCTTAGATCAATAAATTGATTCTGCATTGCCTGAGTTCCAGGTTTACATGAGAATCTTAAACAATTTCTTAAAAATTCAAGTGCATATATACACATATACTATGTTACACATGATCACATATGGATTGTAGAAACCCTATAACACAGATTTAGTATTTGCAAATATAATAAATTTAAGCAATTTTAGGAAATAATTTCCTAGATCTTGTATAAAAATTATCTTATGTTTGATTTTGATTAATGCATTTGGTGAGAAAGGAGAAAGTACCTGCAAATCTTAATGCATATTTTAATGCTCATATTAATGGATGGAAGAAAGTCTGTGGGCAAAGGAAGGCATCACTGGCTGGCCAACCTTGTGTTACTTTAATAATAACTCAGTAAAATGGCAGTATTAGCTCATGTCCATGTGAGCTTGGCATTTTTAATTCTGTCCCTTAAGAGTTGTTTTACAAAATATGCTAGATAGGGGAAAATATAGATTGATCAGTTTCTTTAAAAATCTGATAGATTTTGGAAATTGGGAATGTTTCCTTGATAGAAAAAAAAAAAAAAAAGCTTTTCATTGCTTGAGTCAAATAGAGAAAATATTTCTTTACTCTTACTTTCTTTCACTGATTTGCTCACACACCATAACATGGCATGAGAAAACTGGTTCCACTGGGTGTAAGTATTAAGGATGAAGACAATTCCATTAATTCTATCCATTACTCTTTTTCTGTCCTAACATTTGGACTAATTGGACAATGTCAGCTATCTTTATGGTGATAAATAACAGGGGTATTATAGAACTAAGGTGCTTTTGGATCAGCCACAATTGAATTACAAGCTGAAAAATGTAAGCTTTCCTTAAGGGCTTTTAAAATATCAGTTTTCACTAAAATTTAAGGTTAAACCATAATTTCTACTTGTGTTTATGCCAATTTCATGGACATTTTTCATTTTCTTATTTAAAAACAATATGTTTATATATCTGGATACTGCTCAGTGCAGTGTTATTGACATACAAATACAACTTGTGATTCTCCATCCCCCTAACCAGCAGGGTTGATTATTATTTATGAGTTACAGAAAAATGAGACCAGGATGGACATAATGAGTTGTCACAGGGATGTGACCAGGTAGAAATTCCACTACTCTTCCCCAATTCATCATTTCCTAGAAAGTCGTATTTCCTTTTATTTCTAGAACATTTACTTTTTGTGTGTTAAACTGAAGAAAAACAATGGATACATTCCTAATTCTAAAAGGAGAAAAGACTTTAGAAGCTAAAGGTATAGACAATATCTTTGAAAGGTACATCATTTCAAGTTGTAAACACAGTCCAAAATCCCAGTCTGATCCATATATAAATCTACATGATCAGTTAGAATGAGAATTCCAGTTTATCCAGATTACCCAGCTGATAGGAGACTTTGAAAAAGAAGAAATGGATGAGGGGCCAAGAAATATATATATACAGGAATTATTTTGGAATTAGAAGTTGTGTTTCCAAAGTCAGACAGCAGTAGAACATTCCACAAAGCAGAATAAGTAAATGTTAACTAACATGGAGAAATCTATAATAAAAGAATGCCTCAGGTTAACCATAATTTTGGGAAAAAAAAAAAAAGGATCATTCTGAAGTGACTTGTTCAGTAATGAAGTTGGCTAAGTATACCCTGATTTTTCCAAGAAAGATTGCATCTTTATACCACAAATGGAATAGAGTCTGAATAAAGATTAATTTAGTTGTTTTTTTTTTTTAATGAAGCTACATTTTTAAATATATGTAGGGTTTCCTGGAGGCTCAGATCATAAAAATTCTTCCTTTAGTGCAGGAGACCCAGGTTTGATCCCTGGGTCAGGAAGATCCCCTGGAGAAGGGAATGGTAACCCACTCCAGTATTCTTGCCTGGAGAATTCCATGGACAGAGGGGCCTGGAGGGCTATAGTTCATGCAGTTGCAAAGAGTCAGACACGACTGAGTAACTAACAGTTTCTCTTTTTCATGGCTTAAAAAGGTATTCACTTATTTTGTACTTTAAAAAATGGTTTCATTTTCTCTCACTGTTTCTCATCAAGCAGGCAAACTGTATGCATGAGGAAATGAAAGGTTATCAAGGCTATGGGACAATGTAGCCATTTAGTGGAAGAGATTTAAACCACTTTCAGGTTTCCTGAAGACCTCTCCAGACTCCGCCAAGCATATGTTAGTGCTCCATACACTTAATACTACAAATTGAGGTAAATAAAACCAAATCACCTTTTCTGTGTAATTAATACACTATTGATGGCAGAATACTAGGTCATTTTCAAAGTACTGCTCTGGGTAGTTCTTTGATAAGCATCTTGAACCATGAGGTAACATTGATGATGAAAACCATTACCAAAGAGAATAAACAGAAATATAATGTTTTCTGCTGTCTCCACTATGCTGCCTTGGACTACTTCTTCAGATAATTCTATGATTACTCATGCCACTGTTATTTTGAGTTTTCCTATTAAATAAAAATGAAATAAAGCCTACTTTATATATCTTGTAAAAGTTAAACTATACAATGAAAAAAATAACTGAATAATAATTGATATCAATAAATAATGAAAATGAGGTTTTACATAAGAATTTTTAATGAATAACAGATATAGAGATCAGTTCCCAGAACAGTGTGAAACTTAACAATAATTAAATGACTTTAGCATATCTTAAAAAAAATAGAAGGAGGGGAAGGACACAGATGAGAAGAAAGATGAGAAAGAGTCTGAAATGGAATAAGAAAATTGAGCAACAGGGAAGCAAAATTGACAGACTACCTTCAGGGGAAAAGAATTCTGACATAAAACTAAACTGCTTTTGTGTTTATGATGTATGTCTTTCAACAGTAAAAATCTGTATATGAAGTAATCAGAACCATGCATGCATGATAAGTCATTTCAGTCATGTCCAACTCTTTGCCATTCTATGGACTGTAGCCCACTAGTCTCCTCTCTCTGTGGGATTCTCTAGGCAAGAATACGAGAGTGGGTTGCCATGTCCTGCTCCAGGGGATCTTCCTGACTCAGGGGGTCAAACCTGGTCATCTGCATCTCCTGCATTGGCAGTCAGGTTCTTTACCACTAGCACCACCTGGGAAGGACAATCAGAACCTGATGCCATCTAATATTTGGACCATGAAAAATAGCTTTTTTGTAATGTGTATGCTTATGATGAAAACTTCTGACTGTGATTTGGCTTGCCAAATTAATATTTTAGCCACACAAGTGAATATACTGCCAGTGAGCCACCCAAGGGAGGATAGGGAGAGGACAGTCACAGGACCTGGTCCATCTTTACTGTCTCATTGCTCAGTCTTCCTCTCCTCCAAACAGGACTGTCAGGTCTATCAACTTTAAGGGTCCATCTGGGCCAAGCCTTGAAGTCCTTACTGGGGATGGAAAGGTGACAAGGTTTGTTCCCTGCCTTCAAGAACCTCGCAGTTTAGAAGATAGAAGAGGAAGCATAATTTCCCATTCACTGTGACGGAGGGAGGGGAGGGGCTGTGGGAGTGGGGAAGGGCCCTTAGTTCTGCCTAGAGCCCAAATCAGCTACCTACAGCCACTTATGGCCACCTGCGGGCCACGTGGGACTATCCAGCATCCCCAGAGGGTTCTTGCCTTCATCCGTTGCTTAGGCAATTCCCTCTTCCTTGAGCACCCTTGTCCCCATTTCCATCTGTATACACCCCACCCATCTTCAAAACCTGTTCCAAAGCCATTACCACCAAGAAGCCTTCCTTTCTCTTGCATTTGCAGTAAGTCTTTCCACTGTGTCCCCAGTTACACCCAATGCACGTAGTGTGCATCTGATCAAGACATTCCTCACACGCAGCCATTGTAGCATGGTTCAGTTCAGTTCAGTCGCTCAGTCGTGTCCGACCCTTTGCGACCCCATACTTGTGTCCAAATCTGCCTTCCCCTCCAGCTGGAGAGATCCCAGGGCAGAGGTGTGATCCTTCTGCATCCTAGGAGCGGCCTGAGCGCAGTCACAGTGTAGGCCTGAGTTAAGGGGGCGTTTCTCGCGGTACTTGGAAACACCTGGGCATGCTCAGTGTCGCCCATTAGTCCCTTCCTAGAACCAGCCCCCTCACCCACTACCTTCCAGTCTTCTGACACTCCCTCACTTTGGAGTTCATTAACCTCTCAGGCCCTTCCCTCTTTCTCTACTCTTCGGGCCTCCAGCCTTTATCTTCTTGCAGCTGCAGCATCAAGCTTGTTTCAACAAAGAAATAGACCTAGGCCTTATGAGAGCTGTCAGAGACAAGGACGCGCGCGGCTCCTTTAAGAGCGGGTGGAGAGGGAGGTGGGAGGGGGGATCGGGATGGGGAACACAAGTAAACCCATGGCTGTTTCATTTCAATGTATGACAAAGTCCACCACAAATTAAAAAAAAAAAAAAAAAAGTGGCCTGCGGCCCGGAAGGGGCGCGGCTCCTTTAAAAAGCTGCAAGTCCCGCTGAGAAGAGGCCCCTGAACCGCAGGAAAAGGTGAGGTCGCTTTCGAAGCTGTAGCACCGCCTGGAGAGCCCCGATTCCTCAAAGCCGGCGCCTTAGCCTTAGTCCGGGTGCGAGGTGTCGGGAGCGGCTGTTACATCAACTGCCTCGTGTGGGCCTCTCGGCTGGAGTGGGGGCGGTTATCCCGCCCCCGGCCCCTGCCTTGAAAAATACTGGGGCGCCCAGGTCCCCGCCCCCTTGCCCCGTCCCCCAGCCGGCTAGTGTCCCTGCCGGCCCTCCGGGAAAGACCCCCTGCCGCCGGGCCCCAGCCTTGCGGTCTGCTCCCTCCTGCCGTTGTCTGCGGGGTGCGGGGCCCCAGCTGGGGTGGGCGCCAGGGCTGTGGGCCCCCACCCTCACCTGCGGCCACCCGCGCCCTCCCTAAGCGCACCTGGAATGGAGGCTGGGGTAGGCAGGGCGCGGATTCTTCCCGGGAGAGCAGCCGCGGAGAACACCGCGGCCGCAGCCCCTCCCTGAGCCCACGGGCCGCCGCTTGGGACCAAACCGTGATCTGCACTCAGCTCCCCTCCTCCGGGAGCAGACCCCGCCCCCCACCCCCTGGCGCCGCCGCCGCCGCCGCCGCCGGCCCGCAGCGCCGTTCCGCCCGCTGAAGCTCCTTGGTGACAGCGGTGACACCCAGATGCACGCACCTACCCAACCTTTCCAGCGAGACAGACATCCCCACGTGTGCACCCACACTCATGCGCAGATGCCTGCATGCATGCGCGACCACACACTCGCTCGCGCTCTCTCTGGCTCTTCCTGGGGCTCAGCCCCGTGGAGCTACCAAACACCCAGACCAGAGGCAGGCTAGAGAGAGGCTCAGGCCGCAGCGCCCCCTTCCCATCTGCAGCCCCTGGCCCAGACGAAATGGATCCGCACCGCGGTGCGCAGGTGGCTTTCTCTCTTTTTTTTTTTTTTTTTTTTTTCACTTATTTTTATTAGTTGGAGGCTAATTTCTTCACAACATTGCAGTGGGTTTGGTCATACATTGACATGAATCAGCCATGGAGTTACATGTATTCCCCATCCCGATCCCCCCTCCCAGCTCCCTCTCCACCCAGTTCCTCTGGGTCTTCCCAGTGCACCAGGCCCGAGTACTTGTCTCATGCATCCCACCTGGGCTGGTGATCTGTTTCACTATAGATAATATACATGCTATTCTCTCGAAACATCCCACCCTTGTCTTCTCCCACAGAGTCCAAAAGTCTGTTCTGTACATCTCTGTCTCTTTTTCTGTTTTGCATATAGGGTTATCATTACCATAGTTCTAAATTCCATATATATGTTAGTATGCTGTAATGTTCTTTATCTTTCTGGCTTACTTCACTCTGTATAATGGGCTCCAGTTTCATCCACCTCATTAGAACTGATTCAAATGTATTCTTTTTAATGGCTGAGTAATATTCCATTGTGTATATGTACCATGGCTTCTTTATCCATTCATCTGATGATGGGCATCTAGGTTGCTTCCATGTCCTGGCTATTATAAACAGTGCTGTGATGAACATTGGGGTGCATGTGTCTCTCTCAGATCTGGTTTCCTCAGTGTGTATGCCCAGGAGTGGAATTGCTGGGTCATATGGCAGTTCTATTTCCAGTTTTTTAAAAATCTCCACACTGTTCTCCATAGTGGCTGTACTAGTTTGCATTCCCACCAACAGTGTAAGAGGGTTCCCTTTTCTCCACACCCTCTCCAGCATTTATTGCTTGTAGACTTTTGGATAGCAGCCATCCTGACTGGCGTACCTCATTTTGGTTTTGATTTGCATTTCTCTGATAATGTTGAGCATCTTTTCATGTGTTTGTTAGCCATCTGTATGTCTTCTTTGGAGAAATGTCTGTTTAGTTCTTTGGCCCATTTTTTGATTGGGTCATTTATTTTTCTGGAGTTGAGCTGGAGGAGTTGCTTGTATATTTTTGAGATTAATCCTTTGTCTGTTGCTTCATTTGCTATTATTTTCTCCCATTCTGAAGGCTGTATTTTCACCTTACTTATTGTTTCCTTTGTTGTGCAATCGTTAAAGGGAAAGTTGTGTCAGCCTCTTGAGGTTCTGTGCCGCAGCGAGTCGCTGCTCCTAGCTTGTCCTGAGTTTGTTGTGTTTTGGTTTCCGACAGGTGGAAGCCAAGAGTTTGGTGAAAGTTTGGAGGGTGAAGAAGGCTTGGGAGACCTAGCCAAGTCTCTCCCCTGGCCACACTGCCCACCCCCGTCAGCCCTCTACGCCATTCTCATCCCCACACCCCCGAACGACTTCTCAGGCTCCGCCTCCCAGGGAATAAATTTACAAATTGCTCCAAGCTTTCCAAGGATTGAGCCCCATGTACCCCTGGGAGTGGGCTCCGCAAAGGAGCCCCCTGCTCCTCCTTATCCTCACTGCCCTCCAGCTGGGGCCCTTGGAGGAAGTAAATGTCTTCCCCTTGGAATGAAGCCAGAAAGGCCTGGCACACTTGGGGGACTGGGGCTGGAGTTAGCCTGCCAGGCCCTAGCCTTCTGCAACTGCCTTCACCCTAGAGAGAAGTCTGAGAGAATTCCATTCCCTTTGGATCAGTGCCGCTGGGGACTGTGGGCACAGCTAGGTAAGGCCTGGGTCCTACTCCTTGAAACCTGAGGTCTTGGGGGTCCTTTCTCCACAGACCCTCTCACTGGTTTGGTCAAACCTACACTGCCCTGAGTTCTATCCTTGGGCTGGGAATATCCCCTGGAAGAGGACATGGCAAATTGCTCTAGTATTCTTGCCTAGAGAATCCCACGGACAGAGGAGCCTGGTGGGCTGCAGTCCATAGGGTCACAAAGAGTCAGAAACTACTGAAATGACTTAGCATGCACAGAGGTTGTTGCATTACAAGGGCTACAGACACCAACCTGGGCCCTCTGTTTTCGCCCTGGGGAGACATGCAGAGGTTCCAATCTGCAGTGATTTCCGAGCCCCTGAAATAAAGTCTGCCACTATTTCCACTGTTTTCCCATCTATTTGCTGTGGAGTGATGAGACTGGATGCAATGATCTTACTTTTCTGAATGCTGAGCTTTAAGCTAACTTTTTCACTCTCCTCTTTCACTTTCATCAGAGAGGCTCTTTAGTTCTTCACTTTCTGCCATAAGGGTGGTGTCATCTGCACATCTGACATTATGGATATTTCTCCCTGCAATCTTAATTCCAGCTTGTGCTTCATCCAGCCCAGCACTTCTCACGATGTACTCTGCATATAAGTTAAATAAGCAGGGTGACAATATACAGCCTTGACATATTCCTTTTCCTATTTGGAACCAGTCTGTTGTTCCAGGTCCAGATCGAACTGTTTCTTCCTGACCAGCAAAGAGATTTATCAAAAGGCAGGTCAGGTGGTCTGGTATTCCCACCTCTTTCAGAATTTTCCCCGGTTTATTGTGATGCATGCAGTCAAAGGCTTTAGCATAGTCAATAAAGCAGAAATAAATGTTTTTCTGGAACTCTCTTGCTTTTTCAATGATCCAGTGGATGTTGGCAATTTGATCTCTGGTTCCTCTGCCTTTTCTAAATCCATCTTGAACATTTGGAAGTTCACGGTTGATGTATTGCTGAAGCCTGGCTTGGAGAATTTTGAACATTACTTTACGAGCATGTGAGATGAGTTCAATTGTGCAGCAGTTTGAACATTCTTTGTCTTTTTCTTTCTTTGGGATTGGAATGAAAACTGACCTAGCAACCTAGATGTTTTCAATTGTGTGTGCTAAAAGAACTGGCTTTGCAGTTTCCAAGGAAAAAAAGGTTTCATTTTAACCAATTTTCTCTGAAGTCCAAGGAATATCATGGCCATCCTGCATCCAAAAGTCAGCTTTCCTTTATGTAGTCATAGTTTCATGCCTTAAATTATAGACCAACTCGTGCTCAAATTGACTCTGATATCAGGGGCAGATCAGCTGATAAAAAGCTTGGATTGTCCCTCTTGAGGGAAGTGAGACCTTGGTCCCATGAGAAGAATCTGAGGGCTTAAGGGAATTTGCAGGAGTGGGGAAAGCTTAATCCATCCTACATGTACCATAATTTTAAATTATGTACCATAATTATTTAAATTTTAAATAATGCTTATTTTACCAAAGTAGAAAATAAAATAAAAACAAATATAAATCACTGAAAGGTAAAGAAAGTCATTATCTGTGATGGAAAGCTGCATTCTAAGAAAACTTTGTTCTCTTAACCTAGAGAGGAAACTAAATTCCAGTCTGGTACCAGCTTACCACATGACAAACAAAACAAAAAAATTGTTTACGGGTAAGCTTAGAAAAGTCTTTTCCACATATAATTTGAAGTAGCAGTATTTTTGCAAAGGCATCAGTCTGAAACCATAGAAGGCATGTTTAAAACCCAATTATATAGAAATTGACAAAGTAGTCTGGTCACTGATGTCACTTGAAATATTTTAATATGATAACTAGAATTATAACTGACAGCATTTGACCAGGACATATCAGATTTTCATGGATGTCACATAATTTCTAGGATACCTAGACTAGTAACTGAAGGAGTCTTTGGGCCTAGGAAAGAAAATAACAGTCTCAAAGGCCCTTGCTGAATCATCTAACTTCAGAGAAAATAAAACTGAACTTTAGTCCCCGCCCTGACCTGAGGCTCCAGGCCAGTTGTATCTATCTTGGACTTACCACCCCCTGCCCAAATATAAACACCATCTCTTTCTCCTTTTCTGCCTTGGCCCAAACTATACCTTACAGTAACATCCACCAGGTAATATAACTTGGGAAGAGTCATCACTCTTTCTGACAGCACTTCCTGTGTAGTTTAACATGCCAAATGAACTCAGGTTGTTTAATAACTCTCTTTGGGAGGTCTCAGGGGCCCTCTGAAGCATCCCAAAGTTAGCTAGAAGTCAATTATTTAGGAAGATTTGTTCATAAATATCAAAAGGGTTTCTACAGTCAGATAAGATCACATAAGTCACCGTGAAACAATACTTATCCACTTAGCCAAAGTGAACAAAAGATTTCAAAGGTAAACCTAGAATAGATCACTTAAGAGGTAAAGAAACTTAAAATCCATTAGCAAAGGCAATTCAACATCTCAAGAAAACTTGTACTCTTTTCTGAGAGTCAACTTTCCATAAAACCTCCCTATCTCATTCTGTACCCATTCCTTTGCTTCTCCCATCCTGAAACTGCCACCTCTAAGTCAAAACTACTTTGGTTTCCTTCATCAAATGTGATTTCATTCCTCACACCTTCTTTAATAACAAGTCATACATTTTCCTTAAGGAACCAAAAACTGACTTTTATATTGGCATTCTACAGATTGGTCAACATAGGTATCAGTGATAATATCTAAAAAAAAAAAAAAAAAAAATTGCTTTCTTATACTGAACATCTCAGGATGGCACCAGACACTATTCATGAATAGTCAAAACTCTCTTCAGTTTCTGTGTAAGAGGAAGGTCCTGTCAAGTAGTGAATGTTTCAGAACCTTACTTTATTTGGAAATGACCTAGGTATTCAATACACTGTCATCACTTAGTTTAGCACAACAATAGAGACTCAGGTAACTGAAATCTGGAGAAACTATTGTCAGTTCAGTTCAGTTCAGTTGCTCAGTCATGTCTGACTCTTTGTGACCCCGTGGACTGCAGGATGCCAGGCTTCCCTGTCCATCACCAACTCCAGGGGCTTGCTCAAACTCATGTCCATCGAGTCAGTGATGCCATCCAACCATCTCATCCCTGTCATCCCCTTCTCCTCTGCCTTCAATCAAGACTATTATAGACAGATATTTTAGA
This sequence comes from Hydropotes inermis, assembly GCA_020226075.1. Classification (NCBI taxonomy): domain Eukaryota; kingdom Metazoa; phylum Chordata; class Mammalia; order Artiodactyla; family Cervidae; genus Hydropotes; species Hydropotes inermis. The sequence continues at coordinate 362,944 of CM035276.1, read as the reverse complement.
GTATAATTATTATTAATAGTTTATCTAAAAGCTCATATCACATTTACATTTTTTAGGGTTTTCTTTGTTGTTGTTTTTAGAGGTACTTTCTTTGTTGACAAGCTTGTGAGAGAGATATAACAATATAGCAATTTTTAACTTACAATAAACCTAGGCACTATGACAATTTTGTGCTTAATGTTAATGATTCTTCAGTTCAGTTCAGTTGCTCAGTTGTGTCCAACTCTTTGCGACCCCATGAATCGCAGCACACCAGGACTCCCTGTCCATCACAAAATCCTGGAGTTTACTCAAACACATAGTCATCGAGTCGGTGATGCCATCCAGCCATCTTGTTCTCTGTCGTCCCCTTCTTGTCCTGCCCCCAATCCCACCCAGCATCAGGGTCTTTTTCAATGAGTCAACTCCTCACATGAGGTGGCCAAAGTATTGGAGTTTCAGCTTCAGCATCAGTCCTTCCAATGAACACCCAGGACTGATCTCCTTCAGGATGGACTGGTTGGATCTTGCAGTCCAAGGGACTCTCAAGAGTCTTCTCCAACACCATAGTTCAAAAGCATCAATTCTTTGGTGCTCTGCTTTCTTCACAGTCCACCTCTCACATCCATACATGACCACCGGAAAAACCATAACCTTGACCAGATGGGCCTTTTTTGGCAAAGTAATGTCTCTGCTTTTTAATATGCTATCTAGGTTGGTCATAACTTTTCTTCCAAGGAGTAAGCGTCTTTTAATTTCATGGCTACAATCACCATATGCTGTGATTTTTGGAGCCCCCCCCCCAAATAAAGTCTGACACTGCTTCCACTGTTTCCCCATCTATTTTCCATGAAGTGATGGGACCAGATGCCATGATCTTAGTTTTCTGAATGTTGAGCTTTAAGCCAACTTTTTCACTCTCCTCTTTCATTTTCATCAAGAGGCTCTTTAGTTTTTCTTCACTTTTTGCCATAAGGGTACTGTCATCTGCATATCTGAGGTTATTGATAATTTCTCCCAGCAATCTTGATTCCAACTTGTGCTTCATTCAGCCCAGCATTTCTCATGATGTACTCTGCATATAAGTTAAATGAGCAGGGTGACAATATACAGCCTGATGTACTCCTTTTCCTATTTGAAACTTATATTGACTCTTAGACATGTCTATAGTAGAGTAGTGAAAGAAAAATACTAGATATTTAATAGTGACTATTTCCCAGTTCACGTGAATCTGAAATTCATTTAGGTCCATTTTTTCTTGTATTTACAACTGTTTGACTTGTAAGGGCTTCCTTTTCTTTAGACCATTTCAATAAGAGCTCTCAACTTTATCAATATTATCAAAAAACAGAAGACTCACACTGAGACATACATAAATCCAGACAGCCAGCCAGAGATCTAGTTTCCTGCTTGAGATTTAAAAGATTTCTTGGGGCTCCCTCTGACCTACTGGCGCAGGATGCTTTGCCTTCATTCTGGGCTCAGTGACCAGCTGGCAGGGCTTGGGCTTCTGGATAACAGGGCTGTGTCCAGGCTGAGAGGAGAGGGGTGCCTCAGTGTCAGCCAGCAGGGAGGCACTGCAGGAGGGAAAAATGAGGACGAAGTAAATGTTTCCTGTGTCCAGCTGAGCACTGACTGGAGGTCCATCTCAGAGGACTCCAGGGGGAAAGAGCTCCATGTGCAAAATGGCAGGGTTTCAGTTAGATTTCTGTTAGATGATCTAAAGGATGACCAATGATGTTCTTCAGTATAGGTGGCCAGTTTTCCTGTCACTGTTTCTTGAGAAGACTGTCCTTTCCTCTTCGCTCGTTCCTGGTTTGATTTTCATGAACTGACCACATACATGTGGGTTCATTCCTGGGCTCTTTATTCTTTCCTTGAGTCAATGTGTCTGTGTTCATGCCAGTTGACTGTGATTGCAGTCAGTGTTTTTGTTGATGGCTTTGGTTGGAATGGGCATTTTAATTCCTCATTGTTCCAGTGCATGAGCGTGGAATAGTTTTCTGTTTATTTGTGTTTTCGTTTCTTTATCAGTGCTTTCTAGTTTTCTGACTACTGGTCTTTTATGTCCTTGATTAAGTTTGTTGCTAGATGTTTTATTTATTTATTTATTTATTTTTTTGATGCAGTTATCAGTGGGACTTTCTTAATTTTTGTTTCTGATTATTATTAGTGTATAGAAATGAACTGATTCTTGTATATTGATTGGGACTGTAAATTGTAGTATTTTATATGATTGTAAATTGATCTGAAATTATTCAACTTTACTGAATGTAGTATAACAACTTTTTGTGACATTATGGGGAAAATTTTATTTGTAAAATCTCTTTCTCCTGCAATAGGTCATCCAGAGGACTCAAGATATGGTGGTTACTATTAGACTTCCCACTCTACTTCTTCATTTCATGTGGACACCTTCAAGGGCGGTGAGCATCACAGCTTCCCTTGAACTTCGTCTGAGTAAGTCTTAGCCTCTATAAGAAAGTTTCATGCCTGTCTAATCTGATTTTCTTTTATGGTATTGACATGGTTGTTTTGAAACATAATTTACTTTCTGGTAATTTAAAATGTACAGAAAACTCCTAGCAATGGAGAAAAGTGCTGGCATTTGCCACATCATCTGAAATACTCTATGTGTTCATCCAAAATGGGTGCATTCTCCTGCAGAACCAGCACATAACCTCCAAAATCGGGAAATCATATGGTTTCTACATTATAATGTAATCCACAGTCCCACTTCCCTTTCAGCAATTTTTCAGTTGTATGAATATATCTTTTCTTCCCATCCTTTTCCTCACCCCCCCCCTTTTTTTTATTAGAGTGTTACTGAGATTTTCAGTTATTTGGACAAACTTGATGGATTTAAAGCAGACATGGTGAATATGGGATCTGGGTGGCCTTTTTTATATGAATTTCTTTCACTAAAGATGGTTTTAATATTTATTCATGTTATAACACGTATGAATCCTGCATTCTTTTTTCCCCATAGTAATTAAAAAATAAATAACATGCCATTTACCATGTAGATATTTGTAAGCATACAGTGTTGTAGCATGAACTACATTTACTTGTTTTGCAAACCTGTTTAATAATGTGTAACTTGTGCATGCTTTGGAGAAACTCAGAAAACTGAGTCAGTGACTGAAATGGCCCAAAATATCACCTTAGATACCATCTTCATCTAAAAACAAAACAGGGGCTTCCTGGTGGTCCAGTGACTAAGGCTGGACACTCCCAAAGAAGAAGGCCCAGGTTCACTCCCTGATCCGAGAAATAGATCTCCCATGCCACAACAAAGAGTTTGCATGCTGAAGCTAAAATATCTGGCCTTCCTCAACCAAGGTCGACCTGATGCAGCCAAATAAAGAAACAAATGATATTTAAAAAATAAAACCAAAGAAAGGGGAGGGTATGGTTGTTGTACAGACTTACGTCTTAGCTTTCCCTATTGATAAAAAAAAAAAAAAAAGAGTTTCACAAGACTGTCATCCTTCCATCTGGTAGATACCGAGGATTTTTTTGAAATGAGATTTCTCTTGTAAATGTGACTCACAGAAGAGCTGTCTTTAACTTGGGTTTCAGAGATGATCATGTGTCCTCTTAAAAAAAAAGTTAATTAGGTCCAACTAATTCTCATGCTGAAGAGGTATATTTTGGGATAGCATTTGCTCCCCTTCACTTTGGATGTATCCCAATTTGCTTACACAGTCATCTACCGAAGACATCCTGATATTTGAAAGTTTTTAGCCATTACAAGTAGAGCTACTGTGTATAATTGTGTGATAGTTTTTGTCTGGACATTTTTTCAAAGCTGTTTACTAAGTGCTAGACATGTAGTGTTCAGGTCACAGGTGAGCCTTGTTTAGCTATGGAAAAATCCAGCTAAGTTTCTCTGGCATGTGGGATCTTCCTGGGTAAGGGATCGAACTTGAGTGTCTGGCATTGTCAGGCAGATTCTTTACCACTGAGCCATCAGAGAAGCCCCACTCCCCCCTTTTTTTTTTTTTGAGTTTACTGGATCTAATAGGTGTGCAGTGCTACTTCAGTGTTGTTCTAGTTTGTAATTTCCTAATGATATATGATTTTGAGTATTTTTGATATGCTTATTTACAATCTGTATGTTTTCTTTGACTAGGCATTTAGATTCATACATTGTTAATGAAGTTGTTTGTTCCAGATTTTTTGGTATAGTTGGAGTACAATCCTTTATCAAATACGTATTTTGTAAACAAATTTTTCTGTGGTTTGTGATTAAGTTTTGTGAATAAGGTTTTTCACAGTTTAAATTTATAATTTTTTAAAGATCATGTTATAAACATGATATCCTTTTTTGGATAGACTTTAGTGTTTGGTTTTTTTTTTTTTTTTTGGTTAAATTTCATAAGTGAAATTGAAGTACTGTAGATACAATTTTAAGCAAAGCTGAGGTACCATAGATAGTTTTGCCATTTTTTCTGTTGAGAAGTTTGAGTGAGGTTGGTGTCAGTTGTAAAACTATGTCTACATTCATTTGATAGGATATGGCTTCCAATTATTTGTATAATTGGTTTTGGAGATGTTATGGAAAGTCAGTTTCCCCAAGGGAAACTGGTTGGGTTCAATGAAACATGAAATGTCTTTAATCCCTGGGAATCACTTTCTGCCTTTTCTGGCTTTGGATTTGACTTTTTTGGATATCTCATACTGGTGGAATCACAGAACATTTGTCCTTTTGTGGTCTTGTTTATTTCACTTAATATAATGACCATAAGCTTCATCCACATTGTAGCATTGTCAGAACTACCATCTTGGAAGGGCCGAATTAAATTCCACTCTGTGTATACCACAGTTTGTTGGTGGAATTGGCTGTCCATGGACACTTGGATTGCTTCTGTTTGTTGGCCAGTGTGAATCATGCTGTTGTGAATATGACTGCAGAAATATGCATTTTTTTCAGCCCCTTTTTCCCAAACATTTTGAGTACATAGCACAAATTAGAATTGAAAAATCTATTTATTCCATGTGTTAGTTTTGGAGTAATTTCTGTAATGTCTTTTCACAGTGGCAAAGCCATTTCAGTTTATCTTTTTTGTATGGTAGAATACTGTTCAAGCTTTTGAATATACTCTGTGTTGCATATTCATTCACCCACCAATGGACATTTGAATGGGTTCTACCTTTGGGTTATTGTAAATGTTGTTATGAATATTTGTGTACCAGTTTTTGTTTGAATTATTAACAAGTGAATAGTACTATATATGAAAGAAACCACAAGGATCTACTGAATAGTTTAGGAAACTGTATGATAATGTATAATGGAACAGAATCTCAAAAGGAATATATGAAAAAGACATAATACCATGATAATTATTGTGCCAACATTATGAGTTGTCGTAGCACTAGTCAACATGTATTTATACAAGCCACTAAAATATTCACATCTATAAGTATATTTCACTGCTCGATAATATAAAAATAGAGAATTCAAACAGAGAATAAATAAATTTCCTGTCATTGCTCATGATCATTTATGCATTATTACTACCTGGAACACTCATTGTATAAGTGCAAGGCTAGGAATTTACATTCTTGTAAACCAAGTGACTGTGAAGGTGTAAGGAAGTATAACTTATTTAATTCCTTAAGGAAGGATTATAGAACTCTATGTACATCAAGTGAATGAAAGTCAAACAGTTTAATGGAGCCACATTCTTACTAGAGTGATGAGCTTCCACCCTACCCAATGTTAGCTCACAATTAATTCTTTCAGTCATCTGGTCTCAATGTCTGCTTCGTGCCATCCAGAAAGAAAAGATGAGGAAATTCTGACAGAATCATTGCTATTTTTCTTTTTTTGATTTGTATTTTATCGCAGGGCTTGGCAAAAAAGAGGACCTAATCTTTTTTTGGAGTTCCATCCCAAGGCTTGCTCTGACATGTTACATATGTTGACAAACTGTTGATTATGTTCAACAAAGGACAATGATCTGCACTTCACTGTCTGTTGCTTGAGCTGGAATAGTAGTCATCACTTTAAGTGTAGTCCTTCATGCTGAAGTAGGCATACCTGAAGCAGTAGCATAAGATGAATACATTTATCATGTGGACATTACATCCCATGAATCTGTAATAATTTTTTTTCAGTTATACCCATCATCATTGGAGGAACTGACTTGTCCCAGTAATAACTGGAGTACCCAGAATAACAGTTCCTTGACTAAATAATATGCTTATGAGTATTTCTTCCAATGTTATTTCTCCTACTTCGGTCATGAACAGGAGAAGCTGATGGCAGTGGTTCTTGAAATGCATATCGATTCCTAGGTGTCACAGTCAGTAAATAATCTGCCTACCAGTGCAGGAGATGGAAGTGATGTGGGCTTGATCCCTGGGTTGGGAAGATAACAATTCATACACTCGTTTTATGTGAACAAGTTTTATACTCATAAGTTTTTTTTTTTCTTCTGTATACAGAATATATAGTTGGATTGTGAAGAAAGCTGAGTGCAGAAGAATGAATGCTTTTGAACTGTGGTGTTGGAGAAGACTCTTGAGAGTCCCTTGGACTGCAAGGAAATCCAACCAGTCCATCCTAAAGGAAATCAGTTCTGGGTGTTTATTGGAAGGACTGTTGTTGAAGCTGAAACTCCAGTACTTTGGCCCCCTGATGCAAAGAGCTGACTCATTTGAAAAGACCCTGATATTGGGAAAGATTGAAGGCAGAAGGAGAAGGAGATGACAGAGGATGAGATGGTCAGATGGCATCACTGACTCAATGGACACTAGTTAGGGTAAACTCTGGGAGTTGGTGATGGACAGGGAGGCCTGGCGTGCTGCAGTTCATGGGGTCACAAAGAATCGGACACGACTGAGTGGCTGAACTGAACTGAACAGAGAAACAAATGCTGTTCAAGGACACTGAAAGAACCCTAATGTTGAAAATCAGATCTGTATCATGAGCTATGCTTAGAAATCCATGAGTTGAAGCATAGTATTATGCCTATCATCCTTGTAGTTCCCTCAGTGAGATAAGTTGAGAAAAGCTCTTTATTCATGGTATAGATTCATGAAGAAGATAAATAACATTAATCCTTTATGTTGACAACTGTGAATTTAAATCTCCTGTAAATCCTATGTGACAATCACATATACCAACATGATTTATCAGTATTATATCAGTATTTTTCACCCTATTCTATTTCAACTAAAAATATCAACATACAATTGTACATGAAGTCAAGACTTAAAATTAGGGCAAGTGCAAAATATCCCATCCTTCGAGAAAGGGAGCGAAACCTCTATGTGCTTTGCCTATTGCATTTTTATGTATTAGATCCTTAAGTATTTTACTCACCACACCCACCTAAATGATTCACAAATGTTTCAGAGAGGAAAGGATCATTTCTCTTTAATGAGTAGTTCAACTGCTCTCAAAGCAAATACTGGACAGTAATAACTATGAAGGACACAGTTGATTATTCATATTTATATTACTCATTCGTTAGCTTGACAAAGGTACTAGATCTGTTACCACATTTTTTTCTTTCTTTTTTTTTTTTTTTTTTTTAGTAATATCCACATGTGAACGTGAAAGTGGCTCAGTCGTGTCTGACTCTTTGTGACCCCATGGATTATGCAGTCCGTGGAATTCTCTAGGACAGAATACTGGAGTGGGTAGCCTATCCCTTCTCCAAGGATCTTCCTGACCCAGGAATCAAACCAGGGTCTCCTGCACTGCAGGCAGACTCTTTACCAACTGAGCTATTAGGGCTTCCCTGGTGGCTTAGTTGGCAAAGAATATCTGCATAACTGTCTATAAATTTGGAATTAGAAATCTGTCTGTGAGCAGGACCAGTCATAAACAGCTTCTGTGATAATACAGGAAAATGTCTGTCTGACTTTCTTCTACAAGGAACTTTCACTGTTCTTGTGCTAGTAAACATGGAAAGTGTTAGATTCAGTTTCTAAGTGAGAATTCCAGAGAGAAACTAATGGTTAATATCACAGCTGGACATTTAAGTACTTAATGGGAGAGGCAATTCTAGCTCTACCAAGTAGTAGCCATTATGAAATCAGCTATTGTCATTGTAGCCATGTTCCTTGAATTTGTAGTGTTATTTGCTGTGTTATTCAAGAATATGACTTCACCCTGTCAATAACACATATTTCCATAACACATAGTGATGCACTGAACCGACGTGCATCCTCCAGTAAAGCCCAGCTCCGATGTCTTATAGCAGCCTCTCCGGCCATTGTCATAAGTGAGTCTAATTTTGTGTGAGACCGTGAAAACTCAGTGTTTATGCTTGTGCTTATGATGGGAAGTCTGAGAAGGCACTTCTGAAGGTTTATTCCTACCAGTCGTTGTCATTTTTTATCGAGTCTTTAAAGGTTTAATCACTGAGGTGTTGCTTCTACACTTGTACCAGGCTGAGTGGCAACATGCCCTTTCTCCCTAAGTGCAGTAGAAGTCATCCCCACTTCCCAACATGTCTGTCTTCTGTCCTCTGGAGTATGTATTGCTTGAGCTCACCACAACCTAGTAGATGGAAATCGTCAGGATATTCTAGAAACCCTTTTTATTGCAGTCTTTTCAGGCGGTTACAAGTGCTGCAAACCACAGGATTTTGCAAACACTTTTTACAACCTCAAATGAAGAAGTCAGCACTCGTGATAGTCACAGGCTTCCATGGCCTGTACTTGATTGTGGGCTTTGCTTTCATAATCATCCTATTTATTTTACCAACTAAGATGTCATTGTAGTTTTTTTAATTATCATTTTATCTTTGATTTTTTTATATATATTATGGGTTTTCCTATATATCTTCACTTACTGATGAGGGTCTTATGTTAGTAGTAGTTACTAAAACTGACTTCCAGTCAGTTGGATGTGGTAGAATAGGAAAAAGAATGACCAACTGTGTATTATTAACATTATGTACTAATATATTATTAGCTTTATTGTTTGCAGTCATCCAATTCTAACTTTCTGAAATAAGCATTCAGAAAAATCATGTCCTTTTGAATGTCCATTGGACTGTATAGGAACATGGCAATGTTATTACATAAAATTGTTTAGTTTCCATTATGTTTCTCCTGTTTGATGTAAATATCAGCCTTTGGTTCTACCAAGAGCATTGCAAGTAAAAAAAAAAAATATTAGAGCTCCAATGGTATTTTTACTGTTGCCAATAAGTATAGCATAATGTGAACACAGAAGAGGTTAGAGTAGGCCAAATATGAAAGTTAGTTTAAAAAATATATATCAATGTTGAATGTTTACAGTAAGATTAAATTTATAGTTATGAAATTCCTTTAGTATTATTCTATCCTTTGAGTTTCCCTTGCAGGGGTGTTAATGTAAAAATTCCAGTACCATGGCTAGAGTGAATAATACTATCATTATTCATGAAAGCAACTCTACTAATTCTTAACACTCATGTCACTCAAGGTATTTTAATACCTATTATGTGAGTAATGTTTGTAGTTTGTGAAGTCACCTAAGTTGTACTCATTCAAGCAATAGTATCAAACAGCTATGGCATAAGTTATAGTTGTGAACAGATATAGAATGTGAATCATTTTCACTGTGACATTATAATTTAAGGTATTCTATTTATACCAGTAAGAAAGCTGCGCAGAAATGAGATGATGTTTCTTAAAAAAACAAGATTTACTAATTTGTTTTATTATTCTATTTATTTTAAACTGATTTAATGACAAAAACAACAACGAAAAAGTAGAGACATTACTTTGACAACAAAGGTCCGTCTAGTCAAGGCTATGGTTTTTCCAGTGGTCATGTATGGATGTGAGAGTTGGACTGTGAAGAAAGCTGAGTGCCAAAAAATTGATGCTTTTGAACTATGGTGTTGGAGAAGACTCTTGAGAGTCCCTTGGACTGCAAGGAGATCCAACCAGTCCATCCTAAGGGAGATCTGTCCTGGGTGTTCATTGGAAGGACTGACGCTGAAGCTGAAACTCCAATACTTTGGCCACCTCATGTGAAGAGTTGACTCACTGGAAAAGACCTTGATGCTGGGCAGGATTGGGGGCAGGAGGAGGAGGGGATGACAGATAATGAGATGGCTGGATGGCATCACTGACTCGATGGACATGAGTTTGAGTAAACTCTGGGAGTTTGTGATGGACAGGGAGGCCTGGTATGCTGTGATTCATGGGGTCGCAAAGAGTCAGACATGACTGAGCGACTAAACTGAACTGAACTGAGTGACAACAGGCTTAACTTTTCATTATCTTATATGACCATCAGCAGTTTGACCAAGTTGAAAAACATGACTCGTTCGTAGTCTTCCTCATCAGCTCACTCCATCTACTAGCTTTAAAATTATTTAGTATAGAGCTCAAACACTGTCTAGGTGTTAATCCAGTGTTTTGATTATTATGCAGGATCATTTTAAAGATAAAATTATGCCTGTGTAAATTTAAGCTCTGATCCCAACAGTCCATGTAGAAGCTTCCCCTGAGAAATGTATGGTTTTTACACAAATGCTACTGAAATTTGTGGATGTGGTATACTGCGAATCACAATAATTGTAAACAGCTTCACATGCTACTTGTTTGAAACCACCACTACTAATGACAATCATATTTATTTGAGGACTAAATATAACCAACTTAGGCTGTATTTGCCAAATCGACTTTGAAGTATTTTTCACATAGTCCTTCATCGGTGCATGGCACTTGTCAGATTGAGGAAATGCTTGCTACATCAAGGTTGTGAACACATATAGTCATGTTTTGTTTGAGATTTTAAAGTCATTCTTCAGTTTTCTTTGAGGAATGGTTCTGTATTTGCCTGTTGATCCCCAAATCCACTGATGTTCATGTGTCTTGGGGCTTCCCAGGTGGTGCTAGTGGTAAAGAACTCATCTGCCAATGCAGAAAACATAAGAGATATGGGTTGGATCCCTGGGTCAGGAAGATATCCTGAAAGGGAGAGCATGGCAACCCACTCCAGTATCCTTGCCTGAGGAATCCCATGGATGGAGGAGCCTGGTGGGCCCTAATCCATAGGATCCCAAAGAGTTGGACACAATGTAAGTGACTTAGCACAGCACATGAATCATTGTAATAGCTGATATAATGGAGATGACATGTAAAGAAGTGTCAGCAGGTGAAAGTCAATGTTCACCACTTTTAAAATTTTAAACGTTGGAATTTATTGAGTTATTTTACATCCATACTTGTATGACTTAATATTTGGAGAATCTATGCATATAAAGGGCTGATTTTGTTAAATTTATGTTGAGGGAATATTTTATTTTTATGTGACTTGAGACACAGGTCCTGTTTCATTCATATGCATGTGTATACTCATCACCTATCATCATTTTTTGAAAAGACCATTGTTTTGAAAGGTTGTTGCTGAACCATGGAAGATGCCAGGATTCTTGGCCTCCTTAGGAGAATTCAATCTGGGGCCAGTGACGAGGCTTGATCACTCAGAGCTTTTGTGTCACAAAGTTTTATTAAAGAATAAAAGAGCTTCTGACATAGACATCAGAAGGGGGCATAAAGAGTGCCCCCCTGCTAGTCTTTAGCCAGTTGTTATATAGCTATTTCAGTCTACTAATTAGAGAAAGTTTGTCTGCCCTTTGATGCCCTCTCGAAACACCTACCATCTTACTTGGGGTTCTCTTACCTTGGACGTGGGGTATCTCTTTATGGTTGCTCCAGCAAAACACAGCTGCTGCTCCTTACCTTGAGTGAAGGGTATCTCCTCACGGCCACTGCCCCTGACCTTGGACGTTGGGTAGCTCCTCTCAGACGCTGCCCCTGACCTCAGACGTGGGGTAGCTCCTCTCGGTCACCACACCTGATCTTGGGTGAGGGGTAACTCCTCATGCTCACACTTCTGCATGGTCCATAACAGCCGGTGCATTTCTGCATGGTCCAGAGCATATGTGAACCAGAATTATACAGACCAGGAGCTGCCCTTCCAGGTCGGTGACGTCCATGTTAAACTTTATCTCCTGATGCCTAGGGTTGACAGCTCTCATGGACACAGCATTAGGGCTCCTAGTGGATTCCAAGCTCCTCAAGGTAGATCTAACTCAGCCTTGTGTAACTCAATGAAAATAGGCCATGCCTTGTGGGACCATGCAAGATGGATGGGTTATGGTGGAGAGGTCTGAAATACTGTGGTCCACTGTAGAAGTGAATGGCAAACCACTTCAGTATTCGTGCCTTGAGAACCCCATGAACAGTATGAAAAGGCAAAATGAAAGGATACTGAAAGGAACTCCCCAGGTCAGAAGGGACTCAATATGCTACTGGAGATCAGTGGAGAAATAACTCCAGAAAGAATGAAGGGATGGAGCCAAAGCAAAAACAATACCCAGTGATGGGTGGGACTGGTGATAGAAGCAAGGTCTGGTGCAATATTGCACAGGAACCTGGAATGTTAGGTCCATGAATCAAGGCAAATTGGAAGTGGTCAAACAGGAGATGGCAAGAGTGAATGTTGACATTCTAGGAATCAGTGAACTAAAATGGACTGGAATGGGTGAATTTAACTCAGATGACCATTATATCTACTACTGTGGGCAGGAATCCCTTAGAAGGAATCGAGTAACCATCATGGTCAACAAGAGTCCGAAATGCAGTACTTGGATGCAACCTCAAAAATAACAGAAAGCTCTCTGTTCATTTCCAAGGCAAACCATCCAATATCTCGGTAATCCAAGCCTATGCCCCAACCAGTAACACTGAAGAAGCTGAAGTTGAATGGTTCCATGAAGAATTAAAAGACCTTTTAGAACTAACACCCAAAAAAAGATGTCCTTTTCATTATAGGGAACTGGAAAGCAAAAGTATTAAGTTAAGAAACACCTGGAGTAATAGGCAAATTTGGCCTTGGAGTATGGAATGAAGCAGGGCAAAGGTTAACAGAGTTTTGCCAAGAGAATGCACTAGTCATAGCAAACACCCTATTCTAACAACACAAGGGAAGGCTCTACACATGGACATCACCAGATGGTCAACACAAAAATCAGACTGGTTATATTCTTTGCAGCCAAAGATGGAGAAGCTCTATACAGTCAGCAGAAACAAGACCGGGAGCTGACTGTGGCTCAGAATCATGAACTCCTTATTGCCAAATTCAGACTTAAATTGAAGAAAGTAGGGAAAATCCACTAGACCATTCAGGTATGACTTAAATCCTTATAACTATACAGTGGAAATGAGACATAGGTTTAAGGGACTAGATCTGATAGACAGAGTGTCTAATGAACTATGGATGGAGGTTTGTTACACTGTAGAGGCAACAGGGTTCAAGACCATCCCCATGGAAAATAAATGCAAAAAGGCAAAATGGCTGCCTGAGGAGGCCTTACAAATAGCTGTGAAAAGAAGAGAATTGAAAAGCAAAGGAGAAAAGGAAAGATATTCCCATTTGAATGCAGAGTTCCAAAGAAGAGCAAGGAGAGATAAGAAAGCCTTCCTCAGCAATTAATGCAAAGAAATAGAGGAAAACAACAGAATGGGAAAGACTAGAGATCTCAACAAGAAAATTAGAGATACCAAGGGAAAATTTCATGCAACGATGGGTTCGATAAAGGGCAGAAATGGTATGGACCTAACAGAATCAGAAGATATTAAGAGGTGGTAAGAATACACAGAAGAACTGTACAAAAAAGATCTTCACAACCCAGATAATCATGAAGGTGTGATCACTCACCTAGATCAAGACATCCTGGAACGTGAAGTTAAGTGTGCCTTAGAAAGCATCACTACGAACAAAGCTAGTGGAGGCGATGGGAATCCAGTTGAGCTATTTCAAATCCTAAAAGATGAAGCTGTGAAAGTGCTTCACACAATATGCCAGCAAATTTGGAATCTCAGCAGTGGCCACAGGACTGGAAAAGGTCAGTTTTCATTCTAATCCCTAAGAGAGGCAATCCCAAAGAATGCTCAAACTACTGCACAGTTGCAGTCGTCTCCCACGCTAGTAAAGTAATGCTCAAAATTCTCCAAGTCAGGCTTCAACAGTACATGAACTGTGAACTTCCAGATGTTCCAGCTGGTTTTAGAAAAGGCAGAGGAACCAGAGATCAAATTGCCAACATCTGCTGGATCATTAAAAAAGCAAGAGAGTTTAAAAAAAAACATCTATTTCTGCTTTATTGACTCCACCAAAGCCTTTGACTGTGTGGATTACAATAAACTATGGAAAATTCTGAAAGAGATGGGAATACCAGACCGCCTGACCTGCCTCTTGAGAAACCTGTATGCAGGTCAGGAAGCAACAGTTAGAACTGGATATGGAACAACAGACTGGTTCCAAATAGGAAGGAGTAAGTCAAGGCTGTATATTGTCACCCTGTTTATTTCACTTATATGAGGAGTACATCATGAGCAATGCTGGGCTGGAAAAAGCACAAACTGGAATCAAGATTGCTGGGAGAAATATCAATAACCTCAGATATGCAGATGACACCATCCTTAGGGCAGAGAGTGAAGAGGAATTAAAAAGCCTCTTGATGAAAGTGAAAGAGGAGAATGGAGAAAGTTGGCTTAAAGCTCAACATTCAGAAAACTAGGATCATGGAATCTGGTCCCATCACTCCATGGGAAATAGATGAGGAAACAGTGGAGACAGTGTCAGACGTTTTTTTGGCGGGGGCGGGGGGGGAGTGCTACAAAATCAGTGCAGATAGTGACTGCAGCCATGAAATTAAAAGATGCTTACGACTCGGAAGGAAAGTTGTGACCAACCTAGATAGTATATTAAAAAGCAGAGACATTACTTTGCCAACAAAGTCTGTCTAGTCAAGACTATGATTTTTCCAGTGGTCATGTATGGATGTGATAGTTGGATTGTGAAGAAAGCTGAGCGTGAAGAATTGATGTTTTTGAACTGTGGTGTTGGGAAGACTCTTGAGAGTCCCTTGGACTGCAAGGAGATCCAACCAGTCCATCCTGAAGGAGATCAGTCCTTGGTGTTCTTTGGAAGGACTGATGCTGAAGCTGAAACTCCAATACTTTGGCCACCTCATGTGAAGAGTTGACTCATTGGAAAAGACCCTGATGCTGGGAGAGATTGGGGGCAGGAGGAGAAGGGGACGACAGAGGATGAGATGGCTGGCTGGCATCACCGGTGCGATGGGCATGAGTTTGAGTAAACTCCAGGAGTTTGTGATGGACAGGGAGGCCTGGTGTGCTGCAATTCATAGGGTCACAGAGAATCGGACATGACTGAGCAACTGAACTGAAGTGAACTGAAGAAGAGAAAAGAAATGTCTCAAAACTCAGAGAATGGCAGCAGGCCTCTCACATGCAAGATACATGGAGATACCAGTGGCACCAGGTGACTCATCCTGGGCCATAAAACAATTGTTATGAATCTTGAGGAAAAGCAGATTTCCAAGCAAATATATAACTGCATTAACATAGATTAGGAGAACAAGGTATGAATAAAACATACTGGTTTGTCAAATCAGTTCTGAGCCTTAAGGGGGAACTGATATGAAGATAGTTCAGTTCAGTTCAGTCGCTCAGTCATGTCCGACTCATTGCGACCCCATGTGCACCAGGTCTGAACGCTTGCTTTCAATTTGTAGTTTCCTATGCATATGTCTTTTTTTATAGATTTGGGTAGAACTTGCATTGGAACACTGAAGAATCTGTTAGAGCAACCATGCTAACCTTTTTTTCTGATGGTCATAATTAATATTTTCATTGTCAATGATGAGCATGACATTTGTACTGTCATTTTGTGCAATGCTTTGAATCCTAGTGGGAAAAACATGCTGTTAATCCTACTTCTGTGAGGACTGAAGCCATTGTAAAAACTGGAATTTGTTTAAATATTTATGGTTTAAATATATATTGTGTATATAATTACTCAGATTACTGTTGGGTATTAGATTGCTATGTTACAATATGTATGACATACATGTGTTCCACTGGTATTGATAGGATATGTGGTGGAGAGGTATTTGGTGGTGCAAGTGATTTAAATGATGTGTTCACAGTGTTTACATTCCTGTTATGTGGCTTATGGTTCTTGGATCCACATTTGAAATATGACTCCCTTGTCTTTTGTGATCCATGAGAAGTGCCAAAATTGAAGATGATGCAGATAGTACTTCAAAAGGTAAGTCTGGGGTTGAGGTTGTGAGTAGGGTGTGGTGGAGGGTGTGGGTAAAGTGGCTTAGGGTGTGGGTTACATTGTGGCTTAGGGGTTAGAAGTGGTGTGGGTGAGGGTGAGGGCTGAGGGGTGAAAGTGTCCATTTAGGGTTAGGGTGACATGTTAGGGTTAGCGGGTTGGATTAGAGGGTCGGGTTAAGATTAGGGTGTCAGGCTAAGGTTAGGGGCTTGGGTTACAGTTAGGGTTAGAGTATGGGGTTAGGGTTAGGGTGTCAGGTTAGGGTTAGGGTGTCAGGTGAGGGTTAGAGTGTCGGGTTAGTGCAAGGGCAATTTCTCTTGGAGCCTGGGGCCATAGGGAATGGCCCCACACTCAAACGGAAAGGCAGAGCCACATCCACACATCCCTTCCATCTCCTTTGCTCTAGTAGAGAGAGCGCTGGTGAGCCTAAGCCTGTCAGGAAAACTCTAGGCTCCTACCAACAAACCCTGTGAGTGAAACTTCATACCAGACCTAGGGGCCACAGGGCATCTGCTTCTATCCGGGGGGCCCTGAGGCGGTGTAGCCTAGCAAGAGCTTGAAAATCCATTCAGTTGATCTTTTCTATCCTCTGACAGAGCTAGCTTTGCTCCGCCCTTTGGCAGTGTGGATGGAAGAGGGCCCAACATCCTCCCCAAGAGGACATGGGGCCTACTTAGAGAGGAAAGGCCCCTTGAGGAGCTGAGCCCAGGAAGGCACCCAGTCATGTCAAACACACTCCCACTCCTTGCTTCTTCATGATCAGTACCGCTATCAGCTAAGGATGTCTTTGCAAGGATCGCAAGGGGAAGGGGAGATACACGGCCGTGCCTCTGGAACTTCGGTCCTCTGAGTGGATCTGGAGGTCTCCGGGTGTATAAGCTAACTTCTTTCTTCCAAATAGAGGCTTGCAAACCTGTGCCGGGTGGCTGCCGCTTCTTCCCCAAAGGAGCTCGCTTTCTCCACATCCCGTGAATTCCCTGTCCCAGCCTCCTGGAAAAGCGCTTCTTGAAGTTCCTTTCTTAGGGGCAGTTATCCCTGAGCTTGGAGCCATAGGCAGTTGCCCCACACTTACAGGGAAATGCAGAGCCTCCTCCACACATCTCTTCTGTCCCCTTTGCTCTGTAGCAGAGTTCTAGTGAGCCTAGTTTTGTCAGGAACATTCTTAGCTTTGATGGGAACCTGCATACATGACTTAGGGGCCACGGGGCACCTATTTCTCTCAAGAGAGCCCTGAAGTGGTATAGCCTAGCAAGAGCATGAAAACCCATCCAAATCCTCTTTTCATATCTGACAGAGTCAGCTTTGCTCCAACCTTTGGCAGTGTAGAGAGAAGAGGGCCCAACCACTTCCGCAAGGGGACACTGGGCCTCCATCAAGAGGAAAGGCCCCTTGAGGAGCTGAGCCCAGGAAGGTGCCCAGTCATGTCAAACACACTCCTGCTGCTTGCCTCTTCATGGGCAGTATGCTCTCAGCTGGGAATGCCTTTGCAAGGCTCACAAAGGGCAGCGGAGATGCTCGGCTCTGACTCTGGAATTTTGGTCCTCTGAGCAGAACTGGAGTTCTCCCGTTGGAAACGTTAACCTGTTCCTTCCAAATACAGGCTTGGAAACACTCACCGGTTGGCTGCCTCTTTTTCCCTGAAGGAGGCTCGCTTTCCCCTCATCCTGCGAACTCCACTTCCAAGCCTGTGGGAAAAGTGCTTCTTGGAGATCTTTTCTCAGGGGTTGTTTCCCCTGAGCCTGGGGATGAGTTAGGTGACCTACACACACAGGCAAAGACAGAACCACATGCACACTGCTCTGTAAGAGAGCTCTAGAGAGCCTAAGTCTGTCAGGAACATCCTTGGCTCCTACAGAAACACAGCCTATGTGTGAAGGTGCATACCTGACCTAGGGGCACAGTTGGCCTGTTTCTCTCCGTGGGGCGCTGAGGCTGCTCGGCCTAGCAAGAGCTTGAAAATCCATCCAGTTGCTCTTCCCTTACCTCTGACAGAGCTCCCATTGCTCTACCACTTGGCGGTTTGGACACAACTGGTCCTCACCTCCTCTCCAAGTAGGCCTGGGGCCTAGTTCCAGTGGAAAGGCAATAGCGGAGCTGACCACAGTAAGGCGCCCAGTCATGTCTGACACACTTCTGCATGCTGCTCCTTCATGAGCAGTACAACTTTAAGCCAGAAATGTCTTTGCAAGGCTCACAAAAGGCAGGGGAGATGCTTGGCTCTGACTCTGGAATTTCGGTCCTCTGAGCAGAACTGGAGTTCTCCCGTTGGAAAAGCTAACCTGTTCCTTCCAAATACAGGCTTGCAAACACTCACCGGTTGGCTGCCTCTTCTTCCCTGAAGGAGGCTCACTTTTGCCGAATCCTGCGAACTCCACTTCCAAGCCTGTGGGAAAAGTGCTTCTTGGAGATCTTTTCTCTGTTGTTTCCTCTGAGCCTGGGGACAAGCTAGGTAACCTACACACATAGGCAAAGGCAGAACCACATGCACATGTCTGGTCCAGCCCACTGCTCTGTAAGAGAGCTCTAGTGAGCCTAAGTCTGTCAGGAACATCGGTGGCTCCTACAGAAACACAGCCTGTGTGTGAACGGGCATACCCGACCTAAAGTCACAGTGGGGTTGTTTTTCTCTGTGGGGCGCTGAGGCTACTCGGCCTAGCAAGAGCTTAAAAATTCATCCAGTTGCTCTTCTCTTACCTCTGACAGAGCTCCTGTTGCTCTAGCCCTTGGCAGTTTCAAGACAGCTGGTCTGCACCCCCTCTCCAAGAGGCCTGGGGCCTAGTTCCAGTGGAAAGACAACAGTGGAGCTGATCCCAGTAAGACGCCCAGTCATGTCTGACACACTTCTGCATGCTGCTCCTTCATGAGCAGTACAACTTTAAGCCAGGAATGTCTTTGCAAGGCTCACAAAAGGCAGGGGAGATGCTTGGCTCTGACTCTGGAATTTCAGTCCTCTGAGCAGAACTGGAGTTCTCCCGTTGGAAAAGCTAACCTGTTCCTTCCAAATACAGGCTCGCAAACACTCGCGGGTTGGCTGCCTCTTCTTCCCTGAAGAGGGCTCGCTTTCCCCGCATTCTGCGAACTCCACTTCCAAGCCTGTGGGAAAAGCGCTTCTTGGAGATCTTTTCTTAGGGGTTGTTTCCCCTGAGCCTGGGGATGAGTTAGGTGACCTACACCCACAGGCAAAGGCAGAACCACATGCACACGTCTGGTCCAGCCCACTGCTCTGTAAGAGAGCTCTAGAGAGCCTAAGTCTGTCAGGAACATCCTTGGCTCCTACAGAAACACAGCCTGTGTGTGAACGGGCATACCCGACCTAGGAACACAGTTGGCCTGTTTCTCTCCATGGGGTGCTGAGGCTACTCGGCCTAGGAAGAGCTTGAAAATCCATCCAGTTGCTCTTCCCTTTCCTCTGAAGGTAATGGAAGGCAGAATGAACTTCTAGCTGAAACTCTTGCAATGACTTAGAAAAACATAGAATTAATTCACAAAGTGAGGCTACCATTGTAGGTATGGTTTAAGACCAATATTGTTGACTGTGATCCAAGGATCATATATACGGCAGTAAAAATGCTTCAGTACTTTCTTATCCATCAAAATAGTTTCCCTAGGAAGTCAGAGGTTCAACAAGGCTTCAGAGAAAGGTCTCCATGTTTCCCTAACTTTCTAACTAGTAGAAAAAGTCAAAATGAATGGAACATTGATCCAGAACACACTATGTCTTCCCAAATCCCAAGTCTGTATGGATCTACTACAATTGCTATTGTAAAGTTCTGTGTCAAGAACCTTCCTAGCAGGAGACATTTTAACTTTGTAACATCTCCAACTAGAAAGCACCTGGAGAGGAGCTTTGGGATCTACTCCATAAAATATAACAAAATTCACTATACTTTTTCTCATTTCCTAAACTTCCCACAATACCATTAGCAATAATAACATGCTACTGTTTATAAATATCTAAGAAACACTTACTGGAAATAACAATAAATGGGATGAATTATCAATAAATTCAAAGATTGAAATCATTCAGTAAATGTTCTTTGATCCTGATCAACTTAATATAGAAATGAATAACAAACAGACAGAAAGTGTGGATGTTAGAAATAAATACTGCCTAAAAGACCATGGGTAAAAAATAAATCAAACTATATTTTTATCTAGTTTGAACTAAGTTGTAATAAATTATGATATACCTAAATTTATGGGGTGCAGAAAAAGAAGTATTATACTTAGTGGGATATATAAAACCCAGAAGTAACTACTATAAATGAGTAAGAAAGGAACATAAATAGATTATCTATGTTAATTATGTGAAGGAGAAAACAGTCAGCAAAAAAAGTACAATGAAATAAAACAAGGTAAATAATAAAGGTCAAAATTAGTTAAATAGAAATATATACTATAGGATATTTACAAGGCTTAACATGAGTTTTTGAAGGATTAGTAAGATATATAAAACTCTAGCCAGCTTAACAAATACAGCAACACTGAATCACAAGAGTCAGGAATTAAAAGGAGATAGCATTACAAATCCTTCTAATACTAAGATGGACATAGCAAATACTATTTTTTAACATCAGAAATGATAATTTTTAAAATGAAAGTATTTTAAATATAATGAAGTGATATATATGAATTTTAAAATATCTATTAATCTACAGATAAACTACTGTATATAAAATAAATAAAAACAAGGTCCTATTGTAATGCACAGGGAACCATATTCAATCTGGAAGAATGGAAGGGGAGTAATTGTTGAAAATACTTTTGTTTGAAAATCAGTTCAAAGTGATGAACCTGACTTTCTGGTGTTTGGGGTTTGCCTGCCCCAGTCTGCCCCCTGGACTAGAGTGAAGAGTCCAGACTAGTCAGACCAACCCAGATATCTGTCAAATAAAACAACCAGGGGAAAGGCCCATTTGCTGCCAGGCCCAGTCCCTGTGAGGGACTGCCTGGAATACTGAGGGGCCACCTGCCACGATAGACACTTAGGGTCTTTAAGGTACCTCAAGGAAGGACTTACAGGGTCATTATTTCCTATCCCAGGGGCAGGTGCAGCCAGACACTGGCTTGGTTGGAAAATGAAGCAAGCTGTCTGTCTAAACAGCAAACCGAGTTTCAAAGAGAACAGTGATGTCCATTTGGCAAACCCCCATGGGTCCCTATCTTTTTTTCATGAGGGGCCTGGTAAGGAATATGAATGACTAAGATACTGACAACTGGTGAGGCTGACTGTGTGCAGATCCTGACCTCCCCTGATCCTGCATGGATAAAGGGGACACGGTAGGTGCTGCTCCACTTTACAGAAGAAGAACATAGAGAGGCTTAGGAAAGTTAAGTAACTTGCCCAAGAGGAGAGGAAGAATGGAAATCTGAGCACAAGACAGCCTGACCTTTCTAGGTAGTGCAATTATCAATCATCTGCTCAGTGGTCACAGATAAGGAAGTGACACTTTCAGAGTGGAAGAAGGGCAAACCTAGGTCAGGAATCAAGAATGGGGAGTCACCTAGTGTCTGCTGATTAATATTATTGGCCAAAATGACAAATAAGTGAGAAAAAGAAGCCCACCCATAGCCTGAGTGGTAGAGAATCCCTGGGAGACCCATCCAGGCAATTGGAACTAAAACATTTCAATCTCAATTTTTCTCCCAGGAGATGCTCAGAACCTCTCTTAGCCTCTGGATGTTTGGCTGTAAAATGGAAATAATACTGCTTTCCAGAGCTTTTGTGAGGAGGAGCTAACAGCAAGCACATATGGCACAAGCCTGGTATTTGACTCCACCTTTGCCAGCATCTAGATCGAGGCTTGTCAGCTTTCTCACCTCCAGCTTGCTTTCCACTCACCTTAAAACTACAAGTTCAATTGCAGAAAAGTGGTCTCTAAGAGGAGGGCCCTTCCTTGTTTCCAGGCCTCCTACTTGCAGTAATTGGGAGAACGTCTCAAAGCCACACAGAACTTTCAGACAGAACTGAACGGCAGCAGTCCCACCTGTAGTTGAAACTTGTGATCATCGTGCTGACTATTTCATCTCAACCCAAAGCTCTGCCACCAAGACATCTGTGGCAGTCCTGCTCTGAGTGTGCATGGGACTTGGATCCTGCAGGAAACCCGACAGCTCCATTCTACTCACTGTCCAGTGAGGTGGGAAATCTTAGGTGAAGCCCAGTCCTCAATTCCTACACCACGCACTGCGACAGCAAGACCCTGAGCCAGAGAGGGTCTGCGTCTCCTTGTCCAAAACATGACAGAACTTCTCTGCAAATATGCTCTGACACTCCAGCACTTCACTGCCCTGCAGAGAATCATGTCCTAAATCACCGGTCACCTGTCAATGCAGCTAAAAGCCAGAAACATTTCTTTTCCCAGCCACAGTACTGTAGTGATCCCCTGTATCATACCGTGCTTGGGGAAACTGAGGCCCAGAAATCTGATCCTCCCAGGGACCCCCAGCTATTGATTTCACTGAGGCTGGGACTGGGACTTCTCACTCCTAGACTGCCTAGCCCTAATGCATCAAAAAACCTCATTTTGAGCTGCTCCCTCTGGCCTTAAGGAGCCAGCAGTGGAATGAAGGGTGTACAGAGTTATAAAGAGAGAAACCTAAATTGTAGCCTTAGATTGTTAATCAGTAATAAAACATCCCTCTAAACCTAGTCCTTCCCTGAACTGATAGACTGAGAAGGTAAAGCAAAAATTGTGCTGGGCTAGCACCCAACCTTCTCCAGCCTAGTACCAGTCCACAACCCAAGGCACCTGTAGAGACCACTTGGCCATCCAACCCAAGAGAGAGGGTCCATTTCCCATCCCATCCGCAGGCTGTCATTCTGGGGGATAACAGTTATTAAAGGCCTAGATATATTTTCTCTGAACTAGGAAAGGCTTCAAAGAGAACCAGAAAGGTCTGTTTAATCTCTACCCGCTGGCCAATAGCTGAGGCAGCAGTAACTGCCACCAGAAGGAGGAGCTAAGCCACCAAAACTATGGAAGGGCATGGAAGCAGGAGAGGAGCGAGGTAGCAAGGAGGAGGCACTGATCCAGAGGGTTGGGGAATGGGGTCCCCCTCAGATCTCCCTAACAGTCACTGGGGGGACAGAGAAGACCCAGCTTTCCTGAGGCTTAAAAGTCCTCCAACCTTCACCTTGGCAGCCTGCAACCATGGAGTTTCTGGCAAAGTGACAGTGTTAGTCACTCACTTTCCAGTGTCCGAGTCTGTGTGACCCCATGGATTGTAGCCCACCAGGCTCCTCTATCCATGGGATTCTCCAGGAAAGAATACTGGAGTAGGTTGCCATTTCCTCTTCCAAGTTATCATTCCTGACCCAGGGATCGAACCCGGGTCTCCTGCATTGCACACAGATTCCTTACCATCTGAGCCATGTGACCAACAGTTTACAAACCCCTTCAGAGACTTTTATCCACCTCAAATCCAGGGGTAGCGATCATCGACTGCATTCTGCAGAGAAGGAAACTGAGGCACGTGGAGACCAAAAGCCAGAACCCATTCCAAGCACATATTCTTCTGCAAAGTTTTAGAGCCTCAGTTGAGAAACGTTCCTGGACCCTGAGAAGGGCAAGACTAAAGGCCGACCAGGAAGGCTCTTAGCCCTGGTCCTCTGGCCCAGCTTCCTGCCCAGCAGGCAGGCAGCACCGAGAAGCTCGGGTGGGATTTCAGTGCACACATGGACGCTACTCAGGTTTGGGGCAGGTCGCAACAAATAAGGCAGGAAATTCCACATTTGTGCAAATGGCCTTGCATTTTTTTCCCCCATGAAAAACTGCAGCTTCCAGACAAGGGTTTCCAGGCTGGGATGTGGCGCCTCCAGCCAGCCCTAGAGTTCCAGCCTCTGGTACTCAAATACCGGGTCCACTGCGAATTCCACGCCTCCATCACTTAGCCAGAAAATCACCACTCAAAGCCCCAGTTCTGATGGACTTGGAATCTTCCGGTCCGGGGCCGGAGGAGGGGTCTGGAGTGGGGGCCACCCGTGGGGGACGGGGGTTGTGGTCCAGAGACCCGCGCTGCCCGGCTGGTGCCGTCCTTACCGCACAGGCCATGGGGCACGCTTCAGTGGTGAGATGGCTCCAACGGGTCGTCCAGGGACGTGTGCGGGGTGACGGCCTTGTCTTCCGGGGGTCCTTGTGCGGCCTGAGGGGTCAGCAGCAGGGCCGGGAAGTGCGGGTAGCGGACTGGGCCGCTGCGGCGGTCGACCTGCTGCCTTAGCCCACGCCGCCCGCCTACCGCCTGGCAGTCCTCCGATCCGCGGCAGCTGGTGCGCCGCCCGCGTCCCCGCGCCTCCCGGTCCAGCAGCAGCAGCAGCAGGGCTCCATGAGCTCCGGGTTCCCGCCCAGCAGCGCCGCCCGGCGCGCCTCGAGTTCCCGCAGCTTCAGAGGCTCGCGGGGCCACCTCGTGCCGCAGGCGCAGGCAAGGTGGCGCCCACCACGCCGCCACAGGTCGTGCGCTGCCCACCTTGTGCCGGTCGGCGGTGTCCAGGAAGCCGCAGAGCCCGCGCAGCTGCAGCTGGTCGTCCTGCAGCCACAGGTTCGCGTCCTGGAGGCCGAGATATTCGGCGGGAGCTGCCGCAGCCGTCGGGTCACGTTGCGCATCAGCATCAGACCGCCGTGCTCCATCCAGCACGAGGCTTGCCTTCTGAGCCTCCGAGCACGGCATCACTGCGCCCGCCTGCTCCTCCGTCCAGGAGGCATCGGAGGAGCTGAGCCAGGTGCCCGATCACGAGCCTTGCTGGTTTTCCGAAGGCCTGGTGAGGAATTACTGTTCTCATTTTCATTTTTTGCTTTCTGATGCAATACACTGGTCAGAGAGACATTTAGGTCCCTTGCAGAGGGAACGACGACTACTCTGATTTTTCTCCCCAGGAGAGAGTTTCTCTCAGGACCCTTTCGCTGCTCTGGTTTAATCAATTAAAAAGTACAAAGAACTAGAGAGAGACGCTGCATTCCCTGCCCCCCTAATAACTGTTCGTCTTAGCAAGCTTAAATCATGATCTAAACAGTGAGGAAATAGAATCTATGTTGCACAAATATTAAACAAATATTTGTTAAACAAATATTTGCTTTTCATACTGTTGATTATTCATGAATTGCTTGATTTCATGGTTGAGAAAGGGGTTATTCTAAGGAATATGTAAGAAATCATCCATTCATGAGACTGTCTCATGTTTGTTTATTCTCTGCAATAAGCATTTGTTTTTTCTCTTTTCTTTTAGATGCTTTTAGTTACATTTATGTCTTTTAAAAAACATGTCTCTGTTGAAACCAGAAATGTGTTTATATAACAAATGAAGTGTCTTCGAGTTGGGTTTCTGGAGAATTGTCATATTTAATTTTGTGCTTCTGTGTTACTCTGGTTTTTCATGGTGCTTGATGAGTTATTCTCTGCTAGTGCACTTGAAGTAATGAACATCTTTCTTCCTTAGGTAAATCTGATTTTTTTTTTTTTTTTTTGGTAACCTGATTATAATGATTCAACAGATTAGTCATTAGAGGTGTTCCTCTTGCTCTGTTCGGGAGATGGTCCTGTAGCGCCAGTTTTCCGTTTCTCTTACCTGGGCTGCCTCTGGTTATATGGAAGGACTGGCACTTTCCGCCTTCCACCACTTCTGCCTTCATTGTTACCGCGTGTGCCTCTGGGGTCAGTAGCGCCTCGCCTCTGCGGCTGCTGTTGCCGCTGCGGTGGCGGATGTCGCAACCGGGGCTGTGGTCTGGCTGCCCCCTGGCTTCCTCTGTGGTCTCCTGGGAGGACAGCTCCACCACCCCCGGGAGAGGACAGAAGTGTCGAGGAGCCATGGTCACAGGTTCCTCGGCGACGTCGGGAGTTGTTGAGTTCACAGGGGCTGCTGTGGGTGGGCAAGGGCCCAGAGTCACGGAGGGCTCTATGGCTAAAGAAATGGGACCGCAACTCTGCCGCTGCCTGTGGTTACTCTTGCATCCTGGAGGCCTGAGTCCTGTGTGCCGCCTTTCCTGGGCTCTCTGGGACTGCGAGCCTAGCTGGGGGGCACCAATCCTGCTTAGCCCTGGCTCTGCCTCCTCTGTTTCTAGTTCACCCATCTTTAGATGTGCCTATGTGTGGAATTCTCTGATGTGTAGTGGTGTGTTGGACAGAGGCACATTTGAATTATGAATGTTTTTTAGAATCCACTTGCAATGCAGGAGACCTGGGTTCAATCCCTGGGTTGGGAATATCCCCGGGAGAAGGGAAAGTCTACCCACTCCAGTATTCTAGCCTGGAGAATTCCATGTACTTTATAGTCCATGGGGTAGCAAAGAGTCGGATACGACTGAGTGACTTTCACTTTCACTTCACTTCACTGATTGTAGTTTGAAGGAGAGAGACAAATAAAATGCTTACACCACTGTGTTGAGCTATGTATTTATTTAAAATTTTTATCTGGTGTGTCTTATAAAAACTCTGATTTTAAACTTTTTACTATAGCATTTTATAGCCGTGACTTTGAAAAATTTAAACTTCTCCTCCACTCCACATATACAGTAGACACTATATTTTGAAATAGGGGAGATAATCTCATTTGCAGTAATTGTAAAGATCTGTTACTGTTCTTTACTTTTACTGTTTTAAATTTTGTTCTGTGTTCCTTTTTTTTGTTGTTGTTATTTTGTTATTAAATAAATAATTACCAATTCACTTTGAGAAATATAACCTTAAATTGCATGTATCATTTGTGTCTACATATAGGAATTTACCCTCTTTATATTTGTTTACCCTCTCTCATTTAAAATCGATTTTTTAAATATTTAATCTATATATTATACATTTAGAACTACAGAAGACTGCATTGTAATTTTTCAACTACCAAATATAATTTAGAAACCTCAAATTTATTGTATATACCTACATTGTGGTATATCATCCACAATATAAATATTATGCTTTGAATTTCAGTTTTTCTATGAAATCTCATAGCTATGATTTTTATAAATCAAGTTCTCTTTCCATTATCACAAATGTAATTCTCTTAAATGAAGGTAGTATATTTCATTTACATTCATTTTTTAAAATTTATTTATTCACTTCACTCTAGTCATCATTTTTGCTTCACTTTACTCACTAAAGTCATTTTTTGTATTTTTTGTGTATGTTCCATTTTTTATGTTGTTTTAGAGGAAAATAATACTTCTGCTATTTTCATCTTTCAGAAGTATAAGCCTATGTTGCATCATTTATGTCTGTAATTAGCAAGTGTATCACATTTTTTCTTTCAACCTTTAAGATTCAACAAATTATTCAAACTCATCTTTTACTTTTAGAGATAGTATTGTTCTGAGCCTTGTTAGATTATACATATCTGTCAGTTATTCTTATATATAAACAAATGATATGGAATGTAATGGAATTTTTCCAGAAAATATTTTTGTATCACTAAACAGATAAGAAATAGAAGTCACTATAACTTTATAGATATTTAAATTATATTCTTTATATGTCCATATGTAGAAAAGTTTATTAATTTAATTCTTAAAAGTCAGATCACACTTGTGAGAATCATATATTTCTCTATGCTGTGTCACATTTTCTGTTGTGTTTAAATGAGTCATGTCTGTTTATTTTGTTTCCTGCCATAGCAAGTGAATGTCTCCTTAACAAAGACTATGCCAAATTTTCAGTGAGTCTTTCCAAAGGCTTAGAGTCTCACTTTGACTAAAAAATTGTTTTCTTTTAACAGTTAATTGATAAAGAAAAAGAGTTTATAAAATATGAGGAAACAGGTTAAAAAAGAAATAGAATGACATGATGCAGGCAAGGATGTGCAGAACTGTTAAGGATTTCTGGAGGATTCTGGCTCCAGAAGCAAAGGCTTGATCCAGCTGCAGTTTGCTGCCATCTGGTGGCTGTTGTCTGACTAAATACCAAGGCAAAGATTCTAGGTACTGTGGTAGAGTGGAACTTCCAGAATGATGGTTAAGAATTCTAATTATTGCCTTGTTACCTGGTTTCCATCCCCATCAGACAGTCCTGAGGAGAGGAGCTGGGCTAATAATAACCAGCAATGTGAAAAGCCCCAAACACCTCCCTGTCTTCCAAGATAAAGTTGTCTCTGATACTGTGAGTCTTGTTTTCTCTCCCCTCCTTTTGTTATTTCCCTCACCAAAAATAAGTCCTCTGAGATCTCACCACTTGTTTCAAAAAACAGATGAACAGAAAATGGAAAATGTTTTCCAATTACATTATATCTGAATGTATCCAATTTGTTTTATCTTGAGATCCTTTTGCATGGGTTTTATTGGATTTTATTTAGAATTGTTGTATATATATATATATATTCATCATCAAGATGGATCATTATGTGGTTTCCTCATACTAATAATGCCACATTTTGTACTTAAACTTGTCTTATCATTAAAATATGGCAGATTTTTCTTCAATTTTAAAAATCCTGAAGAGATTGTATAACATTGAAATTATTCAGTTTCAAGCTTTCCAGGAATTAATGGGAGTTGCCATCTGACAAAGTATTTTTTATCATAGGAAGAGTTTTGACTTATGATTCAATTATTTCAGTGGTTAGCAAAAGGCGTAATAATCAAAATATTTAACAACTTTTGTAGTAATCATTTATATAAGTGCTTATATATCAAGGTAAATCAATAATTCAAAATAGTCCTTTTTGTATTCTTGCTAAAGTTATTACTAGTGAATAAATTTTTAACATAAACACTAAATTTTCCTAATAATTTGTTGATTTTTTTTAAACAAATTGCTGTGGGAAACCTTTGGCTCGACATACTTCACTAAATGCTGTCTGAGCCACAGTTTGAAGTTGTCCCTAAGGTTATCAGAGGGGACTAGACAGGCCAAACCATTACAACAGTTAGTTGTCCCATTAAATTTAAAGCTGTCAGTTGTTGTATTTGAAAAAAATATAATCTTCTTTCAACAAAATTGTTTATAATGCTGAATCCTTGCCAGGTTTCTGCTAAACTAATATCAATTATACTTACAGTTTTCTATCTCCTTGTCTTGTTCCTGATCTTCAGGTAAAGTCTTTCAGACTTTCACTATTAAGGGTGATAGTATTACCCCTAGATTTTTCACAGATGCCTTTTATCAGGCTGAGGAAAGTTGCTGAGAGTTATCAGAATTAAATGTCTGTTTTTGTGTGTATATATTCTCCTTTCCACTTTGTTAATATAGTAAATTACATTATTTTTGAACAATAAATTGTTATGCATTCCTGGGATAGTGTCTGTTTCATCCTAGTGTCTTATCCCTTTGACATCCCTTGGTCCTCTGTGGGATTGAAATTTACTAGATTTTTGTTTAGAAATTTCATATTAATGTTCACAACAGATATTGACCTGTATTTTCTTCTCTTGTTCTGTGTCTGTCTGGCTTAATACCACCTTTATCTTGGCTTCATTAAATAAATTAGGAGGTATTCCTTCATTTAAATTCCATGGAAATGTTTATGTAGAATTATTATTAAGGCCTTACTTATGTATTTGGTAAAATTCACCAGGAAACTGAATTAGCGTGTTTTTTTGTGGGATAGTTTTGAACTATATATATGCATATGTGTGTCTATGTGGCGTATGGATCAGAGGGAAGAAGGAGAGAAGAGGAGAGAGATCCAGAGAGTGAAAGAAAGAGACTATTGTTACTGATTCGGGCAGAGATCTGGTTTCTTTTACTTTTTCTTTGCCAGAATCAGAAGTCAACTCTTTTATTTTGCAAAACAAATTAAACTTCTTTTCCAATCCACCTAAGTAGTAGAAACACAGTGATTTTAAGTAGTAGTAGTGATTTTATATAAATGTAAAGAAGCTAAAAGAATGCTTGAGAATTGCAGGGGGGGAGCATGATTTATATATGCAGCATTTAGAGATCTAGTTTTGATATCCACTGGCATCAGAAAATAAGAAATGGATTATATTTATTATGCATTTGTGTTGAACAAAGACAGAAATTCCTGGAAGGGATATTTGTAAATCAATGCAATGAAGAGTGGAAATATCCTTCCAGAAGAATATGTATGATTAATGATAACTTTGACTTTGATTGAGAATGTTGATATTCTGCCAGGAAGCAATAAGGAGACCAAATTCACTTATCCTCGAACTTCTAAGTATGGACTGGCTTCATTGCAATCAGTTGAGAATTATAAAACATAAATGAATGTTCTCCACACTCATCTCACTAGACAATTTTCAATATTGAGACTAATTAAGAAGGAGGTGTGATCCAGGAATCAGTATTAAAAGTGAAGCAAAACAAAACCTCCCCAGCTAACATATGGGAAATCTAGCAAACATTGACCTAATTGACCTCTAGGGGTCTTTTTACTTTTCAGAAAGACCACATACCTATATATCTATATCTAATTTACTTTCTTTTTTACAAGAATAACTACATGGTTAGATCAAAGGATTTAGAACTTATGTAGGAGTAATTTTTGGTTCAGTCTGCATAATATAAAGAGTAGGATATTTCTTGATGTCAAACTGAAGAGTCAGTCTGATCCTCTTTTGGTTCTAGCAAGTAAAACTAAGGTATATGAGACTTAGAAATAAATAGGTCTGTTTACTGGGTGCCCTCACTTGAATAGATCAAATGTATACTGTTAAACATGTTTGCAATTAACTGCACTTTCTTCAAAGCTTCTTTTAATGGAAAAAAGAGCTATTAAAATTCTTCAATGAGCTTCTTTTGGTATCTGCTGAATCTCAAGTAAGGTACCTGATTTTTTTAAAATCACAATTTTTTTAAAGATAGATTTCTTATTTTAGAAAAAAAAATATGTTCAATCTCTCATATATCCACTCTTAATGAACACTTTCTATTTCCCAGGCCCTACATATTTTCTTTAATTTATATACATCACTTAATTTAATCCTTTCAATACCACCCTATGGGATAGATGTTCTTAGACATATTTTGCTGATGAGGAGATAGAGGTTAATAGAATATGAACAATTTGCCCAAGATTACTTATCCAGTGAGTGTCAGGACCTGGATTAAAACTTAGGTTTATGTGCATTAAATGCCACAATTTTAGCTAATAAAACATTTTTTACTTCATAAAAAAATAGTAACAGAAGCAAAATTGGTTTCACTTTTTCTGACTCTATTATAATTTTGATTTTGTAAAAATGTCCAAATTAAAATGACTTCAAATATGACATTTATTTTATTGATGGGAAGTTTTTTTTTTGATATTTCAGATATTAAAGAGAGAAATGGACACAAATTTATAACATAAAATTTCATCTTTCCACTTGGATTTAAGTTTTCAGATATATGAAAATTATTGATGTTTTATCCACATACATCTTTAGTGTTTGATATTAAGCATTGATAGTTATTTTAAAAAGCAAAAAGTGTGCAACACAGATTTTGCTTGCTCTATGTATTTCCATTAATGTCTTCTGTTTGATTAAAAATATAGACAAGGAAAAAATACTTCTTAGGAAAGTTATCTTGTACTTCTTGTATCATAAAGTTTGCTTCTGTATAAACAATAATTCATATATTGAGATTTTAATACTTTACATTAAAGGAAAAAGATGTGCTGGAGTCTGGCTGCAGAAAGGAAGCAGACCTACTAGCAGTCAGAGTTAAGTCATAAAGGAGTAGAGATTGAAGGGTGTGTAGCTAGTGTAGGAGGTAAGAGTTCATTCATCATTTCAGATGACTATGAGACTGGTGCTTCATTCCATCCCATGAAGCTGTAATCCCATGTTTCCTAATGTCTTTTATATAGCAGGATGTTTTAAGACAGTCCAACTAACTGCATTTTGTGATAGGAAAAAGAATTGACCTAATTTTTCATCTGATATTCATTCCTAAAACAAAATTAATTTTTAACATGGCTATTTGCTTGTTAATTTGACTAACATTTATTTTGAATTTAAGATGTTCCAGTAACTACAAATACTGCTTTTCATACTCAGGTTCACATTTTTATCACAATAATCCTATAAAGTAGGTATTATTATTATATCGCATTTCACAGAAGACGACTCCAGACGTTGAAAATGTAGGTAAGTGATTTTAGATTATTTCAGATTGAAAGAGGTGAAATTTGGACTTAGTCCATCTAATTGCAAAGTTCTGAACAAACGGCATAAAATGACTCATAGCATCACTGTCCCAGACATCTTTTGCCCATCTACATTTCTCATATCATTGACATTGAATATATTAGAAAAAATTATATATATTTGGCTACTAGTCCTTCCAAAAATAAAGTTATTCTGTTAGATATGTTGCCAAGAGAACTTCATATTCCTATGGCATGTTTTTCTCTCATTTGCAGCCACATGGATGAACCTGGAGGGTACTATCCTAAGTGAAATAAGTAAAACAGAGAAAGGCAAATACTGTATGATATCACTTATCTGTGGAATCTAAAGAATACAACAAACTGGTGGCTATAACAAAAAAGAAGCAGGCTCACAGATATAGAGAACAATCTAGTGGTTGCCATTGGGGTGAGGTTGGGGGAAGGAGAAATATAGGGATGGGGAGTAAAAGGTACAAACTGTTATATATAAAATAAGCTACAAGGATATATTGTACAACACAAGGAATATAGCCAATATTTTATAATAACTATAAATGAGTACAACTTCAAAATTGTTAATCACTATATTATATACCTGTAACATTTAATATTGTACATGAACTATATTTCAATTTTAAAAAAAGAATGGAAAGTTGATAAGGCATTCCATAGGATTCGTGGTCATCCACTGATTCTCTCATATAGGTCTCAGCTATGAAGAATGAACTGAATAAGAATTACTCAGATGTAATGGAGTTTATTCTGCTGGGATTCCGAACATCTCCAGATGTACAGATTCTCTTATTTTCACTCTTCTTGCTTATCTACATGGTCATTGTGATGGGAAATATCAGCATGTTAGTTGTCATTAAAATCAACTCCAGACTTCATACCCCTATGTATTTCTTTCTCAGAAATCTGTCTTATTTAGATCTCTGCTACTCCTCTGTCATTGCTCCCAAAACTCTGGCCACTTTCTTATCCAAAGACAAGAGAATTTCTTACAATGGCTGTGCAATCCAGTTCTTTTTCTTTGCTCTCTTTGTTGGGACTGAAGGCTTTCTTCTAGCTGTGATGGCATATGATCGCTTCTCAGCCATTTGCTCGCCCTTCCTCTACACTGTCCGTATGTCCCAGCAGGCCTGTGTTCGTTTGGTGATTGCCTCCTACGTCTGTGGCTGCATCAACTCCATGATCCAAACAGGTTTCACCTTCAGTTTGCGTTTCTGTGGAGAAAACAGATTGGACCACTTTTTCTGTGATGTCCCAGCCCTGATCAAGATATCCTGTGTGGACACCTTGGTGAATGAGATTGTACTGTTTATTCTGTCTGCCCTCATCATCATCACTACCACAACTGTCATTCTGGTTTCTTACGCATGTATCCTCTCCACTGTTCTAAAGATCCCCTCAGCTCATGGCAGGAGTAAGACCTTCTCCACTTGTAGCTCTCATATTGCTGTGGTGAGTTTGTTCTATGGAACTGTATTCTTCATGTATGCCCAGCCTGGAGCCATCTCTTCACCAGAGAAAAACAAGATTATAGCTGTATTCTACACTCTTATCATCCCTATGTTGAATCCTCTGATTTATAGTCTAAGGAATAAGGAGGTAAAAAATACTGTGGAAAGGATATTGTTGAGAAAAAAATCTTTTCATTGACCTCTGGCCATCTGTAAAACTGTAGGCTAGACTAAAATCAATATATGTAATAATTTGTTATGGAATAATTCTAACTAATTAGTCTACATTTTTGAAGATTTGAATTTATTTTTAGCATCAATAGATTTTTTTTATGAATGAAAATCAATATAGATATTTTATATTTCTTCATAGTTATTTTATGGTATGATATCTGTTTGTTACAGAGGTTTGTTTCAGTTTGTTTTGCTTCAGTTCAGTTCAGTCACTCAGTCGTGTCTGACGTTTTGCTTAGGTATATTCAAAATTACAACTCATGAATACAGTACTGCTAAATAAGTACACAGACTAAATGTATTAATATAATATCTGAAAATATATATGATATATGTTATATTATATATATTATATATATATATACTATATAATATATATTATATGAATATCTATATATCCATCTATATATCTGGGGGAGAAAGAAAGAGACACTACTAAAATTTCTATGGAATTTGTTTTCTCCAAATCATAATTGAGTTTGCCAGTATCCAATCTTTGCAAATGAGAGTTGAAAGTGCCACAGTAATAGAAATCATTGGCCTTGCTCAAACAATTATATGGAGGAGTGGTAAAAGGATTACACCTATAGTATCCTTAATAGTCCAAACACTAATGATTTCATCAAGGAACAAATAAATAAATGTGGTATGGTTTCTGTAAACCTATTTGTAATGGGGAGTCTTAATAATAAATGTTTGGTAATATTTTTAGTATTACTTGTGTTTATTGAGGGCTTCCCTGGTGGCTCAATGGTAAAGAATCTGCCTGCTAATACAGGAGATGAGGGTTCAAACTCTGGGTTGGGATGATTCCCCTGGAGAAGAAAATGGCAACCCACTTCAGTGTTCTTGCCTGGGAAATCCCGTGTACAGAGCAGCCTGGTGGGCTACATTCAGTGGGGTCACAAAAGAGTTGGACATGACTTAGGGACTAAACACATACTTATTGATCTCATTGCTTTCTTTCTTGTAATGTTTGTAATCTATATACTGATTGAAAATTCTTATTTTCCTCTAGATTTGAAAAAAAAAAAACATTGGCATGGAGTGACATAAAATAGTGTCTTATAGTAATGTAATTCTTTTAATGTCTGTAATTATATATTTTTATTTTTAATTCTTAGGATTTTATTACATTTTAGTTCCTTAATTAAATCTGCCATGAATTTGACTTTATATCATTAGAATTTTGAGTTCCATATAATTATTTTCAAAGTAGTTTATGATGTGACATAGGTGTTACATAGGTTTCCTGTTCTAGTTTTTTTTGTTTAGATGTATTCCAAACTGCAACTCATAAATATTGTGCTATTTAAATTAATTGATAAATACACACATTATGTTCTTTAATCAATATCTGCATGAACATTTGCATACCTCCATGATTATTTTAATATACCTAAGGTTTTTCTGGTTTTGTTAATCTTTTGTTTCTGAATTCATTAGTTGAAGGCTTGATTGATTTATTTTCTGTTTTTGCTTTAATGGAAAGTGTTTAAGACTTTCATATAGTTTTCAATATAATTTTCCTTTGCTTTCATTATTATATATTCAATATAAATATTTTTTCATTTTAATCTTCTTTTTATTAAAGGGTTATGTAGATGAGGTTTGTTCTTTCAGCATAGTAGATTTATTTAGACAATATATTTTTATTGTTGATTTCTAGTCTTATTGTCTTAAGTTCAGAGGATTTAAATTGTAAAAACATTTATGGTGGAATTTCTGGGGCACATTTAGTTAGCTATTAAACTTGTAAATATTCCACAATTTAAGGAAACTATGTTGTCCTAATATGCATTATCAAATTGGATTTTAAACATATTGAATATGATAAAAGGTGATCATTATGGCTAAGTTGTAAATATAGCAGGTAGACATTGATGGTTGAATGTCAGACAATGCAGAATTAAATTTGACATATTATTTAATTTTAATTAATTAATTAAATTGGAGGGTAATTACCTTAAATATTGTGGTTGTTTAATGCAACATTAAAACTCAAAAGATATTTGACGTATTAACAGATTGAAATATTTTAAAAAGAATTGTCACAAAAAGTGTAGGAGGAATATTTGATAAGTTGTAACAGTATTTTGTGATTTTAAAAGCAGTAAAATTAGAAAAATAACTAAATTTTATTAAGCTGCTAAATTATAGCTACAAACTGAATGAACACACAGTTTTATTGAAAAAAATATTAGGAGCATTTTCTTTAAAATTGCAAAAAAGACACAGTGCCCATTATCCCTAAATGCAGTTCAACATGCTATTAGAAATCTAACAAATGCAATACAATGATAAACATAAATCTAATGTATAGGGGATCAAATGTAGGACTAAACTGTCATTTATATGATAATTTACAAAAACAATCTAAAAAAGGATTTATGAAGGTGTCTGCATTAACATAGAAGATCAATTGCATGTCCATATGATAGCAGTAAACAACTACAATATTTAATTTAAAAGACTATTCTATATATATGTGTATCAGAGATTATTAAGGATTTGGGGATAATTTAACAAAAGATGTATAAGACTTTAATGTGTAAAATTATAAAATTCTTTAGATCATGTGGTACAAAAATATTGTTCAAAGATTACAAAAAGGAAGGAAGGAGTGATATCAGCAGATGACTAAATAAGACATCTCCCTTTCATATGCCTTCTGAACAGCAATAACTTGTCATCCAACCATGGACAAGAGGGACAAGAGTGCTTCTGTGGGAGACTGGAGATCCAGGTAGGAGTCTGCGAAACTCCAGTGCTGTCCAGTATGGAGAAGAGCCGTGTTTAGATTGCAGGCTTGCACATAGGTGGCTGAGCCACTGATGTCCTGGGAGCAGCTCCCTTCCCTTGAGGACTGGAATATGGCTGTTTGTCTCCTGTCACCAGCACCATACACCAAGGGACTTGGCTGGAATCATGCCCATCTATGGGTCAGGTAACAGGTGTATAGACCTCAGTCCTGGCTATAGCCTGTGAACCAGCTCCAACCCCTTGACCATAGTCTGGGAGCCCTGGGAGTAAGCCCAGCAAACCTCAGTCAGGGTGTATATTTCAAAGTTGTAACTGGACTCCAGCTCATCCTAGTAGCAGTCTACAAACAGCCCTGCTGGCCCAGACACTGGACAGAAGACACTCCCATCTGCACTCCCAGAGATACTAAAAGAGTTCTATATTTGGATCTAATTTCTTTACAGCCATAGTCTGACAGCAGTCCTACAGGTCTAAACACCCAGTGGGAGATTGGTCCTTGTATCTGGTATCAGGCCACTGACTAAGGGCCCAACTATGGACCATGAAGCAGGTCCTTATTCTAGTACTATCTTACTGAACAAGACATAAGAAGCGGTCTTATTCATCCAATGACCAGACAGGAATGACCATCTCCATCCAGAGACCCTACTGCAGACCCAAAGACAGCCTTAAACTGCTTCCAATACAGCATAACTGATTCTGGAGGTAATTCCATTAGCTCACGGTCCCCACAGGGGAAAGACTTTACCTGCCAAAACCCAGAAATAAAGACTGGAAGATGTGTTTGTTTCTTCAAATGCACAGGCACATTTTCAAGACTTCACAGATCACAATGAATCAGACACACATGACACCAAGAAAGGACTAATAATGCAAGGAAAAAGCTCTCTGCCTTTAGGGTGTCTGTGAGAAAGGCAAGGCAGAGCAAGGTGAACAGGTTAGGAATGGCTACTTTGAATAATTTCGGAGGGTTTTGGGTTATAGGTGCTGTACCTAGTTTCCTGGCCTTGAGATGATTAAGCAGAGGGATATTTTCTGCTGTGGTGTGAGGGCCAGAGAGAGTGGATATAACTCTGGATTGGTTAGTTTAACCAAGAAAATAAATGATCTATTTACTAAAAAACGTAATGTTAATAAAAGAAATTGAAGGAGAAAAATAATGGAAAGATATCTTCTTTTCATGAATTGGAAAAACTAATTCTATTATAATGTCCATACTATCCAAACTCATCAATAGATTTAATGGAATGTCTATCAGAATGGCATTCCAATGGCATGTATTTTTTTTTTCCTTTTCATGAACATAGAAGAAAAACTGCTCTAAAGTTTGTGTGGAACCACTAAAGACCAGATATAGCTAAGGTAATCTTGAGAAAGAATAACAAAAGTAGAGCCTTTATTTCCTGATACCAAACTATTTTACAAAGCTATGGTAATCAGAACAGTAGGGTCCTGGTATTAGATACATATAATGGGCTCCAGTTTCATCCATCTCATTAGAACTGATTCAAATGAATTCTTTTTAATGGCTGAGTAATATTCCATGGTGTATATGTACCACAGCTTCCTTATCCATTCGTCTGCTGATGGGCATCTAGGTTGCTTCCATGTCCTGGCTATTATAAACAGTGCTGCAATGAACATTGGGGTACACGTGTTTCTTTCAGATCTGGTTTCCTCTGTGTGTATGCCCAGAAGTGGTATTGCTGGGTCATATGACAGTTCTATTTCCAGTTTTTTAAGAAATCTCCACACTGTTTTCCATAGTGGCTGTACTAGTTTGCATTCCCACCAACAGTGTAAGAGGGTTCCCTTTTCTCCACACCCTCTCCAGCATTTATTGCTTGTAGACTTTTGGATAGCAGCCATCCTGACTGACGTGTAATGGTACCTCATTGTGGTTTTGATTTGCATTTCTCTGATAATGTTGAGCATCTTTTCATGTGATTTTTAGCCATCTGTATGGAGCCCACTATACAGAGTGAAGTAAGCCAGAAAGATAAAAACCATTACAGTATACTAACCCATATATATAGAATTTAGAAAGATGGTAATGATAACCCTATATGCAAAACAGAAAAAGAGACACAGATGTATAGAACAGACTTTTGGACTCTGTGGGAGAAGGCGAGGGTGGGATGTTTCAAGAGAACAGCATCGAAACATGTATATTATCTAGGGTGAAACAGATCACCAGCCCAGGTTGGATGCATGAGACAAGTGCTCAGACCTGGTGCACTGGGAAGACCCAGAGGGATTGGGTGGAGAGGGAGGTGGGAGGGGGGATCAGGATGGGGAATACATATATATCCATGGCTGATTCATGTCTATGTATGACAAAAACCACTACAATAGTGTAATTAGCCTCCAACTAATATAAATAAATAAATAAATAAAAATAAAACAGATACATAGACCAATGTTATAGAATTGAAAGCCCAGAAATAAACCATACATACCTTATCAATTAATATTTGACAAGGGAGCCAAGAGTGTTCAGTGATAAAAGAACAGTCTTTTCAGTGAAAGATTGTGGGGAAACTGGATATTCACATGTAAAGAATGAAACTGAACTGACTATCTTACACCAACTATGAAAATTAACTCAAGATGGATTAAAGACTAACATAAGACATGAAACTGTAACACTCCCAGAAGAAAATGTAGGGAAAAAATTCCTTGACATCAGTCTTGACCTTGATTTATTGGGTATGAGAGCAAAAGCATAAGCAACAAAAGTAAAAATAAGCAAATGGGAATACATGAAACTAAAAATCTTCTGCATAGCAAAGAAATAATCATAAAATGAGGGAACCTATGGAATGGGAGAAAATATTTGCAGACTACTTATTTTGACTGTGTGGATCACAATAAACTGTGGAAAATTCTGAAAGAGATGGGAATACCAAACCACCTGACCTGCCTCTTGAGAAACCTATATGCGGGTCAGGAAGCAACAGTTAGAATTGAACATGGAACAACAGATAGGTTCCAAATAGGAAAAGGAGTAGGTCAAGGCTATGTATTGTCACCCTGCTTATTTAACTTATATGCCCAGTAAATCATGAGAAATGCTAGGCTAGAGGAAGCACAAGCTGGAATCAAGATTACTTTGAGAAATATCAATAACCTCAGATATGCAGATGACACCACCCTTATGGCAGAAAGTGAAGAAGAACTAAAGAGCCTTTTGATGAAAGTGAAAGAGGAGAGTACCGAAGTTGGCTTAAAGCTCAACATTAAGAAAACTAAGACCATGACATCTAGTCCCATCACTTCATGGCAAATAGATGGGGGAAACAGTGGAAAGAGTGGCTGACTTTATTTTTCTGGGCTCCAAAATCATTGCAGATGGTGATTTCAGCCATGAAAGTAAAATATACTTACTCCTTGGAAGGAAAGTTATGACCAACCTAGATAGCATATTAAAAAGCAGAGACATTACTTTGTCAACAAAGGTCCGTCTAATCAAGGCTATGGTTTTTCCAATGGTTATGTATGGATATGAGAGTTGGACTATAAAGAAAGCTGAGTGCTGAAGAATTGATGCTTTTGAACTGTGGTGTTGGAGAAGCCTCTTGAGAGTCCCTTGGACTGCAAGGAGTTGCAACCAGTCCATCCTAAAGGAGATCAGTCCTGGGTGAACATTGGAAGGATTGATGTTGAAGCTGAAAGTCCAATACTTTGGCCACCTGATGTGGAGAGTTGACTCATTGGAAAAGACCCTGATGCTGGGAGGGATTGGGGGCAGGAGGAGAAGGAGACAGAAGAAGACAGAAGGAGAAGAAGGAGAAGGAGACAGAGGATGAGATGGTTGGATGGCATCACCGACTCAATGGACATGGGTTTGGGTGGACTCTGGGAGTTGTTGATGGACAGGGAGGCCTGCATGCTGTGATTTATGGGGTTGCAAAGAGTCAGACATGACTGAGTGACTGAACTGAACTTATTATATAAAGAGTTAGTAGCCACAATTAAAAGGACCACATAGAACTCTACAGCAAAACAACAAATTACCAGATTAAAAATGGGCAGATTACCTGAACTGACATTTTTCCAAAGAATACATACTTAAATCCAAAGAGCTTCAAACATATGAGACTATATACATATATATATATATATATACATTTACAGTATAATAAATATATATAAAAATATATATAATATATATATAAATATATAAGTAAATATATATCTACAGATATATATCTTCCTGTAAATATAGTAAAATTAAGAATATTTTGACTCATCCAAGGGTTTTTGTCGAGTGACACAATGCAGGCTTAAAGAACATGCTTTCAATACCTACAACCGGAAAGAATAGGTTTTCAGTACATACAACAGAAAGATTATATACTGAGCTCTTACAAATCTGTAAAGAAGGTACTGTTAACCCATATGAAATGAGAAAAATGTATTAGCAGACATTTCACAGAATAGCAAATGATATGACGAATCACTGGGATTTATATAGTGATCAAATAAATGGAAATCAAGATTATAATAAAATACCATTTTTATACCCACTCAGTTGGGATAAATGTAAGAAGTCTGTGTCCATGCATGAGAGCATGTCATCTACAGAATACCTTCTCAACAGGAGGGATATTGTCCCTAAGGAAGCAAAGGTTTTCTCTTGCTTGTGACGGGAAAATTGTTTGGAAAATTTTATCTGCCTATTTGAGATTACTGATATTTCTCCTGGCAATCTTGATTCCAGCTTGTGCTTTATCTAAAATCAATGTGGATAGTAACTGTAGTCATGGAATTAAAGGGTGCATGGTCCTTGGAAGAAAAGCTGTGTGAAACTTAGATAGTGGATTAAAAAGCAGAGACATCACTTTGACGACAAAGATCTGTATAGTCAAAGCTATGGTTTTTCCAGTATTCATGTACGGATGTGAGAGTTGGACCATAAAGAAGTCTGAGTGCCCAAGAATTACTACTTTTGGATGGTGGTACTGGAGAAGACTCTTGAGAGTCCCTTGGGCAGCAAGAAGATAAAACCAGTTAATCCTACAGGACATCAACCCTGATTATTCACTGGAAGTACTGATGCTGAAACTGAATCGCCAATACTTTGGCCACCTGATGTGAAGAGCTGACTCATTGGAAAAGAGCCTGATGCTGGGAAAGATTGAGGGCAGGAGGAGGAGGGTGTGACAGAGGATGAGATGGTTGTATGGAATCATTGACTCAATGGACAAGAGTTTGAACAAACTCTGGAAGGTAGTGAAAGACAGGGGAGCCTGGAGTGCTGCAGTCCATGGGGTCGCAGAGTTTCGGACACCACTGAAAGACTGGACAAGAACGACTATCCATATTATTTAATCCCTGGTCATATTCACCTGGCTGAGGTAGTGTTTATCTGGTTTCTTCTCTATAGAGTTACACTATTTTTGTCCTTAATGTACTCTTTGGAAGCCAGTCACTAAGTATAGCTCCCACTTAAGGGGGAAGGAATTAAGCTTTACCTTCCTGAAGGGAGAGTGAATATATAAATTATTTGAAATTCTTTATGTGATATTTTTTAGTAAAGTAAAAACAACTAAAATAAAATAAGGTGGAATATTACTTAAATTATATTAGATGTTATCAACTGAATGATTAACAAGGAAGTGTGAAAGTTACCTTAGGCTAGGAGGATGCCGGTATGAGATAAGAGAAAACCACCTGGTTAATGTTCATATACGGGTCCAAGTTGATACTGTAGCATGAAACAAGGCTTACTATTAATTCCTTTCTCTGTAGTTGAAATCCAGATGTATTAAAATTATAATGTAGTATCATGTATGTGCTTAATAACTTTCTCTATAATCCTAATATAGTGTTATTTTTACTTTTTTTGTATGCATAAGGAATTCTTGCCTACTTCAAGTTTGCTAAGATACCCTTTGTTTTTTTTTTTTTTCCTGTAAGTTTAATGATTTTAGTTTTATCTATGATTCATTTTAATTCAGTTTTTGGGTATGATATAAAGTGTGATCAAGAATTGTATTCTTTATTGCATATGGTTAGTCGTTATTGTACTGTCTGTTTAAAAGACTTATCTTTCCCCAATGAATTCATTTTAGTCAAAAATCAGTAAATTATACATGTACAGTCTTTTGCACTTTTATGCTATACTGATACATTCATATGTCAATACAATGGTTCCAGATTGCTATAGCATTTTATTAAATCTTCAAAGCAGTATAAGTCTTCCAACTTTTTCTTTAAAAACATTTTTTGACTGTTATGTATTTTTTGCCTTTCCATAAAAGTATTGGAATGAATTCTCATTTCCCTCAGAGATATAACTGTGTGAAATTGCTGCTTTAGATAAGTGTAAAAGTGAAAGTGTTAGTCCCTAAGTCTTATCTGACTCTCTGCAACCCCACGGACCTTAGCCTTCCAGGCTTTGTCCATAGGATTTCCCAGACAAGAATACTGGAATAGATAGCCATCTCCTTCTCTAGGGAATCTTCCCCACCACGGGATTGAACCCAGGTCTCCTGCATTGCAGGCAGATTCTCTACTGTCTGAGCCATAGGGGAATTCCACTTAACTTAGATGTAACTGTCAAGCTGGTTTTCAAAATGACTGTACATTTTACACTACTGCTAGTGATGTGTGAGTGTTCAAATTCTTATCAGCACTTGGTATTCTCAGTGTTTGTAATTTTAGCCATTCCAGTGCATATGTATTATTTCACCATAGTTTAATTATTTCTCTGATGACAATTGGGGGATTCCCAGGTGGCTTAGTGG
The DNA here is from genome assembly GCA_020226075.1 of Hydropotes inermis. Classification (NCBI taxonomy): domain Eukaryota; kingdom Metazoa; phylum Chordata; class Mammalia; order Artiodactyla; family Cervidae; genus Hydropotes; species Hydropotes inermis. Next base: position 319,603 of record CM035276.1, on the reverse strand, counting down.
TATAGCATCTGCCTCCTAACGTAGGAGCTGTGGGTTTGATGCCTGGGTTGGGAAGATCCCCTGGAGAAGGAAATGGCAACCCACTCCAGTATTCTTGCCTGGGAAATCCTATGGACAGAGGAGCCCAGCAAGTTACAGTTTATGGCACTGCAAAAGTGTTGGATATGAGTGAGTGATTGAGCACAAGCCTGATGACTATTGATGTTAAGGATCTTTTCACTTGGCTATTTGAAACTCATATATCTTGCCTGATAATGTTTCTGTTAAAATTTGCCTATTAATTATTCAGTTGTAAAAGTTTTAAAATTATTATGGAAAACTATCTTTTAATAGACAAGCCTTTTTCAAATATTTTCTTCCAGTTTATTGCTAGCCTTTTCAGTTTCTTAACAGTATATTTTGAAGACCAACTATTTTTTAATAGGATGGAATTTATTTTTTCTTTCATGTATCTTAACTAAGACATATTTGCCTAGACTGAGGTTATAAGAATGTTTATGCTATACTTCTTGTAGATTTTTAAAATTGTACTCATAATAATTTTTGTATATGACATGAGCTAAGAGGTGTTGCTCCTTTTTCTTGCATAATGATGTACAAATTTTCCAGCAGGATTTTTTGAAATGACTATTTTCTCTCCATTGAATTGGCTTTTCACCTTTGTCAAGAATTAGTAGACCATATATGTTAAGAGTACCTTTGGACTCTTTTTCTCCCCCTATATTTTCTCTTTATGTCTGATAATATGGTGAATAGCTTTGATTTTCAAATGTTAAAATAACCTGGCATTGCTGTATGTTCCAATTGGTCATGATGTGTTTATTATTTTTTTAGATGGTCTGGGATACTATTAATAATACATCTTTATGGATTATCATTTTTGTTTGTAAGGAAAGTTTATCTATAGTTGTTGTTTTTGTTGTTGTTGTTTGTTTGTTTTTTGTTTTTTTCAAATGGCCATATCAGGAATTTTTATCTGAGTAATATTGACCTCATAAAATTTCTGCAAGCTATTTTGTACAATTTGCATTATTCTCTTCTTAAATGTTAGAAAGAATTCACCATTGAATCCATCTCAATCTAGACTTTACTTTGTGGAGAAGCTTTTAGCTATAAACTCAATATCTTTAATAGATAAAGGGTGATTTAGGTTATCTCTTTCTTGTCCAATTTTTAAAAATGTGGTAAAATATATAAAATAAGACTTATGGACTTCCCTTGTGGTTCAATGGATAGGAATCCATCTGCCAATGCAGGGGGCACCTGTTGGATCCCTGGTCTGGGAGGATACCACATGCCTCAGGGCAACTAAGCCCACATGTCCCAACTACTGAGCCTGTGCTCTAGAACTCTTGAGCTGCAACTCCTGAGCCCATGGACTGCAAAACTGAAGCCTGTGTGCCTGGAGCCTGTGCTCTGCAACTAGAGAAGCCACCATAAGAAGCCTGGGCACCACCACAAAGGATAACCCTTGCTCACCACAACTAGAGAAAAGCTTGCTTGCAGCTACAAAGACCCAGCATGACCAAAAATAAATAAATAAATGGTACACATTAAAACAATTTTTTTGATTTAAAAAGTAAAACTTATTATCTTAAGCATTTGAATTGTACAGTTCACTGATTGCAGGTACATTCATGTTGTTGTGCAACCATCATCATCATCTATCTCCAGAATCTCTTCACCTTGGAAAACTGAAACTCTGTAAAAGCAATAGCTTCCCAATCCCCAAATTTTCAGCTGCTGGAAACTACCATCTCTTGCACTTTTTGTCTCTACGATTTTGACTTCTCTAACTATCTTATATAAATGGAACTATAGAGGATATGTCTTTTTGATTACTGGTTTATATTACTTTGGAGGAAAAAATGGCAACCCACTCCACTACTCTTGCCCTGAGATTCTCGTGGACTGAGGGTCCTGGCTGGTTACAGTCCATGGGGTCACAAAGAGTCTGACATGACTGACCAACTAACATTTATGTTACTTAATATAATATTTCAAGTTTCATGTATGTTGTGACAGATGTCAGAATTTCTTTCCTTTTTATAGTGAATAATATTCCATTCTATGTACATACTATATTTTGCTTACTCAATCATCCATCAATGGATGCTTGTGTTGCTTCCACACTAGGTATTATAAATTAGGCTGTTAGTAACATGGTGTACAAATATTTCTTTGACACCCTAATGGCAGTTCTATTGAGTATACACCTAAAAGTGGAATTGCTGGATCATAAGTTAGCTGTATTTTTATTTTTTGGGGATACTACTGCACTGCTTTCCACAACAGCACCATTTTGCATTCCCACCAACAGTGTATAAAGGTTTGAATTTCTCCACATCTTCATAAAAGTTGTTTGTTTTATTTGACAGTAGCCATCCTAATTGTTTATAAGGTGGTATCTTTGACTACTTTTGAATCTGAATTTTTCTTTTTTTTTTTTAACGTTTAGGAGGTTCCTATATACTATGAGTACTAAAACCTTATCAAATATATGATTTGAAAATATTTTTTCCCATTCTTTAGGTGGCTACAGTTTATTCTATTGACAATATCTTTTGATGAAAAGCATTTTTACATTTTTGTGATGGTCAATTTGTATACATATACATATATAAATATAGATACACCATTCTATTGGTGTTATATCCAAAAAATAATAGGCAAATTCAAAGTTTTGAAGTTTCGCCCTTTTTATTTCCTGAGAGTTTTATTATTTTAGGTCTTCCCTTTAGGTATGCATCTATTTTGAGTTAAAACTTTGTATCTGTTGTTAGATAATGAGTCAAATTTATTCTTGTCCATGTGGATATCCAGTTTTTCCACACCATTTGTTGAAGTGACTGCCTTTTCTCCATTGAAAAGTCTTGGCATCTTCTAACAAACCATTGACCAATATGTATGAAAATTTATTTGTGAACTCTCTTTTCTTATCAACTGGTCTTTATGCCAATGCCACACTCTTTTGAGTATTACAGATTTGTAGTGAGTTTTGAAATCAGGAAGTGTTATTCCATCAGCTTTGTTATTTTTATTTCACTATTGAAAAAAGGAGGAATTTATTCTTCCTTTTTCAGTATTTTCAGTTTCGACTATTTGAGATTCATTGAGATTCCATATAAATTTTAAGATGGGTTTTTCTATTCAGGCAAAAAAATATTGCTTCATTGGGATTTTGATATTGAATGCATTGAATCTGTAGATTGCTTTTGGTAGTGTTAACATCCTGAGAATTTTCATTTTTCCAACCCATATACATGCTATATGTTTATGTCTTTAATCTTTTGTTAATGTTTTGTAGTCTTAGCTCCTTGCTTAATCCCTAAATATTTTATTACTGTAGTTACTATTTTTACTCTTAGAATACTTTTCTTAATTTTCTTTTTCAGTTCAATTCAGTTCAGTCACTCAGTTGTGTCCTACTCTTTATGACCCCATGAACCAAAGCATGCCAGGCCTCCCTGTCCATCATAAACTACTGGAGTCCACCCAAACTCATGTCCATTGAGTCGGTGATGCCATCCAACCATCTCATCCTCTGTTGTCTCCTTCTCCTCCTGCCCTCAATCTTTCCCAGCATCAGGGTATTTTCCAGTGAGTCAGCTCTTTGCATCAGGTGGCCAAAATGTTGGAGTTTCAGCTTTAACATCAGTCCTTCCAATGAACACCCAAGACTGATCTGCTTTAGGATGGACTGGTTGGATCTCCTTGCAGTCTAAGGGACTCTCAAGAGTCTTCTCCTACACCACAGTTCAAAAGCTTCAATTCTTTGGCACTCAGCTTTCTTCACAGTTCAACTCTCACATCCATACATGACCACTGGAAAAACCATAGCCTTGACCAGATGGACCTTAGTTGGCAAAGTAGTGTCTCTGCTTTTTAATATGCTATCTAGGTTGGTCATAACTTTTATTCCAAGGAGTAAGTGTCTTTTAATTTCATGGCTGCAATCACCATCTGCAGTGATTTTGGAGCCCCCCAAAATAAAGTCTGACACAGTTTCCACTGTTTCCCCATCTATTTCCCATGAAGTGATTGGACCAGATGCCATGATCTTAGTTTTCTGAATGCTGAGCTTTAAGCCAGCTTTTTCACTCCCCTCTTTCAGTTTCATCAAGAGGCTCTTCTTCACTTTCTGCCATAAGGATGGTGTCATCTGCATATCTGAGGTTATTGATATTTCTCTTGGCAATATTGATTCCAGCTTGTGCTTCCTCCAGCCCAGCGCTTCTCATGATGTACTGTGCATATAAGTTAAATGAGAGGGTGACAATATACAGCCTTGATGTACTCCTTTTCCTATTTGGAACCAGCCTGCTGTTCCATGTCCTGTTCTAACTGTTGCTTCCTGACCTGAATATAGGTTTCTTTTTAGTTGTTCATTATTAATATATGGAAATGCAGCTGATTTTTCTGTAACTTTGTATTCTGCTACTTTGCTGAATTTATTTGTTCTAAGAGCTTATTTTGTGTGTGAGTGTGTGTGTGTGTGTGTATGTGATAGTTAAAGTTAAAAGTTAAAGTTTTCTTGTATAAAGTTTTCTATGCATAAAATCATATTATCTCTAAGCAGAGATAATTTACCTTCTTTACAGTTTGGATGCTTTTTTTTTTCCTTCTTGTCAAAATTGCTCTTTCTAGAACTATAGTACTGTGTTGAAAACTATTGTCAAAAGTGGGCATCCTTGCCTTGTTTCTTAACCTAGGGGGAAAGTTTCAGTCTTTTGTCATTAAATATGATATCTGCTGTGGGTTTTTCATATATGGCCTTTATTATGATGAGGTCTTTTCCTTCTGTCATAGTTTGTTGAATGTTTTTGCCATGAAAGTGTATTGATTTTTGTTAAATGCTTTTTCGACATCAATTTAGATAATTGCTTTTTGCCCTCTTCATTTGTTTAAAGTGGTGTGTTATGTTGATCCATTTTCATGTGTAGAACTATTCTTGAATTCCAGAAATAAATTGCACTTTATCATTCTTATTAAAATCCTTTAGCAAAATTCTGTTTGCTCACATTTTATTGAAAATTTTGATTTTTAAATATTTTTGAGTAAATGGGATATTTTTGTCTTTTAAGGAACTTTTTCATTTATGTTATTAAAATTTTTCACACTACATTGTTCATAATATTCCCTAATAGTCTTTTAATTCCCTAATAATAATAGACATCCTCTTATTCCTGACATCAGTTAATATGTGTCAAATTTTCTAATTATTAGTTGGCTAAAGTTTATAATATTTATTGATGTTTTCTTGGAAACTTTTTATATATAATGATTTACTTTTCTTTTTTCCTGTTTTTTTTTTCCCTAAATTTTACTGTTTCCTCTTCTTATCTTTATCACTTCCTTTCTTCAGATTATTTTGCATCTTGGTTTTTCTTATTTTATTACTTTCTTAAGGTAGAAGCTTAAGTAATTATTTCATACTGATTTGTTATCCTATCTATACATTAGCTTCTATATATTTTCCTGCAGGCCTACTTTAGCTTAATCTCAGTAATTCTGATAAGTTTTTTTCAATAACATTCAATGTAAATCATTCAGTTAATTTTTCTTATTTGTATTTATTCTTGCTTTGACCTATGGATTTTTAGATGTTATTCCAGTCATCTGGAGACTTTCTAGAAGCCTTATTTTTTTTTAATTCCTAATTAAATGTTGTGGTAGGGGAACACATTCTGAGTGATTCAATTATTTTAAAATATACTGAGAATTTTATATGGCCCAGGATATTATCTATTTGGTCAAGATTTTATGTACAATTTAAAAGACTGCTATTGCAAGAAATGTTTAAAGAATGTTGAATGTAATTCTCAAAAAATATCAATTAGATTAAGATAGTTGATAATATCACTTGTCTTCTATGTTTTTATTGATTTTTTATATTTGTTTTATATTTTATCAAGAGGTTTATTTATATTCACCATCTATAATTCTGATTTTCATTATGTTCTCATTTGCATTTATTGATTTTTGCTTCACATATTTGATGTTTTGTTAATGTGAACATCCACATTTGTAATTGTTGATTTTTACTGTGTTATTGACCTATTTATCACTTTAATAAGTGGGCCAATAATTTTTGCCCTTTGTTAAATATTTTGTTTTGAAATCTGACTTGTCTGATACTAATATTGCTAACCGAGCATTCTTATCCTCACATAGTGCATGTTTAGTTTTTTTTTTCCAGTTTTTTTACTTTCATATATTTGTTTTCTCAGTTAACTTATCACTTCACTCCTTCTTTAGTGCTATTTGTTATACATAATACATCTAAATGCTGTAGATCAGATTATTTAAATATTGCCTTTATTGCTTTCTGCATAATTGCTTATTGAATTATTGGTTTAGTTTTTTCCCCCATTAATACAATGTTTTGGCTTCTACAGTCTTTTTGTTTAACCAATGAAGTGAAAGATCTATTCTTAGAAAGCTAAGAAATTGAAGAAGACAGATAATGGAAATATACCCTGTTTTCATGGGTTGGAGAAATTCATATTGTTAAAATGTTATAATATACGAAGCCATTTATAGACCCAGTGTAAAATCTCTGAAAATTCCAATGTCATTTTTTACAAAAATAGAAGAACACAATCTTAAAATTGATATGGAATCTGCTGTGTGTACAAACTGTTTATATAGTACTTATTAAATTCCCTCAATTGAAGAAAAAAAATGATATGGAACCACAAAAGACTCTGCAGACCAATTAAAAAAAAAAAGAAGGATTAAAACTGGAGGCATCACATTATTTTGGTTAAGACCCATAGGTGAAAGTGAAAGCTGCTCAGTCATATCTGACTCCTTGCGACCCCATGGACTATATTGTCCTTGGAATTCTCCAGGCCAGAATACTGGAGTGGGTAGCCTTTCCCTTCTCCAGAGGATCTTGCCAACACAGGGATCAAACCCAGGTCTCCCGCAATGCAGGCAGATCCTTTACCAGCTGAGCCACAAGGGAAACTTTTGGACAAAGACTTATAAGCAGTTTATTAAATAAACTGAGGGCCGCTCATGAAAATATCAAATTATCAGCCCTTGCAAATTGACAAAAAGTGTAGCATATTTTCAGTCACCTACAATTTTCATATAAAACCCAATCAAATTCAGTTTCAAAAATGTATTTGACATCACACTTTCTGATTTCAAACTATACCAAAAAGCTAGAGAATTCAGAACAGTAGGATTTACTAGCAAAAAAAAGAGATTCATAGACCAGTGGAATAGAATTGAGAACCTAGAAGTGAACCCATGCATATTTAGTCAACATTTTTGACAACAGAATCAAGAATAATCAGTAGGGAAAACATGGTGCTGGGAAAACTGCATATGCACTTGCAAAAGAATAAAATTGGATCCTTATACCACCTACAAAAGGTAACTTAAAATAGATTAAAGACTGAAATGTAAGACTTGAAACTCTAAAATTCCTAGACGAAAAGGTAGGGGAAAAGCTCCTTGATGTTGGTCTCAGCAATGATTTGTAGATATGACACCAAAAGCACAAGCAAGAAAAGTGGGACTCTATGAAACTACAGAGTTTCTGCATAGCAAAAGAAACAATCAGAGGCAACCTATTTCCAAACCTCATATCTGGTAAGTAATAAAAATCTAAAATATATAATAATAAATCCTTACAACTCAGTAGCAAAAACACAAATAATCTAATTTAAAAATGGGCAGAAGACCCGAATAGACATTGAACAAAGAAAACATGTATATGAAAATTTCTTAAGCATCGCTAGTCATCAGAGAAATGCAAATCAAAACCACCTCATCCTGTTAGGCTGGGTATTATCAAAAAGACAAGAAATAAAAAGTGTTGGTGAGAATATAGAGAAAGAGAACACTAGTGCATTGTTAGTGGTGTTGTAAAATGGTAGACCACTTTGGAAAACGCTTTTATGGTTCCTCAAAAAATTAAAAGTAGAACTACCATATGATCAACCAATTCCACTTCTGGGTATATATCTGAAGAATATATCAATAAAATTAGTGTTTCAATGACATATACACATATATCTGTACCAGTTCTCCCAGTGATAAACTTTATAGCAGAAGGTCTCTATTAGAAGCAGAGATTGCCTACATTTGTTGCCCCGGCACTCTTAGTCTCTTTCAGTGTGAAATAGGAATATCACAGAAGTGATGCTGTCTTCTCATTGTGTCGAGTTGGTGGCAGATGAATTTATTTGGTCATGTTCCTGATAATTTTTGCTTTAATCATTTACAAAAAAGTCTCTTCTAGCCTTCTCTTTAAAGTTAAGCATTGTTCAATTTGAAATACATATATGAAAGTGAAAGTCCCTCAGTCCTGCTTGACTTTTTGCGACCCCATCAACTATACAATCCATGGAATTCTCCAGCCAGAATACTGGAGCGGGTAGCCTTTCCCTTCTCCAGGGGATCTTGCCAACCCAGGGATCGAAACTAGGTCTCCTGCATTGCGGGCAGATTCTTTACCAGCTGAGCCACAAGGGAAGCTCAAGAATACTGGAGTGGGTAGCCTTTCCCTTCTCCAGCTGATCTTCCTGACCCAGGAATCAAACCGGGGTTTCCTGCATTGCAGTGGATTCTTTACCAACTGAGCTATCAGGGAAGCCAAAATACATACATACATGTGTACATACATATTTGATTAATAAATCACTACAGATTCAGAGTGTGCTTTGTCAGTCATGTTTGACTCTTTCCGATCCATTACTGTAGCCCGTCAAGCTCCTCTCTCCATGGTATTCTCCAGGCAACAACACTGGAATGGTTAGCCATTCCCTTCTCCAGGATATCTTCCCTACCCAGGGATCAAACCCGAGTCTCCTTTATTGCAGGCAGATTATTTACCATCTGAGCCACACTATATTATTTAGTGGATTGCACCATTTTACTATCAATCTTGATGCTCAAATTGTACTGTGTTTGAAGGCTGGCTTCCATGTCATTCTGTAATGTTCCTATTGATCTTTATGTACTCACTTTCTAGCATAAGGTCATAAATAGGTTAATAATTCAGTAAAGAAATGCATATGTGCATACACGATTTCATAAGTTTATAATATGCATACACTTGTGAGAAATAAATGGTTTATTAATGACAACCGTGGTAATTCTCTACTCTTGCCTTTATTATTTTTTTAATTCAATCTGTTTACTTTTATTTTTGTAGAATGAAAGTATTTAAGAATCATAGTATATTCAGTATTAGTATATTTTCATTTTATAACTTTATACTACTACTAGTTCTACATAAAATTACTTTCCATTATCTCAAATTGCAAGTTTAATTTCCTATCAGAATGAATACTTCTAGTATTGTTAGCTTCATTTCCAAAATCAGCTAGGTCCTTCCTTTTTTCTCTTTTTAAAATTATTTTCATCTTTTACTATAATTTTTCTGAAGATTTCTTGTCCTATATATCATAAATGTTAGTTTTAACTTAATGTGTTTTCAAATTAATCATTTTCTATGAATATTTTGGGGAAATGTTTTATGTTTGAATGATAAATTGTTTAATATATAGGTAACAAAAATTTATCAAAGTTTCTTATTTTCCATATTTTATATATTCTTCCATCTAGTCTGTTGCTGGTTTTTGAAGTATATAGATATTCTCTAATACAGTTTTCATTATAGTCAATTTAATCATGTATTTAAATTTTTAAAAATATAGTTTGCTATGCTTTTTATATTATAATCTTTATTATCAGTTGGACCAAGAAATAGTTGAAGAAGCAAACCACGGCAATTTCTGAAGACTCATTTAACTATGACATCTTGTACATGACAAGCAAGATTATGAAACATAGGCTGAGTAATTTAAAGAAACTGACAAGTTTCCTGTTTTAGATGTTTGCTTTATTTTCTGTAAAATATGATATGTATCTGGTCATTTGTGTTGCATATGATTCAGTCAGGGGAATAGACCAGGAAATGGAGGATACATTCATCTGTATGGATTTTTAAAGTTAGACTTAAAAATAATCTGAGGCATATAAAATTCTTGAGAATTTAAAATGTAGAATGAATATTCTATGTGCACATTTCTTGCTGGTACCAATTCACCACTAGAATCTAGCTCTTTTTATTCCTTATTCCATATTTTTTCATAATACCTTACCCAAACCTATAGTAGATAACAACAAATATTTCTTGATAAGTATGTTTTATTCCATGTAATCCTAAGGATTTGTGTAATTGGTAAGGACATTTTCTGGTTAACTTTTTTTTTTTTTTTTTTTTTGAGGAGAGTATCATCTTAATTGTGCAAGACGACAGAATTCCTCTAAATTACCCTTTTAATTTAAATTGTCTAATGTGCGTTCTGGAGTTAAAGTTAAAAGAAATCTATGTATTTAGTGCAGCAAACCCTGGAGACCAATCAAAAACTCACAAAGCACTCTTCTATTGTTGCCATTAATCATCTTTGTCCTTGCAGAGTATTTATACACATATTTTTAATTAAAGATGAAGTCATCCTCAGGGTAGCATATTTGAATCCAGTTCTACTTGGATAGTTTCCAAATAGTGTTGTTCCCAATGGGTGTCTAAAATAACACTGCATTTTCATAGTGACGTGTGCCAATTAGAGAGGTAGGTAAGAGAGTTGGAATCATGGCTTTGAGAAAGTTAATAAGAAAATGGGACTCCACTGGTCTCAAAGTACAGTCAGGGGTGTATGGTAACTAATTTCTCAAACTTCCTCTAACAAATTGATCTGGTGTACCATAATTAGCTATAGGATGCACCAGGGTGACTGAATGATCCCCACTGGTGGAAAGAAACTTTTGTATTCTACTATGAATTATCTTATATAAAGCCCATGTAAAATAACTCACAATTTTAATCAGTCTCATCGGGCCCTATTTAAAAGTAAATTTAGTCAAAGAACAAAATTAGAAAGAACTTTAGGAAACCTCTAAATAGGTGATTATAGGGCAAGATAAGCTTGAAACAGTTTTAAGTGGTATATTACATACATGTTTAAAAATAATAGAGACAGAGACAAGTGTTTACTTAAGTTTTCATACTTGCCACACACACACACACACACACACACACACTCACAAGAATCTCTTTGGTGAATGTTAACATTATTGGAGTAGTTTCCAAAGAGTCAACGTGTTAAAAATCATTTTAGTATATGCAAACACTCTTATTTTCTGACTTCTTTCATGAAGATTTATATCTGCTCTTGACCACATCTTGTTTAAAAATATATATATTTGAAAGAGTGATTTGTAACTTCATGTTTAAATTCACTTTATACTTCTTAATGTCTGGAAGTTAGTTTAGAATTTATTTACAGTTATTTTTCCTCTAGTGGAAATAAATTCATCAGGTTGAATAAATATCTAGAATAAATTGGGAAAAAAAGTTTTTCTAAGACTTTATTTAACATATGGACAAATTTATTCACTCTTTCTCTTACTTCTAACACACATGTAAAGTAACATTTTACCTAATTTCTTGGCACTTTAAATACATATTTACATTTGTATTTAAAAAATCAGTTTGAATAGTAAAATGCAGTTAAACCATTTCTCTTGAGATGCTATTATTGGAGAATGAATGAAGATATTTCTGTTAGTCAAATAAACATATTCAATCTTTATTTAAGTGAATTAATATACTCATTTGTATGCCCTTCAAGGTCACATATAGAGAATATATGTGTGTGTGTGTATTTATATTTATATTTATATAATAGATTAGATATAGGGTTGGCCAAAAAGTTTGTTTGGATTTTTCTGTAACATATTCTATAACAAAACATATATTAACATATGTATGTGTGTGTGTGTGTATTTATACATATAAAATCTCCTTAGATTATTGTTTGTTTGATTAGATTGAGCAGCTGCCTTGAGCTACGTTAGAAACTATTGCAGTACAATGCTCTAGCAATATTCTCAGCTAGTCCTTTTAACCAGAACAGCCACACAAGAGAATAAGGAATTAATTTCATCATTCATGATTTAGGTTTTGATATCAACTAAATATCAAAATCATATCACAAGCAATGTGTAATAACAAGTATGTACAGGATCTGACGAATGGCTACCAAAATAATCCTTGCCTAAATCTCCTCAAAAACATCTGTTATTCTCAGTCATTTTAAAAGAATTTTCATCCTATCAACCACCAAGAGTTCAGAATAACTATGGGAAGGTGATTATGGGGAGAGACTCACTGACTGTGATGATTAAAACTGGTAAATATGAAAGGAGACGGTGAAATGGTGTAAATGTCTGTCTATAATCTACATAAAACAATGCAAAGGGTCTTTCTACTTATATTTTTCAGAATAATTGGAAATGAAAGCAAGGCACTATATTAGCTGTTATGAAAAATAAAACACTTTATACTTTATATTGAGGCTAATTCCAGACACTAAATACAATAGTTAAGCTATAAATCAAATGTTTTCCTTTTGCATTTCCCAGGACCTTATATCAATTAGAGGTGGGGGATTTATCATTTTAAGTAAAAGAGGTAATATTTTAAATTTTAAAGATTATCCCTAAAGTAGAAAGATCTTGTTATCATTTTTAGTTATCTTGTTTTCATTTTTAGTGAAGAATTTCAGTTTTAATGATAGGCTATCAGATGATTGTGGTACAGAACTTTATTATTATTAATGGTTAATGACATATTTAATATAGTTGTTGAACTTATAGAATTCATGTATATAAATAATCCCCCCAAATATTGGAAATCATATTCTACCTAAAGATAGAGGGTGGGGAAATGAATAACCAATTATATACTTGGATAGTTTCAGCAATTGAAAATTTCATATTTTTGAAGGCAGTCTATTTCATTTTTAAAAGGTTCTGCTTCTTAAAACAGTTTTTTTTTTTCATGCTAAGCAGAAAGATGCTTTCCTGTCAGTTCCTCCTGTCATTTTAAATGCTACCATTTTCATCTTTGAGAATAAATCAAACCTGTTGTCCTTTTACATGTGTGGTTTTGACTCCAGTTTTCTTGTATAATATTCAGTTTCCCTGGTGACTTCAGTTAATCCTTGTCTATCATGACCAAGCATAGCAATCCTATCCACCTTTATGTTCTTGCTCTATTATTTCACAGGGTTCTTTCATAGGTAGTAACATTTAGAATTGAACAGAATACTTATTTATTTAAAATTATTTATTCAGTGCTTACTCCTTGAAAAATAGACAGATCTGTGGACTTCTTGAATTGCATATTTTGTAAATCATTAATGGCTCTGTCAGTAGCCATTCTCCTCTCTAGAAGCATATAAATTATTTTGGAGGATTCCAGGGAGTTGTGAATGCTATTGAGAATAACAGAGTTAAGTGATATAAAATGAGTCGTAGGTCACTCTTCCTTGGACATACGCATAAAACTAACTGAAGAAGCAAAGAGGGAATGATTCTATTTCTTTGGGTGAATTTTTAACAATAATTTTATTAAATATAATAATTTTAGTGAAATTGTATATGTCACATTATCTTGAGAACTAAAATGTCACAGTCAGTTTTTTTTTTAAGCAAAAATTTTTAGACTTTACCTACATTCAGGTACAAGCATTGTAGATTCTGTCCACCAGATGGCACTGCTAAGGACCTTTTCATGGCCAAATACATAGTCTTCCTAAATCTATACAGTGAAATAAACCACCTCTTAATTTAGCTAATTGGTAGGATGTGAGTATACGTATATTTCCTTCCTTGCAAGACATTTTTGGCAATTAGCAGCTTGAACTGATTGTATTGTTTATATTGCAAACACATAATTTGGTAAAAATTTCTAAGTATACAAAATCCTATTCTAGGTTTTTAATCCTTGTTACCAGATTGGTCAATGTTGCTAGCTTAATCAATAATTATTAATAAACACTTGGCATCTGCTTTTCGCTAGTGGCAACTGTATATAGAACCTGATAAAATGTTATTTTTTGACTCTTAGCTAATTATTATTTTTAAAAATTCAAAAATTAGCTACAAAAGATATCACCATTATCTCTGTCTAGGAAAGGGTCTAGACATTGATTATATAGTTTGGTCTGTGTGGAAAGTTTCTCTTGAGTCATGTGGTCTGGTCACAAAGATTACTTTTGCATGGTATAATTTGTTCAACTTTTTCCTTCTGAAGTAAATGGAAAAACCTCATAAAATTAGACGTCTCAGGAATCTTGCAAAGTGGAGTCCTATGAATTATTTACCTATATTATGTAAGTGATATTTATTGAATAAAGCTACATTATTCTTGAATTACTCTTAAAGAATATATGCATATTTGATTAAATGGAATTGTTAAAATCTATTTTAATTCATGAAATTTGTAGGGAAAACAATTAAAGATATGTAAAACTAGAAAAAAGAATGCATGCATGGAAATAATCTTTCTTAGGGGAGTAAAAAGAGAGAGTTAAAAAATAACAATATCCATGTCTTTAAAATCCCTGTGGATGGGACTATAGCCATGAAATTGGAAGACAATTACTTATTGACAGTAAAGCTATGACAAACCTAAACTGTGTGTTAAAAAATAAAGATGTCACTTTGCTGATAAAGGTCCATATAGTCAAGGCTATTGTCTTTCCAGTAGTCATTTACTGATGTGAGAGCTGGACAATAAAGAAGGCAGAGTGCCAAAGAATTGACACTTTCCGACTATGGTGCTGGAGAAGACTCTTGAGAGCAACTTAAAAAGCAAGGATTTCAAACCAATCTCAAAGGAAATCAACCCTGAATACTCTTTGGAAGGACTGATGCTGAAGCTGAAGCTCTAATAATTTGGCCATCTATGCAAACAGCTGACTCATTGGAAAAGATGCTGATATTCTGGGAAAGATTGAAGGCAGAAGGAGAAGAGGGCAACAGGATGAGATGGTTGGATGACATCACTGATTCAGTGAACATGAACTTAGGTAAACTCTGGGAAATGGTGACGGACAGGAAAGCCTGGTGGGCTGCAGTCCATGGGGTCATGAAGAGTTGGACATGATTTGGTGACTGAAGAACAACAAGAGATGTCTCTAGAACTTCAGTTATAATGGCTTTAGAGCTATTGCATTTTTCAGTTACTGGTAAGTAATACCTCATCTCAGAATGATGTAAGAAAATGGTAAAAGAATGGAAGGGCATTATTGTCCACAGTAGAAAATTATATGTTTTACTAAAGCTAGAGTCACTTGCCTATAAGTCATCATGACTCAAGAATATGCATCTCTAGGCAGTGTTTTCCTCTCATTGACATCATAATCACAATATTCTCTTTGCTTGTGCTATAGTCCTTGGGTACTCCAGAGTTCTATATTTCCAAGTTCAAGTCTAATAAAAAGGGGTATCACTTTCTTGTTTGCTTAAATAAAAACTCAAGAGTTAGTTTGATTGAACCTTTCAAGATTGTGTATCAGATTTTGAGTTAATATATTCTGACGCCTTGGTCACAAGCCTTCCATATTCTGTAGTGCTAACATGTAGTCTTAGAATCAGGAAGGTGTGCTTTTCCAATGAAAAAAGAAGGGAAAGAGACAATGATTGCTAAGGAGATAAAATTCAAAAGATGTCTGATATGCATTAAAGTTAATAAAGAATGTAGAAAGGAAAGGATAGTGAAATGTATTTAAAACATATTTCTTTCCTCAACCCATGAACTTCCAGATGTTCAAGCTGGATTTAGAAAAGGTAGATGAACCAGAGATCAAATTGCCAACATTCATTGGATCATTGAAAAAACAAGAGAGTTCCAGAAAGGCATCTACTTCTGCTTTATTGACTACACCAAAGCCTCTGATTATGTAGATCACAATAAACTGTGGAAAATATTTCAAGAAATGGGAATACCAGACCACCTCACCTGCCTCATGAAAAAATCTGTATGCAGGTCAAGAAGAAACAGTTAGGACATGGGACAACAGACTGGTTCCAAATTGGGAAAGGAGTATGTCAAGGCTGTATATTGTCACCCTGCTTATTTAACTTATAAACAGAATATATCATGTGAAATGCTGGACTGGATGAAGCACAAGCTGGAATCAAGATTGCTGGGAGAAATATCAATAACCTCAGATATGCAGACGACACCATCCTTACGGCAGAAAGCAAAGAACTAAAGAGCCTCTTGATGAAAGTGAAAGAGGAGAGTGAAAAAGCTGGCTTAAAACTCAACATTCAGAAAACTAATCGATGGGGAAACAATGGAAACAGTGAAAGACTTTACTTTTTTCAGTTCCAAAATCACTGCCAATGGTGACTGCACCCATGAAATTAAAACATGCTTGCTCCTTGGAAGAAAAGCTATGACCAACATAGATAGTATATTAAAAAGCAGAGACATTACTTTGCTAACAAAGGTCCATCTAGTCGAAGCTATGGTTTTCCCAGTAGCCATGTATGGATGTGAGAGTTGGACTTTAAAGAAAGCTGAGTGCTGAAGAATTGATACTTTTAAACTGTGATGTTGGACAAGACTTGTGAGAGTACCCTGGACTGCAAGGAGAACCAACCAATCAATCCTAAAGGAAGTCAGTCCTGAATATTCACTGGAGGGACTGATGCTGAAGCTGAAACTCCAATACTTTGGCCACCTGATGCGAAGAATTGACTCCTTTGAAAAGACCCTGATGTTGGGAAAGATTGAAGGCAGGAGGAGAAGGGGACGACAGAGGATGGAATGGTTGGGTGGCATCATTGATTCAAAGTCATGAGTTTGAGCAAGCTTCGGTTGTTGGTGATGGACATGGAAGCCTGGCGTGGTGCAGTCCAAGGGGTAGCAAAGAGTAGGACATGACTGAATGACTGAACTGAACTGTGCCCATGGTAGGTGGACTGTCATGAAAATACACAGACTCTTTTATACATGTCTAATTTCCTATCAAATTTTTGAAGTTATAAATATAAATTGACTCAGTTGCTTTGGGGATACCATATGACTGAATTAACAATCCATATCTAGATTTTCTCTTCAGCCTCTTCATTTACTCCCTTTTATGCTCAAGAAACTTTTCACCCTATCCAGTTCATTCTTTGAGTTTAAACCTCCTAAATCCTGTGTTTCCTTTATCAACAAAAAGTTCATATTTGGGACCAGGTCCTAAGTATTTAGATTTTTCTGAGAACAAGTTATGCACTCTGCCAGTGTACCTGCATGTCCCATTGCTACATCTGGCTTAAGATAACATGCGGGATGTCCTATGAACAATTGACTGAAAAATCCGAGCATATTCTATAAATACTTTTTCTTCATATCTGCAACAAGCAGGAAGTGAACTGCTGCACCATTCAGGCACCTCTAAGTTTAAGTGTTATACTGAATAGAAGTGTGTAATTTGAAGAAAAAAGATATCAAGAGAGAGGGGACATATGTATACCTGTAGCTGATTCATGTTGAGGTTTGACAGAAAACAAACAAAAAAAATAATGTAAAGCAATTATCCTTCAATTAAAAAATAGATAAATTAAAATATATAGTATAATATTTAAGATAAAGAATTTATCATTTACAAATGCTGTTAGTTACCATTGGAAACTTTCTTAAATTCTCTATGCATCAATCTTTTCATTTTTTAATAGAAATAATAATACCCCAATTGCAGTGTTGTGAGGTATAAGGGAGGTATATTTTGTAAAACACTCAAGGCAATGCCTGGCATAGATTAGGTGCCAAACGTATATTTGATCTAATTATTAGTATTCCCTCTCTTTTAAGGAGAGGTAGCTCAGGGTGAAGATCTATAGCACATTTTCAGAATGGTTAATTGTCTAACTATATAAAAATATCTGAAAAGAACAAGTTATGTACTGGTATTATCAAGCAGTTTGGAGAAGGAATATAAATTTGAATATCTCAAATGAGTTAATAATAAAAAAATAAAAATAAAAAACTGAAGCACCATACATGTGGAAAGCAAACTTGGGACCCAAAGAAAGTTAAACAGTGTCATAAAATATGTATTAGGGAGAAAATATGTAGTTATGGAGATGAAGATTTCATAAATAAGTGGTTATTGATTTGAGATTTGAAGAACTTGTATTAATTAGATGAAGAGAATAGTTACAACAACAACATATTTATTGGAGAAAGAGAGATTCTAGGGAGAGAAAGCAACATGTGCATTGTCTACATGGTGAGATGATATTCAAGAAACTGAAAGAAAGTCATTGAAATTAGAACAGAGAGAGCATGGAGCTAGATGAGGTCTGTGAGAGCAAAAAGGAGCTGGATCTTTTTTGGCTATGTTCTTCATGTTAGTCTCTATTTAAAGTTATGAGCCTACTGTATACACTCAGACATGGTTATGGTTTACTGAAAATTTTAATTTGCTACTATCACCATGACTGTAGTTTGGAACATACTGAATAAGGTCAGTCCTTCCTAGTAGATGTATTCTTTAGTCACTAAGATGTTATCTGACTCTTTGGCAATCCCATGGACTATAGCCTTCCAGGCTTCTCTGTCCATGATTTCCCAGGCAAGAATACTGGAGTGGGTTGCCATGCCCTTCTCCAGGAAATCTTCCCAACCCAGGGAATGAATCCGCATCTTGGCAGGCAGTTTCTTTACCACTGAGCCACCAGAGAGGTCAATTAAAAGTCAAAATGATGACAGTTTGGACTGTGAAGGATTTTCATATATTTCCTGTGTGTAATTGCCATTATTTTGTGACAGATTGAATATAGTGACAAAGAGAGCTATGTTACAAGGACAATCCTAAGACTCCTGTCTTCCATACTGAATGGATGGTGTAGTAGTTTTTGCTAAGATAGAATGGAAATTTTTGACATGTTTTTCAGGGTAGGTTCACTCATAAGTTTGCTTTGAGCATGTCCGATTGAGATACCTTGGATTTCTGAGCGAGATGTCAACTAGAAACTTGATTTCAAATTTCAGATTGGTTCCATGGGGTGTCAGTGGTTAATGCATTGAAATTAGGATGAAACAAAGGCATATTTTAAGTACCATTGAACAATATATATTAGAAATTACATATTATCAGCCAGCTTCAGAAGTTGTTCTTTGTGTTTTTATTGATCATTTACTGGAGATGGCTAAATATGATTTTTTCAGGACAAAATAAGCTAAAAATGATAATTGTCTTCAAGAGCTTTACAGGATACTTTTTGCTAATAAACTTTTACCAAAAACACACACTTCAAATATGTCCAATACTTGTTCTTCCTCTATTGTTTTTCCATTGCTTTGAAATGGCAGCTTCTTCCAATACTGGTGTTTCCTTATGTGTGGTCTCAGAATTCGAACATCTTCTAAGAAGTAAAATTTGACTTTAATATTTGTAGTCAGCATTAGAAGCTTTTTTATTAGTATAACTGGAACATAAAGTGAATAAGTTCTGTGTACATATTTTATGAATTTAAAGATCAAATTTTAATTATAAAGGAGATTACCAGTTTGCCATTGATAAGGTGCTCCATATTTTTGCTAAATTCTCAAACTTGGAAAATAATAAGATGAAAGATGATTCCATTCAAATTTCTTCATAAGCCAGGGTATAACATATACCCTGGGGATAGCATATAACATAACAATGCTATGTGTGTCACTGGCTTTCACTTAAAAAAATCAAATATTTGTAACAGAATGCTCAATTCTTTAGGAACACAAGTATGAAATGGTTTTACTTTTTCTCTTTTGATTCTCCCTTTTATTTCCCTGAATTATCTCTGTCAGTTACTATAACTTGCAGATTTTTAAATTATTGAAATATAGTGAATTTGAATTTGAAAAAGTTTATCATATTTTAAGTTCAGAACTCAGTCAATACATAACAGCTTCTAGACCCTGTGTGGTCTGGTGAATTGGTAAATTAGGAATGAGAGAGAGGAAAAGGGCAAATTTCCTTACTGGCTGAGGGCCAGGAAGTTATAGGATGTAATATACAATGTGGTTCAGTTGTTGATGTACAAAGCTATTAGGTTTCCATTTTTCTGGTTCTTTGATGTCTTCCATCAAAGCTTTGTAATTTTCCTTATATAGATATTAGCATATTTTGTAAATTTATACCTAAGTTGGTTATTTTTTCAAGTATTCTTTATTCGTTTCTAACTTTGCTTTTTAAAGATTCCTACAGTGAACCTCAATACAAAGGATAGCAGTAATTGTATGTGAAGCAGCCCTCACATTTATGTTTATATATCCACACCCTCCCCTGACCCAAGCTCCAGGGGATACAACCAAAGTCTGTCTTTAACATTTAGTCATCTGAAGTTCCTGTCAGATGGAAGTAGTTCAGCTGCCCCTCATGCTACATTTCAGCAAGCTTCAGAGTGGAGACTTTTATCCAATTTCTCCTTTAAATAGACCTTCCAGTTTCTACAGTAATTATCTTTGAGTCACTCTTAACACCCTCCAGCCCTGAATATGATTGCATATGCTTGCAGCTCTCCTTTCCCATCTACTGTGAGAGACAGAAGGAAGAAGTCCTTGAGAACCCACAGTTTTATAAGTGCAACATTTCCAACTTGCTTCACCCTCCTCAGTCTGCCACACATATGGGTGTATACATGGAGGTGTCTAGGGTGATTTTCTATGTTTTTAATAAATGCAATTATTTTTGACTCAGTTGCCATCTTAATTAGAACTTAAAGTGCCTCTTTACTTCAGCTTTGGCCATTTCTGAAATGGCTTAATGAGTAAACCAAGCTCCACTGCCCTCATGCCACATATGTAAAACAATAGCTACAGCAAATATAATATTAAATTTATTACATGATTTAAAAATGCTTTAATATCTGAAAAGCATAGAGTAATAGATGTGATATCAGGTTTTTATCATTTTGGAGGTATGTGGAGGTACTAACTACTGAAGATTTCTGTTTCTGGTTAAAGAAACAGGTTGGGCCTGGGAAGAGATGTCAAGTAGTCTTAACATGAGAGAGCTATGTGGGGCATGTCTCCTAGAATCAGTCGTGCATGGGAAAGCATCTCACTGGTGTCCACAACTTTCTATTACTTAAACTCAAGATCTGTTCATACTTTTTTCCTTTCATACATTATACAAAAGGCATTTTTTATGTTTCTGTTTTGGAGCCTCTCCTCATTCTACTAAACCAAGAGTCAGTACTGATATTTCTCTCATGATATATGAAGAAAAGACTTTTTAAACTTTTACATGTGGAGGAGCTGCTGTGAAGCTCCAGAATAAAATGTCACACAAGTTTAGTAAAGAGATTTCTTTCATCTCTCTCCCAGGATATCACACTTATTCTGGAATCCAGGAAAATTGGAGGAGGAAAATATCCAGAAAATACTTCTGGCAGATACATGGGTCTCTAAATAGTTTGGTAATAAACAGGTTTAGGTTATTCGTCTGTGAGTGCTCCTTAGTGTTATTCTTTGAAAGGCTTCCTTCACTTCTTGTTCCTCAAGGTGTAGATAACTGGATTCAGCAGGTGTGACCGCTGTGTACATGAGTTGCCTTGTCTGTTTCTGGGGAGTTGCCTTGTCTGTTTCTGTGGTTGCCTTGTCTGTTTCTGGGGAGTGTATAACCTTGGGTTGGAGGTAAGTGAACAAGGCAGGGCCATAGAAGAGAGAAACAGCCAGGATATGAGATGAGCAAGTGGAGAAAGCTTTGCTTCTGCCAGTGGCTGAAGGGATTCTCAGGATGGTCACCAGAATGCACACATAGGAGCACAGAATGAGGAGACAGGGGGTCATGATAAAGAGCACAGAGATAGAAAACATCACAATCTCACTGTGGGAAGTATAAACAAAAGCTAGTTTCACCACAGGCATGATGTCACAAAAAAAGTGCTGGATCCTTTCTGTTCCACAGAAGGGCAGAGTGAAGATCCATGTGGTCTTGGCTGATTCCACCACCACCCTAGTGGTTCAAGATGCTGCAGCCAATTTCAAACACACATGAGGGTCCGTCAGGAAAGAGTAATGCAGAGGATGGCAAATAGCTACAAAGTGGTCATAAGCCATGGCTGCTAGCAGGCAGCGTTTAGTCAGTCCCAAGATGCTGAACACATACATCTGAGCTGCACAGCACGCCTCGCTTACAATCTTGGTCTCCACAAGCAAGTGCACCAACATCTGAGGCACCACACTAGTGATATAGCACATCTCCAGAAAGGAGAGGTTAACCAGGAAGAACTACATGGGAGTGTGCAAGGAAGGGTGCCCCAGATCAAGCCAATGATGAGATGGTTTCCTCCCACAGTAAACATGTAAACGGCTAAGAAGAGCACAGGTTGCAACACTGCTAGACAGGAAAATCCCATAAATGTGAAGTGGGTGCAGAGGGACTTGTTTCCGTTCATTATAAGCTCAGAGCTAGACATCTGTGGAGAGAGCAGAGAGGGTAGAAGTGATGCCTAAAGTAATCCGGTTACCTAGCATAGGTCTCTGTGGAACTTTCTAGAGTCAGTGGTCTGACGTGAGAACCTACACACTTGTATTCCTTTTGCTAAAAGTTTTGAAATGATTACCCAGTAAAATGAATGTAGCATTTCCTCCTGACTTTGAGTCCTGGGTTTTCACAGAATTTGAGAGAAAACATGGCCTTAAATTATATCATCTGACGTTTCGTTTTTACCGCATTGTTATTCTAATCATATACACAGGCTGTTAGATGAATAATATCCATGAGAGCTTTCTGAATTAAAGGAGTCATATAAAAGCTAAGTGTAGGGAGGAGTACAATGTAAGTTGCTATGTTCTGTTCTTCTGAATTCCACAAGTTCTATGTTCTGTTCTTCTTAAATCCACAAGTAAGCATTTCAAAGAAAGTATATTTACAGCCACCTATCTGTACTCTTATTAATACATACTTTTATTCATTTTGATTTGAATATAATAGGACCATAATTGGACAGCTAAAATCCATGGAAACCAAAACTAACAGAATGTCCTTTTTGTTGTCAATGTAATTTTATAGGAAATTTGAATGAAAGAACATATCAAGAACCACAAGGCAAATTTTCTTTTCCTTGTTGTCCTTCTAGGCTTCTGACAATTCCACATTATAACATGGTGATAGACTAGGCAGTATTTCTACTCTAACTGGAGACTGTAGTGATTAATCCACTGCACAGTTTAATTATATTTGTCTCAAGAGAACTTTTTTCAAAAGAACAATGATGAACATTTAATGTTAATTTGGTTTTCATTATTTAAATATATTTCCCAGAGTTAATCTATTGCTGTTAGTTACATTATTTAAAGTTCAGTGGGTAAAACAAAATGTTTCTAGTGGATTTGCACCTTGCCTTTTAAATACTTATTGAATTGTATGGATTTTTCCATATTATTTTTCTTTAGGCTTTTTAGATGCGCAGATGCTCAAATCATGCTGTAAAACGAACAAATGCAGGACACAAAATAGGCTCAATAAACCCACGGAGAGCATTTTGTTTATTTATTATGTATGATTAAGTTTGTATTACAGTAAATACATGGTTTTGGTGGGGGAGGCTAAAATTTGATAATTACATGTAAGTGAAATCATATCTTTATTTTTCTGGGTCTGAGTTAATTTTCTTAGCAAAATATCCCCCAAGTAAATCCATATTGTCCCAGGATTCTCTTCAGTTTTTGTGCCTGAATAATATTCCTCTTTAATGTTGGGCTTGGCAATAATTTTTGAAATAAGATAAAGCAACCATAGATTGAGAGAAAATACTTGCAAACCAAATATTCAATAAAGGTCCAGATCTAAAATACACAAAACACATGCAATTCAAAAAATAAAAAACAAATAACACAATTAAAAAGTTTGCAAAGGACCTGAAAATACATTTCTCCAGAAAAGACATAAAGTACCAGCATTTATATTAAAAGGTGCTCAAAATCCCTAATCATAAGGGAAATACCAGCCAGAAAGACTTTGAGATATCATTTCACATCTGCTAGGACTGTGATTATTAAGAAGACAAAAGATAATAAATGCTGGCAAGAAAAGGGAATCCTTGTGTGCTGTTAATAGAAAAGTAACCTAACATAGTCATTATGGAAAATAATATATATAGGGTCCTTAAAATATTAAAAATAGAGCTACCAGATGATCCAGCAATCTCACTAGTGGGTATATACCCAAAGGAAAAAAGTGATTATTTCAGAGAAATATCTGCACTCCTAAGTTCATTACAGCATTATTCAACAGTAGTCAAGGTATGAAACAACCTCTTTCATGTGTTTTTATAGTAGAATATTAATAAAACAAAACAAAGTAAAAAGTTAATGCTACATTTAAAAAATTTAATCTCCATCTGTTCTGTGTTGACTATTTCTCAGTCTAGCTCTGAAGCCAGGGAATAGTATTAAAATGGAAGAGGAGTACAGTTGACTGTTGAACAACATAGACTTAACTGAAAGGAAGTATAACACAGATTCTCCATTGTATGAAAGCTTTTTCAATAAATAGTTACTGCATGATCCTTGATTGGTTGAATCCATGGATGCAAATGCTTCAGCAGACACAGAGGGAATACTATAAGGTATACAAGGATTTTTGACCACTGGCAAAGAGGAGGCAATACTCATTCTCTCCCATATTATTTGAGAGTCAATTGTATATGGTTGGATGTAGGGTATTTGAAAGTCAAAAGTTCTCTCTTTTTTTTTAAATTAAACTTTTTGTTTTGTATTGCAGTATAATCAGTTAGCAATGTTGTGACAGTTTCAAGGTAGAAAGCAAAGGGACTCAAATCATACATATACATGTACCCATTCTCCTTCTATATCCCTTTCCCATCCAGGCTGCCACATAACATTGAGTGCAATTTGCTGTGCTATACAGTAGGTTCTTATTGGTTATCCATCTTAAATATAGCAGTGTGTACCTGTCCATCCCCAACTCCCTAACTATCCCTTCACCTGTCCTTCTCATCGACAACTGTGAGTTCATTCTCTGAGTCTGAGTCTGTTTCTGCTTTATAAATAAGTTTGTTTGTAGCACATCTTCTTAGGTTCTGCATATAAGGGATGTCATATGATGTTTCTGCTTCTTGGTCTGACTTACTTCATTCAGTATGACAATCCTCTAGGTCAATTCAAAATTCTTTCTTAATGCTGCTTTACATATGATTTTGACCTGAATAATTTTGTAAAAGGTCACATTTGGTGATACAGTGGCCATATGAGAATGAGCCCTACCAGCAATACAAAATATGGACTTTAGCTGTCATGATGATTTCTTGTATCTTTCTCTAACCCCTTAGAAAATGAGTTTGTGAGTGGCCTTGAAAACAAAAGACTTTGGATGAAAGAGTAGATCATGGGAAACAGGATTTCCTAAAGCAAAAAAAAAAAAAAAAGATTATTTAAGGAAGAAGTGACTAAGTGTATCAGATATTTATGAGAAGTTGATAAAAAAATAGCTTTGAGTTATCTATTAATTTTCAGCTACACAGTGGCCATTGGAAACTTCAGAAAAAAGTTTTTGAGAGAGAGATAAGAGGGCAAACCAGATTCGAGTTATGTATGGATAGATAGAAGTTGAGAAATGAAAAAGAAAAAATAGAAACAACACGTTGGAAACATTTGGCCATGAAAGGGAGGAGAAAGACAGGTGATTTACATCTAGAGAAAAGATAAGACAAGATTATTTATGATTGTTATTTTATATGTCTTCAAGATGGAGAATTAGAAGTCTACTTAATGGCTGTTGTGAAGGAGTTTTACTAAACAATGTAGCTCCTGATCTCCCCTGCACATACATTTTGAAAATAGAATAATATAGCCTTAATTTTAGGGTTATTAATTTACCTAGTTTCAATATTGTTGTTCTTAGAGAACAGGGAGGCCTGTGGAGAGGAGGGAAGGAACAGTTGACCTGTGTAACTGGCACATTTTTTAAACTTGCGATCTTGTGGTCATGGCATTCCCAAACAATCACAATAGTAACTCCAGAGATCACCAAAGAGGTCACCAAAAGAAACTTAAGAACAATGAAAAAGTCTGAGATATTGTGAAAATAATGAAAACATGACAGACACAACTGGAGCAAATGCTGTGGGAAAAAAAAGGATGCTGATAGACTTGTGCAAAGCACAATTTCCCCAAATGTTTAATTTCTAAAAAATCCAGTATCTGCAAAGCACAGTAAAATTAGGTGTGATTGTATAGCCACTGGATCTGGTATATGGTATACTAGATCCTCAGATTTCATTCATCTTTTAACTGAAAGTCTGTATCTTTTGACCAGCATGTCTCCATTCCTCCTACCCACATCCTGCCTCTGGAAATTATTTCTGTTTCTGTAAATTTGACTTTTTTAGATTCCACATATAAGTGATATCATATCTTGATTGCACCTTGTTAAAAGCTCTGACCCTAACTCTGCAGATAAACTTCCTGAATTCCAGAATCAGTCACAGAAATTGTAAGGTAATGAATATTTATTACTGCTTTAAGTATTGAGGTATGTGGTTACATGTTGTTGTTCAGTTGTTCACTCGTGTTCAGCTCTTTGAAACCCCATGAACTACAGCATGCCAGGCTTCCCTTTCCTTCACCAGGTCCTGGAGATTGCTAAAACTCATGTCCATTGAGTCGGTGATGCCATCTAACCATTTCATCCTCTGTCGTCCCCTTTTCCTCCTGCCTTCAATCTTTCCCAGCATCAGGGCTTTTCTAATGAGTCCGCTCTTTCCTTCAGGTGGCCAAAGTTTTGGAGCTTCAGCATCAGTCCTTCCAATGAACAAATATTCAGTACTGATTTCCTTTAGGATTTAGTAGTTTGATCTCCTTGCAGTCCAAGGGACTCTCAAGAGTCTTCTCCAACACGCAGTTCAAAAGAATCAATTCTTTAGCACTCAGCCTTCTTTATGGTCCAACTCTCACATCCATATATGACTACTGGAAAAATCATAGCTATGACTATACAGACTTTTTTGTCAAAGTAATGTCTCTACTTTTTAATATGCTGTCTAGGTTGGTCATAGCTTTTCTTCTAAGGAGCAAGCCTCTGAATTTCATATCTGCAGTCTCCATCCGCAGTGATTTTTGGATCCCAAGAAAATAAAGTCTGTCACTGTTTCCACTGTTCCTCCATTTCTTTGCCATGGACTGGATGCCATAATCTTACGTTTTTGAATGTTGAGTTTTAAGCCCTATTTTCCGCTTTCCTCATTCACCTTCATCAAGAGACTCTTTAGTTCCTCTTTACTTTCTGCCATAAGGGTGGTGTCATCTGTTTATCTGAGGTTATTGATATTTCTCCCTGCAATCTTGATTCCAGCTTGTGCTTCATCTAGCCTGGCATGATGTACTCATGATGTACTCATCATAAAAGTTAAATAAACAGGGTGACATGACACTATACACACTTGAGGTACTCCTTTCCCAGTTTGGAACCAGCCCATTCCATGTATGATTCTAACTGTTGCTTCTTGACCTGCATACAAATTTCTCAGGGGGCAGGTCAGTTGGTCTGGTATTCCCATCTCTTTAGGAATTTTCCACAGTTTCTTGTGATCCACACAGTCAAAGGCTTTAGTGTAGTCAAAGCAGAAGTAGATGTTTTTCTGGAATTATCTAGCTTTTTCTATGATTCAATGGATGTTGGCAATTTGATCTCTGGGTCCTCTTCCTTTTCCAAATCCAGTTTTAACATCTGGAAGTTCTTGGTTCACATGCTGTTTAAGCTTAGCTTGGAGAATTTTGAGCATTGCTTTGCTAGCAAATGACTGCAATTGTGTGGTAGTTGAACATTCTTTGGTGTTACCTTTCTTTGGGTTTGGAATGAAAACTGTCCTTTCCAGTCCTGTGGCTACTGCTGAGTTTTCCAGATATTGAATGCAGCCCTTTAACAGCAACATCTTTTAGGATTTGAAACAGCTTGGCTGAAATTCCATCACCTTCACTAGCTTTGTTCATAGTGGTGCTTCCTAAGGCCCACTTGACTTCACACTCCTGAAGGTTTGGCGCTAGGTGATTGATCACATCATCGTAGTTTATGAGTCATTAAGATCTTTTTTGGATAGGTCTTCTGGAGAAAGGAATGACAAACCACTTTAGCTTTCTTGCCTTGAGAACCCCGTGAACAGTATGAAAAGTGGTTACCTGAATGCCAGGGTCCAGCCTCGGCAGAATCCAGGGGTACCCTCAGGATGAACGGTGTCGGCGAGAGAAAGAGAGAGGGAGACCAGACTGGGGGTGTGCAGCAGTCTGGCAAATCTTTATTTTTTACTGTAGCTTTATATTTTAAGTTAGTAAAATTTTTAAGGGGAAGATAGTTTAATATTACATCGGTTCGTCCTTCGTGAAACCAGGGTGTTTTCTGCATACTTCTTTGTGAGAGTCTTGTACATTATCTTCTGGCCTTGGGACCTATTGACATCTTTTGACCTAGGTGAATGCAGAGCTGTTTTCCATAATCTATTCTTTGTTGTTGAACACAAAGGTCAAACCTTTTCCAGAAGTTATCAGTTAAATTTATCTAAAAGGTTTACCACACAAAGACTCTGCTGCTCCAGTGAGGCAGCCCCTGTTTAGCATTCCTGGTTAAAATGAACAATTCTAAACTCTTATTTTTCTAAATGTTTAACTATAACCACTTTTAGAATAATATTTTTTGTTCTCTAATAGGGCTTCCTCACCCCCTGAAGGACTCTGTGCCTATTAGGGCCTTTTGTATGATCAGGTTCTTTATGCTGTTTATGATTAAGGTGTCAGTGAGCAGCCATGTGTATTAGTTCGCTTTTGCCAAGCAGGCTAGAATGCCAGCAAAGGGGTCTAAACTGAAACACTCCTTTCATCCTGGATAATCTTATAAGCCAAACTAAGAAATCTATAGGAAAAGAATCACTGATTTGTTTCCAGGCAAATCCCAAATTATAACTGCATGAAGAATTTTCAGGTAAAATCATTAAAATGAACTACCACAAGATGGCAGTGATATGTAACCAGTGAATGCATTATATAATGGTTTTAGGAATTATTAATAAGGAACTGAGGTACTCGAAAGTGGCAGTTAGAACAACTACACAAGGAACTATATTTTACCTGAATTTCTTTTTCTTGGAGAGGTGATATTAATTAGAAACAGAGAAGCAAAAAGTAACCTCATTGAAGTTTGTATCATCTTTGCATGAGAGGGTTTTCATAGTTATCCTGTTGATATCTAATAAAACTTTTGTTTAAAAAATTTGAAAACAAAACAAAAGCTGGTACAAAACAAACGTTAGTCAGTAATGCACCATTTTTATTTAATTTTTCTTGCCCAGTGTTACAAATGTATCTTTCATATGGTCTACAGTTATTTATTTGGTAAGATATGAATTAAAATAGATTAAATATATTTTATAACTTTTCCTTTGATGTTGTTATAGCTTTATTTTACTTATTTTAAAGGTAGGTGTTTCCAATTGAAGATTTCAGAAAAATAATTTTAAGCTATTATAACATTGTTATTTAGTTTTTTTTTTTTTTTTTTTTTTGGAAACTAATGACTGATTAAGAATTTAATCCTTATGTAAGATTAAATCCAAATACACAAAGCTTCCCTTTTACTTTTTAAGAAGGAAGTAAAATTGGAAGTGGTAAAGTTTTCTGTTTAGCTATTTGTTATGTTTCCTGCTCATGCATAAAATTTAAACTCCTGGGGCTTTTTCAAGGCTTTTTTACTGCCACACATTTTGTTAAAATTTTTCGGAATCATTTTTTCTGTGCTAACTTGTGACTATTTTAACCGTATTATGAGTTGGTTCTACAACAAATATAATAAAATAGAGCTTTGTTAGGTCATTGAAAAACACTTCAAATAATAATGTTATGTCTCTGCCCACTAAATTAAAATAGCTTTTGAAATTCCAAGGAGAATACATTCTAAGGATTAAAAAAAGAAATAAAGAAATGCTTATCACTTTATGACAATAACCATATTAGTTATTATAAGATATTGCTTTCATGAAACAGGATATGAATCTTGGAACTGTTTACAGTTTTCTCATGGCTAAACAAAGCTGTAGGCAAATCATTTGATGTATAAAACAATAAATGCATATCAATAATCATTTTAACTTGCACAGTTTAATCACTTAAAAAGGTTATTACTAAAAATATATATTTAAAAATAAAATTTTATAAATGAATTAAAAAATAAAATTTTAAATCATTTAAATTTCAAGGATGTGGTACAAATATATTCTATCATTTTGTGGACAAAATCTATCCTACAAAAAATTCTACAGGGAAAGCTAAAATCTATGTTCCTCACATAGTCTTAGTGTATTAATAATTGTAATCCCAAGGGATTGACCAGTGTGCCCTACAAACCCACCACAAAGAGCTATTATTAAGAAATAAAAAAAAAAAAGGAAATACATATGGAATTGCAGCCATTGTGACTTAAAATATAAACAATTTCTTGATAATTTGATATTCTCCCCTATAAGGTAAAACCGTTATTTAATTAGCAGCAATCCCTTCTAATATCCCAAGGATCATTTTCCCCAAGGCCAATCACACTTAAATACCATTACAGGCATATATCAACCATTTAGTGCCAATGCAAAGTAGGTTAACCTGTCAAAGTTATTTGCTTAATTCTAATCTTTAAAAAATTATTAAACTTCTAATTAAGAAATATGTAGTTTTATTTGGGAAGATATATCCAGATATTTCTGTATGATTTATTTTTTCTCATTTCCCCCCAAAAAAACTTTTATCTGTGCATCTATACACAACAAAATCATCTTAAGAAAAATAAACCTATAAGCTTATTTAGACATGAAATAAGGAATAGCTTGATGCTTTATTAAGTAAAACAAAAAACAACAGAGTATTTTTTCTGTCTAGAAAGCTACAGAATTCTGAGGAAGATAATATTAAGAAAACAATGGTTGGCTATTTAAGAAATGCTGTGTATTATAACCATGCAATGTATTTTAAATTGAGGTATGAAGGTTATTTGCTCTCCAATTTTTACTAATTTATATTTTAGGTTCTTAGAAGTGCTGTTCCAGTTAAAGAAGCTGAATGATTTGTAATGATTTTTATGAGAAAACATATATTTATGAGAAAGCTGGCATATTTTCCAGAAAATTTTGAAGCTAGCCTGCTTAATAGCAAGTGAGAAACTCTTCGGTCTCAAAATATAGTCCAAAAATTAGTGGACTTAAGTAAATTGTCATTAAATTTTTAGAATTCCATGCAATAAATAAAATAATACATTCTCTAGAGCTATGATAACTCACCTGATAACTCACCTACAGTTTACAAGTTTTTAAAAAAGGTATCACTATAAATTTGTGGTAGTTATTGCAGCATCACTGCTGATGAATCTTTTGATTTTTAGAAGATATATGCAATGTAAACAGTGTTTTTTGTTTGTTTGTTTGTTTTTGTTTTTAGGATATAGAAAGGGGGGAGGGATATTTGGAGGTATATTTTGTTTCAGTAAAAATCTCTAGTTCTCCAAACCTTTATTGAATTTAAATATGCCTACACAAGGTAGGATATGTATATCATTGATTATCAAATAAAGAAACTGATAATCTTCTTGGCTTGCCTTATTCCTATCTCACAGTGGAGACCGTGGATGTTACATTATAGACCTTGGTCACTCCAGGACTAGATATTAAACCTGTTATTGTTTTCTGCACTTCAGTATTAGAAATCTGAGAGGCAGTAATGGTTGAGGTATTTTAGAGATACACTACAAATTGTTGGACTCTTATAAAATCTTGATACCTTATTCAATTCTCATAATATTTTTCCTCAGACAAATTATGGAGTATATTTAGAGTCACAGTGAATTTAAAATTGTTACAAAATGCTGGTGAACATGATAATGCATCTGAAACTATTTATGCTGCTGCTGGTTCATAGTTTCTCAGTCCTGTCCGACTCTTTGCGACCCCATGGACTGTAGCCCACCTGGCTCCGTTGTCCATGGGATTTCCCAGGCAAGATTACTAGAGTGGGTTTTCATTTCCTTCTCCAGATGATCTTCCTAACCCAGGGATTGAACTCACTTCTCCAGCTTTGGCAGGTGGATTCTTTACCAGTGAGCCACTTGGGAAGCCGCTGAAGCTATTTATAAGTTTTTCTAAATATACCAGGAATAATGTTGTTGTTATTGTTACTGTTGATGTGAATGATATTGAAGCAGAATTTGCAATAGTGGTGAAAGGTAAAGGTCACAATCACTGTCGTGTCTCCACCTATTATTCTGGAGTACCATCAGTATGGGCAGCCTGGGATGACCAGTTCCTTTCCTTCTGTTGTAGAGGATATTGGTTTAAGAACTTATGGTATGCAAAATAGGTGAGATATTACCAAAGTAGATATATCACTGCAGTAGAATTAAAACAGAATTCTTCAAATAGTTTGTATTTTCAACTCCTTACTTTCAGAGAAATCTGTGTTAAATATGATTTGACTATAAAATAAACTAAGATTTTTAAATTAAGCTTGAAAAATGTTTTATAAAACAATTGTTTTAATACTTAGATCAATTGCTTATCAATTTGACTTAATATCAATATTAGATCAATATAATTGATCTAATACTTAATACTTATGTAACCCCAATATCTGAAAAAATTAGAAACATTGTTCAGTTCAGCTCCAATGTAGCTTTATAAATAGGTGTTTTCCAGCATACATTTTTGTGATCCCTAACATTTGATATGCTGTTGTTGAGTACGATCTGTATAGAAAATATTTATATAATTCTACTTTCAATCAAATGTTCTACTCTAAAGAAGATATTGTGTTTGAGATAATACTAATTGAATTAGTAATTCCATGAGTGGACTTTTAGTGGATACACAATAGTAAGGGACTAGCTCCCACTTTGTCCATGCAGTTTTGGAGAAGACTGACAGTCTGTTGAGAAATTAGGTAAATTAATTCATAATACTGCTGAGTCATTATTGGTCCCTGATTTGCAGGGACTTTAAGCTGATATTAATCCTTCCCCTGAGCACATACCCTAGATAACAGCCCAAGAGTCATAAGTAAATGTAAATTTCTGACATGATACCCCAAATGTCTTTGTTATAAACAGTTGCCGCTATTTCCAAGGGAAGGGCTTTTCCTTGTGCCCCCTTAGGGGGGGAAAAAATCATGGGAAGCATACCAAAATTGTGCATTTTTTTTGTTTGAATTAACCAATCTGGCCAAGGAACTTCAAAATACTCCACCTTTGGACAATGATAAAGGCATATATCCCATATTCAGCCTTTCTTTATGCCTGCACTCTTGCCTTGTCTTCCTCATATAGCTCCTCCTCCAGAATCTGAGAATAAACTTCATTTCACTTTCCTTTGTGATCTTTTGTTGAATCAGGGCTTATCATCCCACACCCCTGAGCTCCATTAATCATATGTTAATTTAACAAACTCACAACACAGTGGGAAGCAGAACTGTTTTGATGGGTTGAAATTGAGATGAGTGCTGGAAGGAGGGTTTCTGGATTGCAGGTTATGTTTGTTCAGAAGTTTGCTATTTTTAAAAAGCCCAATTCAAATGATATGACTATACCTTTGTGCATAGTAAGAACTGGGGTCCAGTGATGTGAAATTATGGTTCAAGAAGCACCATGAAAAATCACATAAATTAGCAGTCCTGTGAGGACTGCACAAAGTACTAAAATCATAAGTACCTGTTATGTTTGTTTACCTATGTTTATTTACTAAGGTTCCCTCATATATACATATATATGTATCTACATGTGTATATAATTTATATGTGTATATATGGATAAGATGTATATATGTGTATATATACTGGATGGGGTAGTGTATTGCATAAAATGCACTCCATTTTTTGGTAGAAATATATCATTTATAATCTAAGATTAAAAAGTCAAGCTAGCCCAACTTTTATCTTTTTGCCTCTTGGATACCTCTTGGATATATATTTTTTAAAATTATCAAGTTATTTTAGTTATTAGCTATTTTAGTTATTAGCTGTCTAAACTCTTTCTACTTCATCCTGAAAAATAGCATGCCTCTGATGAAGAACATGAGCTGCAGACCATCATCACTGGTGAGAGACAAACTGCACCTCAGTGACAAGCAATTAGTGGTATTCATGCAAATTATTTCTTTGCTCTGATTTAATCTTATTTTAGATATTCTGTTTCAGAGAAATAGAATGGTAAGACAACTGAGAACAAAGATACATTTATGGGTTTTACTATTATATTTGTTATATATATTTAAAGAATATTCTTTTTTTTTCTTTATTTGTCATTTATTTTTATTAGTTGGAGGCTAATTACTTTACAATATTGTAGTGGGTTTTGTCATACATTGACATTAATCAGCCTTGGATTTACATGTGTTCCCCATCCCGATCCCCCCTCCCACCTCCTTCTCCACCCGATCCCTCTGGGTCTTCCCAGTGCACCAGGCCCGAGCACTTGTCTCATGCATCCAACCTGGGCTGGTGATCTGTTTCACTATAGATAATATACATGTTTCAATGCTGTTCTTCAATTGAATCAGTTCTAATGAGATGGATGAAACTGGAGCCTATTATACAGAAAGAATATTCTTTGATCCTTTGACAC
Organism: Hydropotes inermis; assembly: GCA_020226075.1. NCBI lineage: Eukaryota > Metazoa > Chordata > Mammalia > Artiodactyla > Cervidae > Hydropotes > Hydropotes inermis. Next base: position 285,140 of record CM035276.1, on the reverse strand, counting down.
ATATGCTTTGATTATTAGAGAGAAACTGGTCTAATATATGATCTGTGAAAATCACACCCAAGTGACTGGATTTATTCTTCATGGTTTTACAAACAACCCTGAGATGAAAGTTTCCCTCTTTGTTTTGTTCCTGGTCATCTGTACATACAATCACTTTATTGGGTAACTTCCTTATTGTTACAGTTACCAGTATGGATCCTGCTCTTCAAACACCCATGTCCTTCTTTCTCAGGAACTTGTCACTTCTTGAAGTCTGTTTCACCTTGGTCATGGTGCCAAATATGTTGGTAGATCTAGTATAACCAAGGAAAAACCTCTCTTTTGTAGGGTGTGGTACGCAGATGTACTTCTTTTTCTTCTTTGGCAGTTCCAAATGTTTCCTCCTCTCTGTGACGGCTTATGATTACTTTGTGGCCATCTGTAATCCTCTCTGCTATCCCATCATAATGAATAGGTCCCTATGTTTGTGGATGGCTGTAGGTTCTTGGATTTCTGGTGTTCCTGTGTCTATGCTACAGACAGCTTGGTTGATGGCCCATCCTTTCTGTTGACCAAGCACCAAAGACCACTTCTTTTGTGATGGTTCCCCAGTGTTGAAACTAGTCACCTTGCATTTCAAGCACTTGCCTCCACAGTGTTATTTATTATTTACCCTCATTTTGGTCTCCTACACTCACATTATTAAAACCATCCTGATGATGCCCTCTGCTACTGGTCGCCAGAAGGCATTCTCCACTTGTTCATCTCACCTCATTGTGGTATCCCTTTTCTATGGAACAGCCAGCTTGATCTACATATGGCCCAAATCCAACTATTCTCCTAAGAGCAAGAAGCTAGTGTCATTGTCCTTCCTACACTGTCATCACGCCTATGTTAAACCCCATCATCTACAGCCTAGGGAACAATGAATTGAAGGGGGCAGTCAAGAGGACGATCATTGAAAAGTCTTGCAGAAGTTAGATGTGCTTTGAATTCAATTGTGTCAAGTTTTTCTAAACAAAGTAGGAGCACCAGAACCCATGAACAAAAGCTTTGAAGGAGTGGAATATTTACTCTTACTTTGTCAGGGTCACTTACTATGATGGTTGAATCTCAGTGTCTCAGTCAGAGTCCCAGTTCAGACTGGGATAACTGAGTTCTTTTATGAAGGGATTATTCACAAATTGTGGGACAGCTCATATTATGGAAATTCCATGTCTCTTGACCTGAAAGGCAAACAGAAGAGGTATTAACTGGCACTTTAGAGAATCTTAAAACTCTAAGAAAAAGCTGCTCATTGGAAGGTTTTTTCTTTAGTAGAGAAAGGCAACCATCTCAGCCTAATTCTACTCTGACTCTCTTACATCTATTGCTGGTATATTTTCTTGATCAAACCAATTTGAGACAGACGGCAAGAGTGTCCATTGGTACAATATAATGAATAGCCTTCTGGAGCACAGATCAGAATGGAAAAAGTTATGAAGGGTAAATGAAAATATCTGCCACAAACCACTGTATATTCTGCATTTAATGTGATGCAAAGACTATCATGTAATGTGTTTTAAGTTAATTTTTAAAAGATAATAAAAGGTTAAGATTTGTAGTTGCCAAAAATTCATGGTGTAAATTCTTTATAAGTGTGGTGGGTTTGAGTGAGATTACTTTAAAAAAAATTACCTTAGTTTTAATATTTGTCAACATACTTCTGGACTTCTTTGATCATTGGCTAAATCTGCTGTTAATTTGGATTAATCAGCTATTTGTTGCTGTTATTGTTTCAGTTGTTGTGTCTGACTCCTTGTGACCCCATGAGTGCCAGGTCTCCCTGTCTTTTACTGTATTCCAGAAGTTGCTCAGATCATATTCATTGAGCTGGTGTTGATATCTAATCATATCATCCTCTGTTGCTCCTTTCTCATTTTCCTTCATTCTTTCCCAGCATCAGGATCTTTTCCAACGAGTCAGCTCTTCATATTGTAGCCAAAGTATTGGAAATTCAACTTCAGCATCAGTCCTTCCAATGAATATTCAGGACTGATTTCCTTTAGGATTGACTGATTTGAACTCCTTGGAGTCTAAGGGACTCTCAAGAGTTCTCCAGCACCACAACCAGCTATTAGAATCTAAACACCAATCTTTGCTTGACAATATTGTAAGTGAAAAAGAGTAAAGTTAGTAATAGCTAACATAAACTGGACATGGAACAACAGACTGGTTCCAAATAGGAAAAGGAGTACATCGAGGCTGTATATTGTCACCTGCTTATTTAACTTATATGCAGAGTACATCATAAGAAACGCTGGGCTGGAAGAAGCACAAGCTGGAATCAAGATTGCCAGGAGAAATATCAATAAACTCAGATATGCAGATGACACTACCCTTATGACAGAAAGTGAAGAAGAACTAAAAAGCCTCTTGATGAAGGTGAAAGAGGAGAGTGAAAAAGCTGGCTTAAAGCTCAACATTCAGAAAACTAAGATCATGGCATCTGTTTCCATCACTTCGTGGCAAATAGATGGGGAGACAGTGGAAACAGTGCCAGACTTTATTTTTTGGCCTCCAAAATCACTGCAGATGGTGATTGCAGCCATGAAACTGAAAGACGCTTATTCCTTGGAAGGAAAGTTATGACAAACCTAGATAGCATATTAAAAAACAGAGACATTACTTTGCCAACAAATGTCTGTCTGGTCAAGGCTATGGTTTTTCCAGTGGTCATGTATGGATGTGAGGGTTGGACTGTGAGGAATGCTGAGCACCAAAAAATTGATGCTTTTGAACTATGGTATTGAAGAAGCTTCTTGAGAGTCCCTTGGTCAGCAAGGAGATCCAACCAGTCCATCCTAAAGAAGATCAGTCCTGGGTGTTCATTGGAAAGACTGATGCTGAAGCTGAAACTCCAATACTTTGGCCACCTCATGCGAAGATTTGACTCATTGGAAAAGGCCCTGATGCTGGGAGGGATTGGGGGCAGGAGGAGAAGGGGACGGCAGAGGATGAGATGACTGGATGGCATCACTGACTAGAGGGCATGAATTTGAGTAAACTTTGGGTGTTGGTGATGGGCAGGGAGGCCTGGCGTGCTGCTGTTCATGGAGTCGCAAAGAGTCGGACACGACTGAGTGACTGAACTGAACTGAAATGAGCTGAACATGATTTTTCAAGTCACTGCCTTTAACAAATGCACCTGCAACAACCAAGAGATAGATTTTCTTTTGCATTTATGTTTTTGTAAAAGAAAAATTAGGATAAGAAAATTAATTTGAAAAGGTGAAGAGTTATGCAGAGGTGGTCCTGAGAATTTGAATTCATACTCTTTTGAATTTGAAGTCCAATATCTTAAACACTTAAAAGTCTCTAGTCACATTTTCATCATGATAAAGTCCCCACTTACATAGTAATTTGGCCTTTCAGGCGTGAAAGCACTTTGAGACAGCATAGAAGAACAAAATGAATAATTTAATATTTGAAAAATCTATTTCCACTAGCATAAGCATATATTGACTTTGAATACACAATTTATATATAATGATATCAGTTGCTCTGAGTCTTTGTTAGTCAGCGTTTTTTTTTTTTTTTTAATTTTACAATTTTTCTTTAGGCAGTAACAACTCTCAATCATTATTTGTCAATTTTCAAGAAAATTTAAAAGTCATCTCAAATTTCCAACTTGTGTTGACTATTTACTTTAATTGCATTTCCCTGAATTTTGTATCCATTGAATGTAATGGGAATTTGGGACAGGAAATATCAATTCTTTTAAATATTTCTCTCCCAGTGGCCTTTTAATTTCTTAAGCCTAACTCAAATATTTTAAAATTAATGTTACTAAGTTCAGTGACCCTCTGGCGAGACTCTATTGCAGTGGCTTACTACTAGCTTTATGTGACTCAGAAGTAAATTGTGAGATTGTTAAATCTATTGAGTAGTACATATGTATGCATTTAATAAATTAATATAATCAAATATAGAGAAGAATAAAATAAGCAATATATGAAAATAATTTATGAGAGCATCTGATACATGATAAACACTATCTGGTTGTTTGATAATATTATTGTTAGAATAACAGAAAGTATGGAGTGGACCCCGCATATTCTAGGGTATGTTTTAGTTATGCATATATTCCATTCTGATTGAAATGCAAATTAATTTCTTCTATAAGATGAAAGTAAAAATGCTCATAAATCATATACCTCTTTCATATTCTGTAAGATTGATAGGTTTTTACAGATAATTTATAATTATTATGTTTCAAATAGTTTTATTAAAATTGATAAAAGCCTCTTAACTGCAAGATCTTCATGGAAATGTTTTTAAAAAAACTTTTCAGCCTCAATTTACAGGTTTATTTTTTCTGTTTTTATAAAATTTTTATTTATTTATTTTGGTTGCACTGTGTCTATGCTGCTGCTCATGTGCTTTTTCTAGTTGCATGAACTAGGGACTGTTCCTCCTCGTGGTATGTGGGCTTCTCATTGTGGTGGTTTCTCTTGTTGCTTTCTGTGGGCTCTAGAGGAGCTATGGAGCATGGGCTCAGTTGTTCCACAGGATGTGGAATCTTGCTGAACCAGGGATGGAATCCCATCTTCCCTGCATTGGCAGGCAAATTCTTATCCACTGTGCCACCAGGGGCATTCGATTTTGTTTCTTTAAAGTTACAAAAGCTAATTAACAAAGTCATTATTATATCTGGAGTTATGATTGAAAAGGTTGATTTGATGAGTTTTTCTCTCAAACCAGTGCTGTCTAATGTTTTCTTTACTAACAGTAATTCCAGGATTTGTGGTAGTGGTTTATTCTCTCAGTTGTGTCTGACTCTTGCAACCCCTTGGATTGTAACTCACCAGACTCCTCTGTCCATGAGATTTCCTAGGCAAGAATACTGGAGTGTGTTGCCATTTCCTTCTCCAGTGGAATCTTCCCAACCCAGGAATCAAACCCCAGTCTCCTGAATTTCAGGTGGATTCTTTACCGACTGAGCTACAAGGGAAGCCCCAGGGTTTACTTCTGGGCATATATTTTTATCATTGTTACTATGATGATATCATTGACTTTTTACAGAAAACGTTTTGCATAGAGTCCTTCCTTTGTTTTCAGTTTCATAGATGGCTTTCAAATATATGTCCCCACATTATTTTTTACAAGCAATTCTGGAAATATTTCCTTTAAATGTCCTCTAGTTTAGTATTAGATGGTGTCCTCCAATGCCAAACCTGGTACACATGAGAAAAGAATTAGCTAGAATGATTAGTTATAGTATGCAATCCTGTTACATATATATGGGAGCTGAGGTAAGAAGAAAAAGTGATCAAACATATTTCTTATTTCAGTATAGCTTAAAAACTTTGTGTGGTTTATTTCAGTGGTACTCTAGTCAGATTAATGAATCCAATCCAATGTATATCATAGTTTATATTTATATTTTAATGTGAAATAAATAAAATTGTCCTAAAAGAATTTTAGATTTGGTTAAGAGACATAACTTAAGAACAATTTGCTAGTAAAAATACAATTATCTAATGATGACATAAAGCAAAATTCTTAACCTCCAAAGTCAATATTATAATAACAAATACATGAACATTTATAAACTTATTATAAATACTGATAGTGAGTTCTGTGAAAGTTCAGGTAGTAGAGAAAACAAAATGTATGCAACATGATGATTCACTGTGAAATAAAACCTACAGACTTGATAGATAATCACTAATTTGAATTCAGGACGCAATACTGAGTATTTATCCTTCATGAATTTTCATTTCTGTCCATGTTTTTGGCAAAGTCATTTGAGTTTTTATTGTGCTATTACAATTTAATATATTCAGAAAAGAGGGGGCAGGAGATATCTATGGATCACTTAGCCTCTGGACTCCTCATTTTATGATTCTAAGGGCAAGGATGAAACCGTCTACCATGGACAAGAGATGAAGGCTGGATAGACCATGTGTTACCAGACTCCCTTATGACTACTTTGAACATATGTAACTTAAGCTCAATTAATCATATTTTGGACTGCAATTTAACCATGTAAAGAGATGGGACAGTGGGGATTCACATGAAGCCAGTGGTTCCCAGTGTCCAGGAGTAAAGGAGACTACAGTGACTGTGGCAGGGTGCAGTGTCCAGTACTCAGGCTAAAAGCTTAAACCGTGTCATTCAGATTATAGTTGTGACACAGCAGGGTATTTACACAGCTGATTCTGGAGTATTAATTTAAATTTTCACAACAATCCTGCTTTTTCTTACATTTTCTTTTCCATTTGTATGTAGTCGACTTCTAAATATGTTTTCAATATTTCTCCTATGTAAATCATCAAAAGTCAGTTTATTTTTTAAAAATGAAAAATTCTAATGAATAAAAAATAAAAAAATTCAGGAAGCAAATGTTATTTGAATGAGTTTATTTGTAAGTTCCATCAAAATATCTTACACAGAAGCCTGTGGAATGAACATTTTTAAATGAGAGGCAAAAATTTTTGCATATATATATATATACATATATATATGTATATATATATATATAAAACAATCATATATAAGAGAATTTGATTTCTCTTAAGCACTTTTGATAGAATAGATATGATCACTCTTATGGACTGACTTGTGTCCCCCGAAAGATACGCTGAAGACCTAACTTATTTGGAAATAGAGTGTTTATAATCATATGAAGGTGAGGTTATAATGGATTGAAAGTGAAAGTCACTCAGTCATGTCCGACTCTTTGCAACCCCATGGACTATACAGTCCATGGAAATCTCTAGACCAGAATATTGAAGTGGGTAGCCTTTCCCTTCTCCAGGGGATCTTCCCTACCCAGGGATTGAATCCAAGTCTCCTGCTTTGCAGGCAGATTCTTTACCAGCTGAGCCACAAGGGAAGCTCTAATGGATTAAAGTGTGTGATAAGTCCAATGACTAGTGTTATTACATAAAGAAAGATTTAGAGACACAGAGATATACAGACCTGCAGGAAGCACAGCCATGTGAAGATGTAGGCAGGAGCTGAAGAGATGTAGCTATATGCCAGGAACACTGGGATTGTTGGCAAGTTCCCATCTTGCCCATGGCTTGGTTTCAGACTTCTTGGCTCCTGATCTGTGAGAGAGTAAATTTCGATTGTTTTAAGCCACTTCCTTTGTGGTAATTTGATTGCAAAAGCCCTAGGATGTACTAATACACATCACAATTTTGGAAGTAATTAGGTAATTCCTCATTTAATTCCTGTGTCGTGATGAATAGACAGATCGTCATATTCTTTAGAATGTGCTTCTTCATCTCCATTGGAGAAATGCCTATTTTTTCCTAGTCTAGACCTGTGACTTGCTCTTGCAAAAAGAATGTGATTAAAGAAATGTGCTACATGTGGTGCCACCCTCTTGCTGAAAGCACTGGTTCCCTTTTTGAAACTTGCTAGGGATTACAGTGGGTTTGACTCAATTCAAAGCTTCTTTTATTCTCATAAGAATTTCATGAAGCCTTCTCACCAAGGGTACCCACACCGGAATTTCCAGGAAGAGTTTCTTAATGCAATTTTCCCAAATGGAGCAGCATATTGTATGGGACACATGAATTCTGATTGTTGGTATTTGAATACTTTGGATTTCCCAGAAAGTAGAGTTATCAATCAGCCAGATCAAACCCTGGAAATTCTGATGTGTGAGCATGACCCAGCAGTTATGGGCCAGCTCTACATGAAAGGTGATGTTACTGCAAAGGATGTCACTCATGAGAGTGGAATTTGTGACCTGATATCAGGTTCTGTCATTGATGCCACAATGTGCAATCCTTGTGGGTATTCAGTGAATGGGATGAAATCAGATGGAAATTACTGGACTATTCACATCACTCCAGAACCAGAATTTTCTTATGTTAGCTTTGAAACAAACTTAAGTCAGACCTACGATGACCTGATCAGGAAAGTTGTGGAAGTCTTCAAGCCAGGAAAATTTGTGACCACGCTGTTTGTAAATCAGAGTTCTAAATGTTGCACAGTGCTTTCCTCACCCCAGAAGACTGAAGGTTTTAAACGTCTTGATTGCCAGAGGGCTTTGTTCAATGATTACAGTTTTGTTTTTACCAGTTTTGCTAAGAAGCAGCAACAACAGCAGAGTTGATTAAGAAACATGAAGAAAAAATGCAAAAAGAGAACACACATAGAAGATGGTGGCTGCTTTTTAGATATTGATACTAAGGGCCATGCTTTCCATAACCACCACCTTGTAGTTGCAGAAAGCCCTAGATATAATGATAGTGTAATCATTTTGAATTGTATGCATTATTATATCAAGGAGTTAGATATCTTGCATGAATGCTCTCTTCTGTGTTTAGGTAGCCTATGCCACTCTTGCTGTGAAATTGAAGTGCATGTAGAAAAAAACTTTTACTATATGAAACTTTACAACACTTGTGAAAACAATTCAATTTGGTTTACACACAGTGTAATATTTCTCCAGGTGTCATCCAAAATTCCCCACAGACAAGACTTTCATCCTCATTAGGTTTTGGCCTCAGCCTAGCCATCTGGGACTGTTCTATTAATTGCTGCCAGGATTTTACATCCAGTTACCTCCACTTTCTAGAATCTATTCTCTATTATTGTTATTGAAATCAATTTCTACCTCAAACAGATGTTTTTGCAACAGCAATTAAAGTTTTTCTTCCACAAGTCGAGTCCTCTAAGAAAACAATTGGAACTATCCATTCTGTTCATTTAAATTTTTAACACTGCTTCCTGTACTTGTATTACATTGATTTCTTCTGTTACCATGGTGTCTTCCCTCCCAACCATACCCCCTCAATAAAGCAATACACTGTTAAAAAAAATGTGCTAAGATGTAAGAGTCAAGAAACCAAGCATGCATAGCTCTTGGACCATGTGATTCTCATGAGAAACAAGACAAGGCTAACCTACTGAATAAAGAAAGATATACTTAAGGAGAGCTCCTTTATCCCAACGGAAGCATTCTAGATCAGCTTATAGACAACTGATCCCCCAAATGTGGGAAAATCCTGACCAGATCAGCAGAACCTCCTAGCTGAACCATAGACTCAGAGGCAAAAATAGAAGTTTGTTGTTTTCAGACACTAAGTTTAGGAAAGATTTGTTATGTAGAAATGGCAAAGTGATAAGAGATGCATAATGAATTTCAGATAATGAAATTAAGAAAACATCTGTAAGAGCCACCCATAACTACCACTGAAAATTGCTTGTGCTATGCAGCATGGTACAGAGAAGCTATAAACGTTAGCCATCTATAGCCACCGTGTGTGCATGCATGCTCAGTGGCTTCAGTCATGTCCAACTCTTTGTGATTCTACGGACTGTAGCCTGCACCAGGCTCCTCTGTCCATGGGATTCTCCAGTCAAGCATACTGAAGTGAGTTGCCATGCCCTCCTCCAGGAGATCTTCTCCCACCAGGGATTGAACCCAGGTCTCCTGCATTGCAGACAGATTCTTTACTGCTAAGCCACCAGGGAAGCCTTTATGCTGCTGCTAAGTCACTTCAGTCATGTCTGACTCTGTGCGACCCCATAGACTGCAGCCTGCCAGGCTCCTCCTCCATCCACGGGATTTTCCAGGCAAGAGTACTGGAGTGGGCTGCCATTGTCTTCTCCGAGGGAAGCCCTTGTAACAGAGCCTATTTCCTAAACTTACCTTAATACTACCACCTGATTTATTGAAATCTACCTCCCTTCATCTGTCTGTCTTTCTGAATATTAAGTCCATCTTCAAGCTTCAAATATTTTTTCTGTCTTCTACTTGGACTCTTTTATAATCTGGGTCTGACTTTACATGGATCATGGCATGAACAACAGCTTTAGTTAGGAAATACAACAATCTCATTAACCCACAAATACTACTATTCTTAGTATAGTCTATATTGTAAATTACTTTTTAGAAAAGAAAATACTCATTTACTGAGGTTTATACTAAAAAGTGATTGATAATAACTAACCATAAATAGCATTTAGTTAATTAGTGTTAGTCACAATATACTATATATTTAAAAACTATTGACAAGAAAACAAGGGTTGCACTCTGATATTGGGGTATTCATGGAAAATATGCAAAGAAACAGAATATCAAAACATCTTCCTTTATGCTTATTATATGTAATTGAAGAAATTAGAGTCGGCAGTTGATAAACGTAAGTCCTCTATCCATTTCCTTCTAAATAACACTTAACTGCACAATTGCGAGGAGAAGGCGATGGCACCCTACTTCAGTACTCTTGCCTGGAAAATCCCATGGATGGAGGAGCCTGGCAGGCTGCAGTCTATGGGGTCGCACAGAGTCGGACACGACTGAAGCAACTTAGCAGCAGCAGCAGCAGCACAGTTGCGAAGTTGATAGTTCCCTGATAGCTCAGTTGATACAGAATCCACCTGCAATGTAAGAGACCCCGGCTGGATTCCTGGGTCGGGAAGATCCTCTGGAGAAGGGATAGGCTACTCACTCCACTATTCTTGGGCTTCCCTTGTGGCTCAGCTGGTAAAGAATCTTCCTGCAATGTGGGAGACCTGAGTTCTATCCCTGAGTTGGAAAGATCCCCTGGAGAAGGAAAAGGCTGTTCACTCCAGTATTCTGGCATGGGTTCACAAAGAGTTGGACATGACTGAGCAACTTTCACTTTCACTTTTCCTAGTGAACCTATTATGCGAAAGCCGGCTCAGAATAGAATAATATTAGAACTTAACACTTATATAGACTGAATATGTGCTTATATATTCCAGTAAACTAAAGTAAATGCTAATATAATATCCATTTTACAGATGAGGAAACTGCAGCATAGATGTTAGAAATGTAATTGTTATTTTCTTACTCACTTTTTCATGGCAAATTACCTATCAATCACTTCCTTGACCTACCTTTCAACCCACACCCTTATGACCTTATCTTCTTTCATGAGTGATACCAAGCTTTCTTATTAAATACATTTAATTTGTTCTCTAAAAAGAAACAATGTTAGCTACTGACAATAGCAATTGTTTTCACCTCTCCTCCCACTACAGTTATGGGAAGTGGTATGGAAGGTGTCCTGAGGCATATCTTGTACTTGAGAATGTTCACATCATGATCAGAGGGCTGTAGGTTTGCTAGTTTGAGATGCTAAAATGTTTGAAGTAAATTATTGACAAAAAAAAACTAAAATGTGTATTTATGCCATAGTGCAGAAGAATTGGATGACAGCTATTATATTAGAAATTATGCGTGGTTAATGGGGTGGTTTTCAAAAAAGATAATTACAACATTAAAATGAGAAAGATGTGAATATGTGATCATTAAATGTGGTACAAATATGAACAATACATGTGGTACAAATATATGAACATTAAATGTGGTACACATGTGAACTTTAAAATGGGAGAAATGTGGTGCAAAACACAGGCTTGATTCAGAGAAACCAATTAGGATATTACTGTAGCAGTTGGCACTAGTGATAAAGAACCTGCCTGCCAATGCAGGGGACACAGGAGATGCAGGTTTGATTCCTGGGTTGGGAAGATACCCTGGAAGAGGAAATGGCAACACACTTCAGTAATCTTGCCTGGAGAATCCCACAGACAGAGGAGCCTGGCAGGCTACAGTCCATAAGGTCGCAAAGTCAGACACAGCTGAAGTGACTTAGCATACAGTAGCACAGCAAGTGTGTAATGTCAACTCAGGTTATAGTAATAGGGGAAGACTGAAAATAAAAAGAGTGAAAAAGAAATCACAAAGAAGATATTTGATAATCCCTTGACTTTGCAAGGCAAGAGGAAAAGAATAATAAGTATATATTAGAGGCTAGGTAAGTAGTGGAGTTAGTAACAGATGGTAGGCTTCTGCACAGGGGTTTGGAGAACAGAGGATAGGCAGCAGCTGGAAGGACAGCACATACAATGAGGCTTATAATCATGCGATTTTGTACCCATTAATATCTTTACATAAAGCTAGTCTACTTCTTTGGATACATATATGTGCTGTGCTAAGTCACTTCAGATGTGTCCAACTGTTTGTGACCCTATAGATTGCAGCCTGTCAGGATCCTCTGTCCATGGGATTCTCATGGCGAGAATAGTGAGGTGGGTTGCCATGCCCTCCTCCTGTGGATTCTTCTGACCCAGGGACTGAACCCACATTTCTTATGTCCCCTTCATTGACAGGGGGTTCTTTACTATTAGTGCCAATATAAGCATGCACACACACACACACACACACACACACACACATATATATATACACATACTCATGACTTTTTCTTTATTAAATCTATAATATAAACTCTGTACTGCAGGATTTTTTCCTTGTTCTATTCTCATATTTATTACTGTGTTCATGAATTGGAAGACTCAATGTTGTTATAATGTCAGTTCAACCAAAATTTGTTTCAATGAAATTCCAATAGAAAATACCTAGGAATAAACTTAATCCAGGAAGTGCTTACTACACTATACTTTGAGAGCTGTAAAAAACTGATGAAGGAATTTGAAAATGATAAAAGAACGAAAAATATCCTGTGTTCTTGGACTGGAAGAATTAATAGTTTTAAAATAATTTTTTAGACTACCCAGTCTAAAGATTTAATGCAACCCTATCAAAATACCCCTGACATTTTCCAGCAAGCTAGAACTGATACTCCTAAAATTTATATGGAACTACAGAAGATCCCAAATTGCTATATAATCTTCAGAAAAAAAAAAAAAAAAACAACTGGAAGCATAACTGTCCCAGACTTTAGATTACAGTAACTTAAACAGTATGGAGGGAATTTCCTGGTAGTCCAGTGGTTGGCACTCAGTACTTTCACTGCAGGGCCCTGGGTTTGGTCCCTGGTTGGGGAGCTAAGATCTGTAAGCTGCTTGGCATAGGCAAAGAGAGAGAGAGAGAGAGAGAGAGAGAGAGAGAGAGAGGGAGAGAGAGAGAAAGGACACAGAGATTAATGGCACAGAATACAAAGTCCAGAAATAAATGCATGCATTTATGATCAACTAATCTATGATAAAGGAGGCAAGAATATACAATGGTCAGCTACATGTTAAAGAATGAGATTAGAACATTTCCTCACACCATATACAAAATGAAACTCAAAATGATGGATTAAAGACCTAAGTCTAAGTCCTGAACCATAAAACTCTTAGAAGAGAACATAGGCAGAACACTTTGATGTAAGTTGTAGCAATAAATTTTTTGATTTGTCTCCTGAGATACATATAGTGCAATATTCATAGCAGCATTATTTATAATACCCAAGATATGGAAGCAACATAAATATCCAACAACAGATGAATAGATAAAGAAGATTGGGGATATATGTATGAGTGTGTGTGTGTGTGTGTGTGTGTGTGTGTGTGTGTGTATAAACTTTATATATGTATATATAAACTTCTATAGAAATTCATAGAATTATGCCATTTGCAACAATGCAGATGGGCCTAGAACTTGCTATACTTAGTGAAATTAGTCAGACAAAGACAAACACTATACATTACCTCTTTTATGTGGAATTTAAAAGTAAAATGAATGTATTTAGCAAAACAGAAATAGGCTTATAGATATAGAGAACAAACTAGTGGTTACCCATTGGAAAAAGGAAGGGATGAGGTACAAGATAGGGTTATAGGACTAAGAGATACAAGCTGCTATGTATAGAATAGGTAAGCAGCAAGGATATATTGCACTACAAAGGGAAACATAGCCATTCTTATGCAATAATTTTAAATGGATAATCTATAAAAATGTTGAATTACAATGTTGTACAACTGAAACTATCACAATTTTCTAAATCAACTATGCATGCATGGTAAGTCGTTTCAGTTTTGTTCAACTCTTTGCAACCCTACAGACTATAGCCTACTACAGCTGGTCCATGGGTTTCTTCAGGCAAGAATATTGGTGTCAGCTGCCTTGTCCTCTTCCAAGGGATCTTCCTGACCCAGGGATTGAACCCACATCTCTTACAACTCCCACATTGGCAGACTGGTTCTTTGCCATGAGAGCCACCTGGGAAGACCAAAATACACATGTTAAGTTGTTTCAGTCATGTCCAACTCTGCAAACCCATGTACTGTAGCCCTCCAGGCTCCTCTGTTCATTGGATTCTGCAGGCAAGAATACTGGAGTGGGTTGCCATGGCCTCCTCCAGAGGATCTGCCCAACAGAAGGATCAAACCCATGTCTCTTATGTCTCCTGAATTGGCAGGCAGGTTCTTTACCATTAGAACCACCTTGTCAACCCCAAATCAATTATACCTCAATTAAAAAAAAAAAAAGAGTCCAGAAATAGACCCACAGAGATAGGTCTATTGATATTTCCAAAATAGAAGTGCCAAACAATTAAAGAGGGAAAGCATTACCAGATTATTATTTCTATAAATGTGTTAGGACTATTTTTAGTCATATACAAAATAATAATATACAAGTCAAATACCTTGTTCCTTGTATCACACCTTTTTATAAAAATTAACCTGTAATGGATCATAGGTTTAAATGTAAGTCTTCAAACTATAAAACTTTGAAAGAAAACAAAGGATATTTATGTTTTGGAGAAATCTTAGTGATACTTATTTGGCAAAGATTTCTTAAAGCACTAAAATATAGGAAAGAAACCCCATATAAATTGGACTTTAAAAACAAAAAGTTTGATGTTCAAAAGACATTATAATGAAAGTTAAATGTTAGGCCAAAGCTGAAGAAAATGGTTGTTAAATAGATGAAAGACTTTTTTTCTAAAATATATGATGAACTTTCACAACATAATAATGAAATGAGTAACTCAATATAAATGGGCAGAAGATTTAAACAGACACCTCACCAAAAAACAGGTACCCATCATAGATAATCACATGGAAAAATTTTTGACATCTTATTCTTTAGGAAAATATAAATTAAAATAACACTTAGACACCATTACAAACTCAATAGAATAACTAAAATTTAAAATGAATGACTGTACCTAATTTTAGTGTGGATGTGGGTTAAATGAAACTCCTGCACAAAGTTGTGGCCAATATATAATATTATGACCCCTCTGGAAACAGTTTTTTGGTTTCTTTAAAAAGTTAAACAGTCATTTTACTTTTAGATATTTGCCCAAGAGAAATTAAAGCATCAAAGGAGAAAAGGAAAGATAACCCCATCTGAATGCAGAGTTCTGAAGAATAGCAAGGAGAGATAAGAAAGCCTTCCTCAGTGATCAATGCAAAGAAATAGAGGAAAACAACAGAATAGGAAAGACTAGAGATCTCTTCAAGAAAATTAGAGATACCAAGGGAATATTTCATGCAAAGATAGGCTCGATAAAGGACAGAAATGGTATGGACCTAACAGAAGCAGAAGATATTAAGAAGAGGTGGTAAGAATAGACAGAAGAAGTGTACAAAAAAGATCTTCATGACCCAGATAATCACGATGGTGTAATCACTCACCTAGAGCCAGACGTCCTGGAATGTGAAGTCAAGTGGGCCTTGGAAAGCATGACTACACACAAAGCTAGTGGAGGTAATGGAATTCCAGTTGAGTTATTTCAAATCCTGAAAGGTGATGCTTTAAAAGTGCTGCACTCAATATGCCAGCAAATTGGGAAAACCCAGCAGTGGCCACAGGACTGGAAAAGGTCAGTTTTCATTCCAATCCCAAAGAAAGGCAATGCCAAAGAATGCTCAAACTATGGCACAATTGCACTCATCTCACATGCTAGTAAAGTAATGCTCAAAATTCTCCAAGCCAGGCTTCAGCAATACATGAACCATGAACTTTCAGATGTTCAGGCTGGTTTTAGAAAAGGCAGAGGAACCAGAGATCAAATTGCCAACATCTGCTGGACCATCAAAAAATCAAGAGAGTTCTAGAAAAACATCTATTTCTGCTTTATTATGCGAAAGACTTTGACTGTGTGGGTCACAATAAACTGTGGAAAATTCTTAAAGAGATAGGGATACCAGACCATCTGACCTGTCTCTTGAGAAAGCTGTATGCAGGTCAGAAAACAACAGTTAGAACTGGACATGGAACAACAGACTGGTTCCAAATAGGAAAAGGAGTATATCGAGGCTGTATATTGTCACCCTGCTTATTTAACTTATATGCATAGTACATCATGAGAAACTCTGGGCTGAATGAAGCACAAGCTGTAATCAAGATTGCCGGGAGAAATATCAATAACATCAGACATGCATATGACACCACACTTATGGCAGAAAGTGAAGAGGAACTAAAAAACCTCTTGATGAAAGTGAAGGAGAAGAGTGAAAAGGTTGGCTTAAAACTCAACATTCAGAAAACTAAGATCATGGCATCTGGTCCCATCACTTAATGGCAAATAGATGGGGAAACAGTGCAAATAGTGTCCAACTTTATTTCTTGGGGCTCCAAAATCACTGCAGATGGTGATTGCAGCCATGAAATTAAAAGACACTTACTCCTTGGAATGAAAGTTGTGGCCACCCTGGATAGCATATTAAAAAGCAGAGATATTACTTTGCCTACAAAGGTCCATCTAGTCAAGGCTATGGTTTATCCAGTAGTCATATATGGATGTGAGAGTTGGACTGTAAAGAAAGCTGAGTGCTGAAGAATTGATGCTTTTGAACTGTGGTGTTGGAGAAACCTCTTGAGAGTCCCTTGGACTGCAAGGAGATCCAACCAGTCCATCCTAAAGATCAGTGCTGGGTGTTCATTGGAAGGACTGATATTGAAGCTGAAACTCCAATACTTTGGCCACCTCATGAGAAGAATTGACTCATTGCAAAAGACCCTAATGCTGGGAAGGATCGGGGGCAGGAGGAGAAGGGAATGACGGAGGGTGAGATGGCTGGATGGCATCACCGACTTGATAGATGTGGGTTTGGGTGGACTCTGGGAGTTGGTGATGGCCAGGGAGGTCTGGCATGCTGCGATTCATGGTGTCGCAAAGAATCGGACATGACTGAGCGACTGAACTGAACTATATACAAAACTTGTAAAAATATTTATAATAGTTTCATTTGTAAAATGAAAATGTCCTGGACATGTTCAAATGCATGCTATGTGAGAAAAGACTAAAGAAATAATGGTATATATATAACATGGAATAACATTCAGAAATAGAAGGAAACAATTGGTTTACAGAATTACATGAAAGCCTCACTGTGTTGTGTAAAGGAAATTAGACAAAATTTATGATTCAGTCAGTTTAGTCACTCAGTCATGTCCGACTCTTTGCAACCCTATAGACTGCAGCACGCCAGGCCTCCCTGTCCATCACCAACTCCTGGGGCTTGCTCAAGCTCATGTCCATTGAGTCGGTGATGCCATCCAACCACCTCATCCTCTGTCATCCCTTTCTCGTGCCTTCAATCTTTCCCAGTATCAGGGTCTTTTCCAAGTCAGTTCTTCTCATCAGGAGACAAAGTATTGGAGCTTCAGCTTCAGCTTATTTTTCCTTTTTTGATACAGAAAACCTACACTCAAATTCATGTGTAACTTCAAAGGATCCCAAATAGCAAAAAAAAAAAAAAAAAATCATATAAAAGAAGAACAAAGCTGGAAGTCTCACACTTTTTGGTTTCAGAGCATACTAGAAAGCCACAATAATCAGAAACAGCTGTAGTACTGGCATAAAAGATATATATAGAAGGCCATGGAACAGAAAAGGGATCCCAGAAATAAACCTTCATATATACGGTTAACTTATTTTCTAAGGTGCTAAGACAGTCTTTTCAAGAAATGGTACTAGAAAACCTGGATAGCCACATGCAACAGAATGAAGTTGGCCCCACACCTCATACTGTGTATAAAAATTAACTCAAAATGGTTCAAAGACCTAAATTTAAGAAATAAATATATGATTACATTTACATAAAATTTTAGAAATATGCATTATTTTATAGCTATAACAATAAGTTAGTTGTGTGGGAATGAGTAGAATGCCTGGAAAAAATTAAAAAGGAGTCTGAGGAAATTAAATGCTCCCTGGATACATCTGTTATCTTGATTATGGTGGAGTTTGCACAGATTTAATCTGAAAACTTAATAAATTTGTATATCTTAAATATGTAAAATGTATTATAAATCAATTATACCTCAGTAAAAGAGTAACTTAACCAGGCTTAAATTTATAAGTTATCATGCTGTATGCCCTTCTGCACAGCACGCACACACACACACACACACACACACAGATCATTAAAAAAAAAAGAACTAGTAGTTGCCAAAAACTTCCATAGGTATACAGAGAAGGTAGTAAATATTTCTTATATAGGATATTACATAGAATATTGATGTTGAAACAGAATTTCAAACAGAAAAGGGATTCAATGAAAGAGATGTGCAAAAATTGTTTGGCAGGATCCATGTGACATATGCTGAAAGAAAGGGCCAAGAGAACATGGAAAGATAAGTTATCATTTGAGTAATTCACTTGTTATTTCACAATACTAGAATTAGGGCTAAAGAAGTCATATGAAAAGATAATACATAAAAGGAGGAAAGTATGTTATTTATGCATAGATTAATCAAGGGAAGTTCAAGAGTGAAACCGATGTTTCCCTAAGAAAATATTGAAATCATTACATTAGCATGTGTGTGAGAAAGTGGTGTCAGGCAAGCAATAAGTTACTATATCTGGAAGAAGTTCAAATTGCATACAATATTTTTTTCATATTTCTGTTTTGTATATAGATATTTTTCATTGATTACAATCATTTTGAGTCATGGATATATTTAGTATATATATTATGTGTATATATATATATATATATATATATATATATATGCTTTATCCACCTGTAGGTATTTATATATTTATATATATCTCATATGTACTAATAATCTATTATATTTTATAGGTGTTTATTTCATACACTATTTATCTTATAGACCTGATTATTTTTAAACATATGCTTAGTTGAATATATTTCTCATCACTAAATTGAATTTATACTGAAGATATACACATGTATATTGGAGATTAGAAGAATCATCTATATAATTCTTTAATTATAATTCATCAATTAATTTATAAAAAATAGAATGGAGTTAGGAAAATAATCATAAAGATTTTATTTACCTGTATAATTTTATTTATTTTACTTACCTGTATAATTCTGACATTCCATTTCATTTTTCTTGCACTCACTTTGCTTTTAAAAATATTTTACTTACCTGTATAATCCTGACATTCCATTTCATTTTTCTTGCACTCACTTTGCTTATAAAAATATTAATATTTTATTTTGATGTTTGTATGTGTTTTCACATGATTCAATTAGAAATATTTATCAGAAGGATTTTTTAGACAGAAATAACAAATTTCTCTTGTTATTCTTTAAATAGGAAATGTTAAAGTGAAATATATTTTCTTAAATGAATACTTCAGAGATCCTTTCAGATCCGTATATTTCAAGTACTTGATATAAACCAAATATTTATTTGAAATTTGCTCTGTTTTTAATCCGCCAACCTTATTTTTTTCTATGTTGGAGTATCTTTGGGTTGATTTAGAGAAAAGGAATTTAAAGACTATTGATCTCTCATGAAAATTTAAACTAATATGCTAGAATAGCTCAAACATAAAGAAAATTGATATTAAATAAGATTCAGGTAAAAAAGATGCAATTCACATATATTAATAGAAATTTAAATATGTACTGGTCATTTTCATAACACCTAGTTACGACCTGGCATTAATAAAAGTCCTTCACTTAGTGGAGCTTACATTTTAGTGAGGATGATATGCAATAAACATGAACGCAAATCAAAAAAGAATAGAATTTAGGAGTGATGTTAACAATAAAAAAATCTACTCTGTATTAAATATCAAGCAAACTAAGGTGTCAGGCGTGACTGAGTAGTGACTGTCCTGTGTGGTCTGGTCAGGGAGGCTTCTATGAGGCATGCCCACTTCTGAGATCTGAGTGAGGAGAGGGAACTCGTCTTGAGATGGCTGGAGAAAGAATGCAGACAGATGGAAGAGCATCGAGTTGGTAATGCTCTTACTTGACCAGGAAACAGCAGTATATACCCTTAGAGCAAAGTGAATATGAAAAAGAGTGATAAATAATTTCTAAGAGCAGTGAAATTGTAGGGAAGATTTGGCAGGGGATTGCAGCCTGGGTATACGCTCTATACAGGCCCGCCTTTTTCTTCTCCTACCTTCTAATTTGACCCACCTTTGCCAAGAGAGAAAACCAGTCTCTTCCTGAGTGTTTTGAATCGGACAAATTCTCATGGCCCAAGGAGGATTTCCCAGTGGGTTCTAAAACTTTATATTCTCTCTTTCAGCCACAAAAGGAGCTGATTTGGAGTGAAGGTAGAACTGATTTACCCATTTGAGGTAGGAGAGGGCTGATGACTGCAGCATTTAACTAAAGATGTGTGGAGATGTGTCTTATTATTGTTTCGTTTGCATACCTTTCATGTTCACTTGTTGACATAACTGCACACACATTCTTTTTCATAAAGTTTTGATTGACTTAAATAAAGGTAAAATTTTTCAAAGCATTCTATTTTAAAAGTAAAAGATATTTTCAAGCTGAAAAAATGTTATGCTACACTCACAGAATTAGAGTTTGAAGTGGTAAAATAAATAACCATGTTCCTGTTTTTCGACTATTCTAGTTCCTACTTTTCATGTATTCAGTTTTCTTAACATTCCTCCTAAATGTAATCGAGAACAATGTTTCATAAAGGGTTAGAGGTTTCTAATGCTTAGGGTTCACTGCAGAAAGAGACAAAATATCTCTCTAATATATCTCAGAATATGACTCTCTAAACTTGAGAGTTATATATAATCATTCTGAAGGGATTCAAAACTAATGATATCCATAAAACTGTGGGAAAGTTTATCAACATCTTTTCAACTACAAATAAGCATTATCTTTTTAAAAATAAGTGTCTTTGCAGTATGCCTTTTAATGACAAATATATCTTTTGCTAAATAAATCTTATTTAATGAAATATTAGTTATTTGATGATATATAGCTGTAATTTTATATATGAGTATATATATTCTTTTTCTGGAAATAACACTAATTTTAATCTTAAAGGATTATCATCTTTTATTATGTTAAAATGTTTGTTATAAAATTTTATTCTTATATAAAAATATCATTTTGTTCATCTTTTATTTAATAGATGAGATCACTTATATAAAAGTGTTTTTGCTGTAATTTTAAAAATCTTTTATTCATTCAGTAAAATGTTTCTATCATGTGGAAATTATTTACAAAGTTTTTATTTTGTCAAAAGTGTTAAACAACGAAAATTTCAGAGTATTTCTGTTGTTTAGAGAATATAATTGATTGTTTAATGAATTTCCAAAATAGAATTTTGAAACTTAATAGCTAGGACCTCAAACCAGTAGATTAACATCAATATAATCAAATTATATGATACACTAGATATTTTTATGTAGAAAGGAGAGAATCACTACTCATTGTTCAAATCTCAAGATTTATTTAAGGTAGTTGTGGCAATATTACAATTTAATGAGCTAGCTTTTGATAATGGAAGTATTATCCTAGTATGTCTCTGAATATAAAATATTTCTGTGAAATTTATTATTTGTGCATAATTTTTAATTTCTCACATTTATCTGTACTCATTACAAAGTAGTCAAAATAATATATTCTGACATAGATAACCATAATCAATTAACATTTAAATTTACATTATTGGTACATTTATCTCATTATTAACATAACAGGATTTTTAATACACTAATCCTGTATAACTGCATAGTATGTTATAACTTCATGTTAACACATTAAATAGAGGTAGTTAACAAAGAGACAATTCTGTACAAAAGTGCAAATTGGTTATAGTTATAATATCAGGAGACATGAATCTTCAAATTTTCCAGACATAATTCCATCATACAATAAATCTTCCCTACAAAGTTACCTTTTTATGTGTATCAAATATTTCTGGAATTTTTACCTTGATAAGGATGTAATGTATTACTCTCACTGCCTTAATGTATATCATCATATGAACATATGTCAACATAAGTAGTAAAACAATAGGTAAATAAAAGAGAAATCTCATAATGTTTTGCATAGGAAAATCATTCTTGTAATTTTTTTTTCATGTCTGATTATGGAAAATATTAAAAGAAAAATCTGAGAAACTGTATGCATAAACTTAGTTGGAGTTTGGATTTGCATAAAGCTCTATTGTATTCAATTAAATAGGACTATCAACAGACTGTTGGCTGCCAGGCTCCTCTGTTCATGGGATTTTCCAGGCAAGTATACTGGAGAGGGTTACCATTTCCTCCTCCATGGGATCTTCCCAGCCCAGGAATTGAACCTGCATCTCTTACATCCCCTGCATTAGGTGGGTTCTTTACAACTAGTGCCAGCTGGGAAGCCCCATGAATCTAAAGAGAAGTAAAAAAAAAAAATTTTTGCATTGAAACTTTTACCAAATCTGTGCAATTTTCTAGCCTCTCTAAAAAAGATATAAAGAAAACTGTAGCCTGTTCTTGTGGGCTATAGGTTTATGTAAAAGTTGGATAAAGTGTACACATTTGGTATAATTAGAAAATAATTTGACTTTTTGACCCAGTGTTACTTCTTGATAAATTTTTATAAAGAAGAAGAGAAACAATTATTGCTAATTGTGTTTGTCAGATAAAATTATACAGAGAGCAGAACTTGAACTGACTTTTAAGGAACTGTAATAGGTTGATGGGAAGATTCTGCTAATAGCAAGAAAGCATAATATTTTTTTTAAATTTAATATTTCACCAAAGATGGATTAATCCATATATCTATATTAAATGGTGATGTCATTTATTGAACCCTTTGCATGGAACTGAAACTGTCAGTATTGTAAGTTCCAAATACTTCAGAATTAAAAGAAAAATCTATCCACTCTTTGAACTTCAGTAGGGGCACAGAATTATTGTTCAAAATGAGAAATCTGAAATAAGAGAAAATGCAAAACAGCAAAAAAAAAAAAAAGTGAGCAAGTCCAATTTTATTCCTAGAGTTTATACCTTGGATTATATATATTTGTTGGATAATAAACTGAGTTAAAAGGCTAATTTAAGAAATCCCAAATAAAACCTACTCTCTAAATTTTCTTTATATTTGTGTATGTATGTGTGACAGCAATCCAATAGTTTAGAGAAGAAAATTAGAAAGAATACAAAGGAAAGTGCAAACAGGTGGGACAATGATGAAAAACTAATATTGATACATTTTAGAAGAAACAATTGAAAATGTCTCTAACAAGCAGTATCTTTGTTATTTATGAGTCAAAATAGAAAATATGTTAATTGTTTCATTAAAAGATCTGACTTTGAAAAAATAAAGGGACGAGAAAGATTCCGAGTTTTAAATTTTACTTCTAATTGTTTTAAGTTTGATTTTATTTTTCAATAAAACCTGATAATTTTTATTCCAACCATTATCATTATTATTTTATTCTTCCTTAATTTGTCAGACATTAACTATGGGAAACCAAACATCAGTGATAAAGAGTTCAGCCTTCTTGTACTGACAAGTGATGCCAAGCTTTAAGCTATGTTTTTCCCTTTTCTACTGTTAACCTGTCTTAAGTATCATGGGAAACTTGACAATCATCATTCTGACCCTGCTGGACTATCGCCTTCAGACTCCAATGTTCTTCCTCCAGAATTTCTCTGTTTGGGAAATATCTTTTATCTCTGTCTTGTTCCCAGATTGTTAGTCAATATTGGAACTGGAGACAAGAATATCTCCTTTGCTGGTTGTTTCACTCAGTAATTTTTGCCATCCTTTTGGGAGCAACCGAACTTTACCTTTTAGCTGCCATGTCCTTTGATCAATATGCTGCCATTTGCAAACCGCTACATTACATGACTCTAATGAGCAGAAGACTCTGCATTCAACTTGTCCTATGTTCTTGGTTCTCTGGCTTTTTCATTGTCATTGTGCCCCATGTAATGACTCTCCAGCTGCCTTTCTGCACCTCCATCAATCATTATTGTTGTGACTATACGGTACTGTTGCATTTGTCCTGTTCAGACACACATTTCATAGAAGTGATTGAGTTTGTCTTTGCTGCCTTTACCCTCATCTTCACCTTGATGCTGGTGATTCTTTCCTATACATACATTACCAGGACAGTTCTGAGAATCCCATCTGCTCAACAAATAAAAAAGCTTTTGCTACATGCTCTTCTCACATGATTGTGGTCTCACTTTCTTATGGAAGCTGTGTCTTCATGTGTATAAATCCCTCTGTAGAGGATGCTGCAACTTTTAGTAAGGGAGTGGCTGTTTTAAATACCTCAGTTGCCCCTCTCTTGTACCCTTTCATCTGTACACTAAGGAACAAGCAAGTGAAAATAGCCTTCAAACATTTGGTCAGTAAGTTAATAACCTTTTCAAAAAAGTAAAACTGAGTTTCATTATTATATAATAAATGTTTGGAAGACCATACATGTACACTATCTTAATTTAAAAATATTTTCTATATTGTTAATATTCCTATCCAAACACTGAAATAGCATAACTACTTGTTTAATTAAGCTGACTTTATCATCGCTTTATGTTCTTAAAACTTTAAAGGTCTTTCTGTGTGTGTGTATGTGTCCTCTAACACTTGTGTTCTTTTTTCTTCATCTGTATTTCACTTAAAAGGAAAAAGAAGATTTGACAAAAGTCAAATTGGGAATATGATTTCTAATAGTTTACTTTTGACAAATGAATGTTTTCTTGCCTTGCCCGTTACCATGTAGTCATCAATCTCTATACTTGTACCTGAATTATACTTACATCAAAAAAATTTATATTAGCTTGTTGACAATAGTGTAATCAACATATTAGTGAACTGATATAAAGTTGGTTATTTTCAAGTTATTCAGATTTAAACTTAGACTTTCTACAATGATTTTTTTAATGAGAACCTAAGCATTACTCAGTAGTTGAGGTAAAACATTTCTGAAGAAGAGAAAACAAGCATATGTTTGTTTTAGCATCGATGGGGAAATGCTTAATGAGGATTTGTACACAAACTCTTTGAATAAACCCATGAAAGAGGTAGAAGAATATTTCAAATTTAAGCTAATTAAAAATATCTTTATAGCAAATTTCATATAATTTAGTGTCCTGCATAGTTATTGTTCTGGTTCTAATTTACAAAAATATAAAACTATGTTAGCATTGTCTATGATATTAATGATTTTATAGTCTTAACTCATACTTTTTCTAAATTGCATGCTGCTGCTGCTGCTGCTGCCAAGTCGCTGCAGTTGTGTCCAACTCTGTGCGACCCCATAGACGGCAGCCCACCAGGCTCCCCCATCCCTGGGATTCTCCAGGCAAGACCACTGGAGAGGGTTGCCATTTCCTTCTCCAATGCACAAAAGTGAAAATGAAAGTGAAGTCACCCAGTCTTGTCTGACTCTTAGCGACCCCATGAACTGTCGCCTACCAGGCTTCTCCCTCAATGAGATTTTCCAGGCAAGAGCCTTCTCCATCTAAATTGCATACTAAACTTTAAATCTTGATAATCTGATATCCTTAGACAAAGTCTCCACAAGAAAAAACTGACATTTTCTGATCATTTCTTGACCGTGTTAACTTTTTCAGAATGAATGGATCAGATTCATTGCATGAGTAATTTTGAAATTTAAAGAAACTCCATATACTTCTATTATAATCCCTTTAAAATACAGGTGAAAAAATTTAGTCCAAGAAATATTAACAAACTTTTACTAAAGTACATAGTTACTTAGTGCCAATTTTGTACTCTTGAATTCCTTGTTTATCCATTTAATAATGATGAATCTACCCAGTAGGAGAGATACTAAAAGAGTGCCTTGGGAAATCATGAAGGAGACAAATGATTGAAAATGTAGAACTTGTCAGTTTTTATATGCCTTGTCATGATTGCATCAAAACGCCTAAATACCAAACACACAGCTGATGTTAACAAGTGAGTTAACTTGTTACTTCATTGGTTATATCAACTCATTAGTTGACTCATTTGTTGTTTTAAACATCATCAGCAGTCCATTAATCATAGTCATTCAGCCCATTTGCTTACCCTGTGGTGGTTGCTTGTCTTCAGAAATATATATGATGTGTAGCTAAACTTAGATTGACAGAGATAATTTCTTTTAAACCATGCAAATACAGACATAGATGCAAAATTTAAATAAACAATTCAGAAACTCAGTCCGGATGATTTTTCTGGAATAAAATTGGTAACTAACAAAAATTGTACAAAACATAAATTTGCATAGCAATATATCAACCTGAAATCTCTCTGAACCAAAGATTCTCAGTCTAAAAACCAGTAATATAAATTATATTCAAAATTATATGCATATAAAATTCAGGAAAATATAAGAATACTTATTAGAGGTTTAATGTTTAGTATCTCATTTTTGCTTCTTCATGTATCACAGCTTGTCATGACAAAGGGGCTTGCATAACTCAATGAAGCTACGAGTCATGCCATGCAGAACCACCCAAGACAGATGGGTTATAATGGAGAGTTCTGACAAAACATGGTCCACTGGAGGAGGGAATGGCAAGCCCCTCTGGTATCCTTGCCATGAGAACCCCATAAATGGTATGAAAAGGCAAAAATATGTGACACCAGAAAATGAGCCCACTAGTTGGAAGGTGTCCAATATGCTACTGGGAAAGAGTGGAGGGCAGTTACTTATAGCTCCAGAAAGAATGAAGTGGCTGGGCCAAAGCAGAAATGACACTCAGTTGTGGATGTGACTAGTGGTGAAAGTAACATCTAATGCTGTAAAGAACAATATTGCAAGGAACCTGAAATGGTGGGTCCATGTATCAACATAAAGTAGATGTGGTCAAGCAGGAGATGGCAAGACTGAACATTGACATCTTAGGAATCAGTAAACTAAAATACACTGGTCATAGAAAACACCCTTTTTCAATAACTCAAGAGATGAATTTACATGGACATCACCAAATAGTCAATAATGAAATCAGATTGATTATATTTCTGTGCAGCCAAAGATGAAGAAGCTGTATGCAACGGCAAGTTGCTCAGTCACGCCCGCCCGACTCTTTGGGACTCCCTGGACTATACAGTCCATGGAATTCTCCAGGCCAGAACACTGGAGAAGCTCTATACAATTAGCAAAAGCAAGACCTGGAGCTGACTGTGGCTCAGATCATCAATTCCTTACACCAAAATTCAAGCTAAAAATAAAGTGGGGAATACCACTTGATTGGTCAGGTATGACCTAAATCAAGTCCCTTACTATTATACAGTGGAAGTGATAAATCAATTCAAGGGATTAGATCTGGTAGAGTGCAGAAGAACTATGAATGGAGGTGCATAACCTTGTACAGGAGGAGGTGATCAAAACCATCCCAAAGAAAAAGAAATGCAAGAAGGCAAAATGGTTGTCTGAGGAGGCTTTACAAATAGCTGAGGAAAAAAAGAAAAAGAAAACGGCAAAGGAAAAAGGAAAAGATATACCCAACTGAATGCAGAGTTCCAAAGAATAGCAAGGAGACACGAGAAAGCCTTCTTAAGTGAACACTGAAAAGAAATATAGGAAAACAATAGAATGGGAAAGACTAGAGGTCTCTTTAAGAAAATTGGGAATACCAAGGAAACATTTTGTGCAAAGATAGGCACAATAAAGGACAGAAACAGTATGGGCCTAATAGAAGCAGAAGAGATTAAGAAGATGTGGCAAGAATACCCAGAAGAATTATACAAAAAAAAACTCTTAATGACTCAGATAAGTGGTGTGGTCTCTCACTTAAAGCCAGACATCCTGGAGTGCAAAGTCAAGTGGGCCTTCAGAATTAGTGCTGCTAATAAAGCTACTGAAGGTGCTGGAATTCCAGCAGAGCTATTTAAAATCCTAAAAGATGACGTTGTTAAAGTGCTGCACTCAATACATCAGCAAATTTGGAAAACCCAGCAGTGGCCACAGAACTGGGAAAGGTAAATCTTCATCCCAGTTCCCAAGAAGGGCAGTACCAAAGAATGTTCAAACTACTGGACAGTGCACTCACTTCCCATGCTAGTAAGGTTATGCTCAAAATCCTTCAAGCTAAGCTTCAACAGTACTTGAATCAAGAACTTCCAGATGTATAAGCTCAGTTTAGAAAAAGCAAAGGAACCAGAAATCAAATTGTCAACATTCAGTGGATCATAGTGAAAGCAGCAAAATTCCAGAAAAACATTTACTTCTGTTTCAATGACTGTGCTAAAACCTTTGACTGTGTGAATCATAACAAACTGTGGAAAACTCTTAAAGATACAGAAATAAGAGATCATCTTTCCTGTCTCCTGAGAAACATGTATGGAGGTCAAGAAGCAACAGTTAAAACCTTATATGGAACAGCTGACTGGTTCAAAATTGAGAAAGGAGTATGACAATAAGGCTTTATATTGTCACCCTGTTTATTTAACTTATATGGAGAGCACATCATGAGAAATGTCAGGCTGGGTGAGTTCCAAGCTGGAATCAAGGTTACTAGGAAAAATATCCACAACCTCAGATGAGCATATGATGCCTCTCTAATGGAAGAAAGCAAAGAGGAACTAGAGAGTCTTTTGATGAAAGTGAAAGAGGAGAATAAAAAAGCTGGCTTAAAGCTCAGTATTAAAAAAAAAATCTAAGATCATGGCATCCAGTCCCATCACTTCATGGCAAATAGAAGGGGAAAAGGTAAAAGAAGTGACATTTCCTCTTCCTGGGCTCTAAGGTCACTGTGGACGGTGACTGCAGCCATGAAATTAGAAGACAATTGCTTCTTGGGAGGATAGCTATGAAAAACCTAGACAGAGTATTAAAAAGAAAAGACATCACTTTCCTGACAAAGGTCCATATATAGTCAAGGCTATGGTCTTTTCAGTAGTCAGGTACGAATGTGAGAGTTGGACCAGAAAGAAGGCAGAGTGCCAGAGAATTGATGCTTTCAAACTATGGTGCTGGAGAAGACTCTTGAGAGTTCCTTGGACAGAGGGAGATCAAATCAGTCAGTCCTAGAGGAAATCAACGCTGAATATTCATTGGAAGGACTGATGCTGTAACTGAAGTCCCAATATTTTGGCCACCTGATGGGAAGAGCTGATTCATTGGAAAAGACCCTGATGCTGGGATATTTTGAGGGCAGGAGGAGAAGGGGACAACAGAGGATGAGATGATTGGATGACTCAATGGACATGAGTTTGAGCAAACTCCAGGAAACAGTGAAGGACAGGGAGTCCTGGTGTGCTGCAGTAAGTGGGGTTGCAAAGATATGACTTGGTCGGATATGACTTGGAGATTGAACAATAACAACAACAAAAGTGAAACATTCTGCTAAGAAGCCAACAAAAGAGGATTTTAGCATCCCTCAACCAGTAATATTTTACCAACTGACAAATATTTAAAATCTTTGCCTGTAAAATAGGAGTACGTGTTAGTTACTCAGTAATGTCCAACTCTTTGGGACCCCATGGACTCTAGCCCACCAGTCTCCTCTGTTCATGGAATTCTCTAGGCAAGAATACTAGAGTGCATTACCATTCCTTCTCCAGGGGATCTTCCTGACCCAGTGATCAAAACTGAATCTCTGCATTGCAGGCAGATTCTGGAATATTATCTGTCTGTCTATGCTTAGTTGCTCGGTTGTGTCTGATTTTTTATGACCTCCTGGACTGTAGCCTGCCAGACTCCTCTGTCCATGGAATTTTCAAGGCAAGAATATTGTAGGTTGCCATTTCCTACTTCAGGGGATCTTGCAAACCTAGGGATAGAACCTGCATCTCTCATGTCTCCTGCCTTGGCAAGCAGGTTCTTTACCACTGCACCACGTGGGAATGTAATATTACTCAGTCATATAACAGAACAAAATCTTTCCATTTGTGACAACATAGATGGACCTAGAGGGTACTATGCTATGTTAAATAAATCAGACAGAGAAAAATGCATATGATTTTACTTATATTTGAAATGTAACTAAACATAAAGAATCATAGATACAAGTTGCTAGAGGAGAGGGAATGGAAGGAGCTCATTAATAAAATTAAAAGTGATCAGAATTTGAGAGCCTTAGTCTTTACTTACATAGAGTCTGTGGAGTCACAAAGAGTTGGACATGGCTGAGCACACATGCATATAGATGTACATGTATGTGTGTGTGTGTATATATATATATGTTCATATATATATATATATATATATATCTGTGTATGTGTATATATATGTATGTGCTGCGCTTAGTCACTCAGTTGTGTCTGACTCTCTGCAACCCCATGAACTGTAGCCCGCCTGGCTCCTCTGTCCATGGGGATTCTCCAGGCAAGAATACTGGAGTGAGCTGCCATGCCCTCCTCAAGAGGATCTTCCCAACTCAGGGATCAATCCCAGGTCTCCCACATTGCAGCTGAAACACCAGAGAAGCCATATATATATATATATATATATATATATATATATATATACACACACACACACACACACACACACACATGGTGCTAGTGGTATAGAACCTGCCTGCCAGTTCAGGAGAAAAAAGAGATGCAGGTTTGATCCCTGGGTCAGGAAGATCCCCTGGAGGAGGGCATGGCAACCCATTCCAGTATTCTTGCCTGGAGAATTTCTGAAAGATTTCTGAAAGCTAGTTAATGCTTCAGGATCACTTTCTGATAATGAGGGGGAAATAAAGCTAAATTATCAGGGGGGAAAAGTAATGATTTCTTTAAATAACCATTTTTTTCTAAAATCATATTTATGAACCAAACAATTTTAAGATCCAGTAAATTCTACAAATTGTACAGGAACATGTAAAATTGTCCAATCAATTATATATTACATGTTTCTTCCTGCCTGTATTTTATTCTGTTTCTTTAGATAGTATTTTTCAAATGTACTTTATCCTAAATACTGAGTTTCTACAGAAAGTACTTTAGTAAAACAGTCATACATTTTAAATAGACATTTCAAAGATGTGCATCAACATTGATGACTAATCTCTGGAATTTTCTATTAATTACTTTGAGTAGAATGTGCACCAAAAAATTGGTAGTATGACAAATAATATAAATGAATATTAGTTTTAAGTATATTGTCACTGATCACAAATAGAATATTAGCCTTTGGATTGTATGCTGCATTAAATGTAATTAAGTTAAACAATATTTTAAAATCAAAGAAAAAGGATTGAAAAATTAGTGCAATTTGTTTTATATATTAAGTGGAAAAGGAAGTGAGGTGAGGGGGAAAATCTATTGAAAAATATAAAGAAAACTAACTTCACAGAACAAAGAGTTTTTAGTGAGTCATGGAGAAATTTAAGATGAATATGATAGAAATTAAAGGGAAAAATTGAGGGTAACTATGGATAAGGAGGGCTTCCCTCGTGGCTCAGCTGGTAAAGAATCCGCCTGCAATGCGGGAGACCTGGGTTCAATCCCTGGGTTTGGAAGATGCCCTGGAGAAGGAAAGGCTACCCATTCCATGGAGTCTCAGAGTCAGACAGAATTGAGCAACTTTCACTTTCACTTTACTGGATAGGGAAGCTACTATTGAGCACACTGTTATTATTGAGGCACTTGTTACTTTTCTTTACGTATAGTGCAGTAGCCTATTCACTTCTTTGAGAAAGAAAGAATCCTGTGTATCATATTCACAAAGTCTTTTTTCACTTATTAGTTCTGTAAAGTATAGATAAAAGGGTTCAAAAGTGGTGCAACAGAGCTATTGAGCACTGCAATTCCCTTGGAAAAAAATATTCTTTGTTTGATTGATGATTTAGCATACATGAAGATGCAGCTGTCATGGTATAGAGTTATCACAACCATATAAGAATAACATGCTGAAAAAGCTTCTTTCCTCTGATTAGTGGAAAGGATTTTTAGAATTGTTTTTGTGATATAGGTATATGATAGTATCAATGTGACCACAAGTGTCAACAAAGCTGAGATGTAGCCCATCATCTCAAAGATCTCTGTGTCTGAGCAGAAGATCTGCAGGAGGGGAGTTGTGTCACAGTAGAAATGGCCAACAGTGTTGGAAGCCCAGAAGCCAAGATTTAGGCCTAAGAGGAGTGGTGGAAAGATGACAAAGAATCTGGCAAGCCAGCTACAGAAGACAAATTGAATGCAGATTTTATTGTTCACGATGGTTGTGTAATGCAGGGGCTTACAGATGGCAACATAGCGGTCATAGGACATAGTTGCCAGCAAGTAAAACTCAGCTGCTTCAAGAAGGAGAGCAAAGAACACTTGAGCTGCACAACCATTATAAGAAATGGTTTTGCCCCCAGTTCCCATGGTAGCCAGCAATTTAGGGATGCAGGTAGTAGTATTGGAGACTTCTAAGAAAGAAAAATTCTGGAGGAAAAAATACATTAGGATCTTGAGGTGAGGATCCACCAGGGTAAGTGTGATGATGATCAAATTCCAGTGATACTTAGTAAGTGAGAAGTAAGAAGATGAACAATACAATTTTCAATCGTGGGTCATCAGTCAAACCTGTTGGAATAAACACTTTCATTTGTGTATGGTTTCCCATAATTGTTCTCTACTTTTCCAGGTCTTCATAGTAAAAAAGAAAGAAAATCATCACCCCAATGGAAAAGTAACTGCTAATTAGTGTTTAAGGTAAAGTTAAGCAAAAAGATGTTTCAGCTAGAATAACACTATGCTTATTCATGTTTTAAAGATGGTTACATCAGGAAGAAAAATAGTTTGCATTTCCAGAGTATATGGATAGAGAATTCAATCTTAATTTGCAGTTCTGCTAAAAATAATCTATAAAATAATTGTAATTGTTTATTTTTATGTGAAAAAATAGAGGAATATTGGACTTTAAATCCATGGAAAAACGTTTCTCACTTGATAATCTACCAGAGTATTGATGACTTTCTTTTCTTGTTCAATTAAGGAAATCTGCATACTAGAACCAAAATTTAATTGCTATGAAGGGTATATCATCTCCTTCTCAAACTCTTCCAAAAGACTGAAAAAGAAAGAACACTCCCAGAGTCACTCTATAAAACCACCATCACCCTGATACCAAAACCAAAGAAAGACACTACCAAAAGAAATATCTTTGATGAATATATATGCAAAAATTCTCAACAAAATATTAGCAAAATGAATCCAACAACACATTAAAAAAAAAAAAAAGATCATACACCACAATCAAGTTGAATTCATCTCAAGGTAACAAGGATGGCTTAACATAAACAAATCAGTCAATGTGATCCACCATGTTAACAAAAGAAATAACAAAAATCACATGATCAATTCAGTAAATGCAGAAGAACCATTTGATAAAATTCAATGCCCGTTTGTGATAGAACCTCTCACCAAAGTGAATATAGAGGGTACATATCTCAACATAATAAATGCTATTTATGACAGACTTACAGCCAATCTAATACTGAATAGTGAAAAGTTGAAAGCCTTCCCAATAAAATTTGGAACAAAACAAGGATGCCCACTCTCACCACTTCTATTCAATGTAGTATTGGAAGCTGAGCCAGAGCACACAGACAAGAAAAAGAAGTAACAATTATCAAAATTTGAAGGGAAGGGGTAAAATTGTCATTAGATGCAGATGGCATGATACTGTATACAGAAAACCCTAAACTATTAGAACAGAACTATTAGAACTAAAGGACTTCCCCAGTAGCGCAGCAGGTAAAGAATCTGCCTGCAATGCAGGAGACCCCAGTTCTATTCCTGGGTTGGGAAGGTCCCCTGCAGAGGGGTAGGCTACCTCCTTCAGTACTCTTGGACTTCCCTGGTGGCTCAGATGGTAGAGAATCCACATGCAATGAGGGAGACCTGGGTTTGATTCCTGGGTTGGGAAGATCCCTTGTAGAAGGGAATGGTGACCCACTTCAGTATTCTTGCTGGAGGCATCCCTATGAGCAGAGGAACCTGGTGGGTTACAGTCCATGGGGTTGCAAAGAGTAGGACATGACTGAAGACTAAGCACTGCACAGCATTGCACATTAGAACTGAAACTATTAGAACTGAAAAATTATTAGAACTAAAAAAAATGAATTCAGCAAGGTAGCAGGATACATGATTAACATACAGGAATCAGTTGCATTTCTTTATGCCAACAATGAAATATCAGAAGGAGAGTGTAAAAATCAATCCTTTTTAAGAAAGAAAGAAAGTGAAGGTGCTCAGTCATGTCTGGCATCAGATGGCCAAAGACCTTATAGGTTTTTGAACAGCAAAAGAGACTACAAACAAAATGAAAAGACAACCTATTGACTGGAAGGAAATACTTGCAAATGATGTGACTGACAAATACTTAATTACCAAAATATACAAGTGGCTCATACAACTAAAAAACAACAGCAAAAAGTAACCCAATCGAAAAATAGGCAGAAGTCCTTAATAGACATTTCTGCAAGGAAGATATACAGCAGACCAACAGTAATGAAAATATGCTCAATATCACTAATCACCAGAGAAATGCAAATTAAAACTATAATGAGGAACCATCTCACACAGTTCCGAATGGCCATCATTGAAATGTCCACAAATAACAAATGTTGGAGAGGATGTGGACAAATGGAACCCTTCTACACGGTAAGTGGAGATGTAAATTGGTACAGCCCATATGAAAAACAGTATGAATGTTCCTCAGAAAACTAGAGTTGCCATATAATCTGGCAATTCACTCCTGGCCATATATATTAGCTGGGGGGAATGAAAATTCTAATTAGAGAAGATACATGCACCCTAATGTTCATAGTAGAACGGTTTGCAATAGTCAAGACATGGAAATAACCCAAGTGACCAACAACAGATGAATGGATAAAGAAGATGTAATATATATATATATATATATATATATATATATATATATATATATATATATATATATATATATATAAAATGGAATAGTACTCAGCCATAAAAAAGAATGAAATATTGTCATTTGCAGCAACAAGATGGACCTAGAGATGATCATACTTAAATGAAATGTCAGAAATAGAAAGACAAATATCATATGGTTTCACATATATGTGGAGTCTAAAATATGATACAAGTGAACTTATTTCCAACAGACATAGAGAACAGATTTGGGGTTTCCAAGAGTGAGAAGAAGTGAGGGTGGGATGAATCAGAAGTTTGAGATTAGCAGATGCAAACTATTATACAACATACAATAAACAAGATCCTACTATATAACACAGAGAACTATATTCAATATCTTGTGATAAACTATAATGGGAAATAAGAAAAAGAATGTATATATATATATATATATATATATATATAATATACATTAAATTATATATATTTTATACATTCAGTTATATGTATATAACTGAATCAGTTTGCAGTACAGCGAAAATTAACATGTAATTCAACTATACTTCAATAAAATAAAATTTAATACTAGACTTACCATACTGATCCTCAAGTTGAAATTCTAGACATATATCTGGAGAAAAATCTTATTCAAAAAGTTACATGATGAACTTCAGTATTCATCACAGTGCTATTTATAATAGCCAAGACATGGTTGTTCAGGCTTTGACAGCTAGAAACTTGGAAATCAGTATTAAGTCTGAAAAACTGTATTTTCCAAAGTTTTTCTCTTAAAAGTATATCTTGTATGAGTAATTATAGGACAAATTGTGTGTTTCTTTTACAAAATAAAAGATTAATGGTATCTCTAAGAAAAATTTCCTTTCTCTATATTTTCACCATTAAACACAGGCAGGAAGGCCAGGGGTCTCTGAATGGAGGAAATAGGCTGCAAGTATCAGACATTTTTGTCTCTCTTAAGCAGCAGGAGGAAACAAACTAGGGATTTTTTTTCCTTCTCTATACAAATTTAAAAGGAGGTTTCTCTTAAAATACTGTGTTGCCATAATGATACCTGGTTTCACTTGAAGTTAACTATTCTCAAACCTTGAGTTAACCAAAGCATTTTTCTTATGGAAATGTTTGTCTTAAGCTGTTAATGTACTATGCATTTACCCCAGACTGTCTTCAAGTCGGTTTGCCTAATGGCTCAGAACCTACTTGACAAACCAGTATGTTAAACTCAGATATTGTTCCCCTAATCTATGTAAATGAAACTGTTTGTATGGTAATCTGCCCTTCTATAAGATTCAAGTCAACCATTATATGGCCTGGGATGAATCATCTGTTGCCAAGATTATCCCAAAATGCATCCTATGGATGAGGGGCCTGCTTCTACTCTGAGTTTTAAGACATACCTTTCTTTATTAACAGACTGCCAGTGACTACATAACATCCAGCTGAAGACTAGCAGGGGGGTACTCTTTCTGCCCCCTTCTGATGCCTGTGTCAGAAACTTCCTCTATCTCCTTTATACTTTAATAAAACTTTATTACACAAAAGCTCTGAGTGATCCAGCCTCATCTGGCCCTGGATTGAATTCTCTAGAAGCCAAGAATCCTGGCACCTTTTTGTTCAGCAACCGCCTTTCAGAAAATTGGAAATCAGTATTAAGTTTAAAAAACTGTATTTTCCAAAAGTTTTCTCTTAAAAGTACATCTTGTACAAGTAATTATAGGAAAAATTATTGTGTATTTCTTTTACAAAATGAAAGATTAATGGTATCTCTAAGAAAAAAATCCTGTCTCAATATTTTCACCTTCAAACACATAAAATGATTAAGGTTTGCTGATGGTCACTAGATTAAAGCTTTTCTGTATGGAGGATGTCAAAATTATTATTTCTAACCTCTAAAACACACATTATTATTTAAAAAGCAACTATATGTATAAAAATAACATAAAAGGACAAATAAAAGTTGTTTCCAAATATTAGCTAAAGGAGTTTGTGGGAAGAGTCTATAATAAAAAAATATGACCTGCTGACAAAATCATGTTAATAATGTAGACAGATATGGGTAAAAAGGATATGATGCTATTTTTCATAGACATTCTTTTTATATTCACATAATTATGGAGCAAGCTGCTATAAAGTTTACTTCATTTACAGACACAATTCAGTGGAAACAATTATAGGAATATGTATATCTAAACACCTAATTCAGAATTTTACTGTATCAAATCATTTCTTGTTTGAAATTCAATAATCACACACACCAACTAATCCCAACACACAGTGTAAAAGAATTACAAGGCTCACATTACAAAACCATTATATGCTGGCCCAATGAATGCAATGATGTCTAGTTATGTTAGATATTGTGAAGATCAGATAAATTTTAAAGGAAGATTTTTTTAATACTAAATTACCACTCTATTCCATATGTTTTCTTTTACCATTTTCCCTAAATCAAACTGTAAGAGGTTTAGAAAAAAGAAGTTAATACTTATGGGTAAAAATAGACCAAAATTAGGTTAAAATGTGTCTGAAAGAAAATATGGTTTTTAAATTTTATTTGTGTGCTCAGGCACTCAACCATGTCCAACTCTGTGGCCCGATGAACTGTAGCCCTCCACACTCCTTCTGTCCGTGGAGTGTTCCAGGCAAGAATACTGGAGCAGGTTGCCAGTTCCTACTCCAGGGGATCTTCCTGATCCAGGGATCAAGCCCGCGTCACTTGCATCCCCTGCATTGATACATGGCTTCTTTACCTCTAGTGCCACCTTTTAGGCATATCAATTCTTTTCATCTGTTTGGACTCAAGTAGGCTGCCAAAATCACTTAAAAACTTAAATATTTTTCAGAAAAGATATATACACAGATTTATTCAGAAAAAGTCATCTCTGCTTCAATATTTAACTTTTTTATCATCATACTGAACAGAGCATGCTGGTATTTCATTCTTCTCTGAGTGGATCTCACTCCACCCCTCAGTGACTGATTGTTTTTATAACCTATTTTTTGGCAAATTTGTAAATGTAAATGCTTTGTAATTAATACTTGTTTTCACGGTTTTTGACTAGTGTATTGCACTTCCCCATTACAATTTGTTTATATATGTATTGGATATATTTTGAAGTATTACATACTATGCCATATAAAATTATTCAACACTTGATCCCATGGAATATTTATACTTCCTGTGCCCTGAAGGAAAATAATGAATAATTGTGAAGAAATCTTTTGAGGATATGAAATCTAAGAAACCCATTTCCAAAGGATAACAAATTTATATGTTATACAAGAGTTCTCTCCATTCACTAAATATTTGAAAAAATATAATTATGTATATATATTTTTTCTTTTTTTATGCTACTTTAAACTATGTCTCCAGATAATCCAGTTATGATTCCTCTAATATATTTGCCCTCCCACATATTCATGTTTTGAAATCCTAAATACATAGATAATGTCTTGGAAACAGAAACAGAAAAAAAAATCATTCTCATTGGTAATAAAAAGTGACCATGTAAGACAGTGTAATAATTTAGCCTGTCATAGAAAAGAGTTGTACCTCATACTGAATGCACCATTATTAATTCTCTAGATGTTTCATGTTCTTTATGCAATTCCATTTCTATTCTAAAAGCTTCCTTTCATTAGTGTTTGTGCTATTTTTTATTGGGTCTTAAATTGATAGTTCCTAATAACTATACATTCTCCACTTCTGTTAATGGAATATTTATTTATGTCTCTAACCAGACTTCCTTGCAACTTGTGACCCAGTGAATAAATTCTGTCCGAAGAATGTAAATCAAGATACTTTGTGCAAATTCCAGGAATTAGTCTTTGATGAACAGTGATCCTTTTCCTCCTCTCTACCCTATCTCACTGTTGTTATGCAGATGTTATGGCTAGCTATTTGGCACATTGATGATGAGTGATTACAGTAGGAATGGTGAATAAACAAGATATTGATAGAATTCATCCAGCTTCCTGACAGCACTGCAGGGATATTAGCTTAGAAACTGAAAGACTTCATTGAATATTTTCATCCTACCAGTCTGAATATTTAAAAGGGACAAAAATAAATTATTTTTTTGTTTAAACTGCTGTAATATTTGTCTTTCTCATACCCTACCAAGTCTCTATTACACACTTCAGTTCTAAACCAATTTGGCATCTGTTGAAAACTCCCATGCATAATTTATACTGTTGACAGCTTCTTGGAGAGCAAATGCGTTAATGGAAAATACTCTTAATTTTATTTTATCTGAAAATATCTTTATTTCCCCTTCATTTTTGAAGGGTGGTTTTCACTGTACGGAATTCTGGGTTGATAATTTTTTTTTTTTCTTTCAGAACTCTGTAAAGATTCCCTTTTGTTTTCTGGCCTCCAGTGTTTGTGAAGTTAGAAATTTTTTATGCCATTGTTCCCCAGTGTTCATAGTATGTAATTAGTCTTTTTTTCTGGCCCCATTAAATATTTTCTCATTATCTATGGTGTTTAGTAGTTGGATCATGAGATTCTTAGGTCTTTTGCTATACTTGGGATTAGTTTGAATTTTGATTATGTAAATATATGCTGTTCTTCAAATGAAGGAACTTTGAAGCCATTGGTTCTTCAAAATTAATAATTGTTCAAGTTACCCATTCAGTTCAGTCGCTCAGTCATGTCTGACTCTTTGTGACTACATGAACCACAGCACACCAGGCCTCCCTGTCCCTGGACTCCCAGAGTCCACCCAAAACCATGTTCATTGAGTTGGTGATGCCATTCAACTAATTCATCCTCTGTCATCTCCTTCTCCTCCTGCCCTCAATCTTTCCCAGAATCAGGGTCTTATCCAGTGAGTCAGCTCTTCGCATCAGGTGGCCAAAGTATTGGAGTTTCAGATTCAACATCAGTCTTTCCAATGAACACCCAGGACTGATCTCCTTTAGGATGGACTGGTTGGATCTCCTTGCAGTCCAGGGGACTCTCAAGAGTCTTCTCCAACACCACAGTTCAAAAGCATCAATTCTTTGGCACTCAGCTTTCTTCACAGTCCAACTCTCACATCCATACATGACCACTGGAAAAACCATAGCCTTGACTAGACGGACTTTTGTTGGCAAAATAATGTCTCTGCTTTTTAATATGTTATCTAGGTTGGTCATAACTTTCCTTCCAAGGAGTAAGTGTCTTTTAATTTCATGGCTGCAGTCACCATCTGCAGTGATCTTGGAGCCCCCAAAATAAATTCTGACACTGTTTCCACTGTCTCCCCATCTATTTCCCATGAGGTGATGGGACCAGATGCCATGGTCTTAGTTTTCTGAATGTTAAGCTTTAAGCCAAATTTTTCACTCTCTTTAACTTTCATCAAGAGGCTTTTTAGTTCCTCTTCACTCTCTGCCATTTGTAGACATTCAGCATGTATCAATTTATCAATTTGAAGCATTGAAACATTCCTGTCATCTTATGGCTTTGGGTCCAAATAAGCAGGTCTTGGCTTCCTCTCTCTGGGGGGGGGGGGGGGGGGGGGGCGGGGCTGTTTCTCCTGATTTTGCTGTGGTGGTTTGCCTTGCTACCTCAGTTCTCTAATAGGTACAAGAAAGCCATTGATCTTCAATTTTTTTTCTGCTTTTTCTGCTAATACAGATGTGAGTGATTACTTCTCCGATCTTTACATGTTGAATTAAAACTGAAAATCCTCCAGGTGTGCTCTGAACCTAATTCTTAACCCTTCAAATACTTACATTTATATTCATGTATCTTGATTCTGGTTTTATGTCTGTTACATAGAAGCATGCTTGACATATTTCAAGCACATGGCAAATATGTATTCAAGGAAGGAATAAATAAATTTATAAATAAATGAAGGTAAAAGTAGTGCATGGTGACTTCAATATAGCGTTTTTTGTTGAGAAACTCCTGAGAATGTAGTTAAAGGAGATAGGAAAAAGTCTGTATCCATATTGACATCTCTTTGGCTTATTGTTTACTAACACACCAAAGATCCTCAGGGAAACTATGCCTTTGAATTTGAATGTCTTGGAGAGATTTGCTTAGTCTTTAGGATATTTCCTGGAAATAACCATAATCACTTGCTGGGATAAATAGTTGTTTAATTTAGTATTATGCTGTATTATTATTAACTTAAAATATAGTGAATATAACGCATAAAGGAGATATTTTGATAGTCTATAATTTGCTGATCTGAGCTACAAATGGCTAATCACAAAATATCCACATGTGTTAAATTTATTTTAAAAATTATCTATTTCACTGTGACTCCATGTAAGGAAAAAAAAATTGAGTTCTTCATTCTTCAACAGAAATATAAGGAATGTGAACATTAACAGCATTTTTTTTTTTTGCCTAAGTAATTCTATTTACTTACAGTTAAGGGTAACAGTTTGTAAGTTTCAGTATATTTTGCAAGCTGATATTTAAATCCACATATTATTGAAAATAAATTAAAAAATTCTAAGAATACTTTATTGTCAGGAAGCATTTAACAGGAGGCTTCCTGTGTGCTGTTTTGGATCTGTCAGGAATCCTCTGGTCCTTATTAATTCCTGAACATTCAGGAATTAAGAGGAGAGGCATGCCTTTCCCGGGGCTGAGGAATCCAGGCATGCCCTTCGTTACTTTTGCAATATGGTAATAAGAACCCTCTTCCTTTTTATGAACCATACGGTAAAAGTGATTGTTTATGAGTCTCTCTCTGATAAGGATCACCTTATGTTTTTTAAGTCTGGAATTTTAATCATTATATTTGCTGAGAATAACTACCTTGTAAAACAGTATATATGCCCACACCATGTTGATTAAAACACATTTGCTCCATCAGAGCTTCATTCCCCATGTCTTTCTTTCTTTCTTTCTTTCTTAGTTTCTTTCTTTCTTTCTCTTTCTCTCTCTCTCTTTATCTCTCTCTATCTCTCTATTTCTGGCTGATTCTCTGGACCATGAAAGCCAGCTGCGTAAGCCAGGGAATTTTATTTTAATTGTAGGTGGTCTGAAATTGATTTATTAAATGTCACCATTTTTAAGTAAGTTTTATCATGATTTTGAAAGGAGGGAATTTCCTTTCACTTTTTAATGTAAATACAAATAAGATTAATAAACTTTCTATATATTGTATACATATATAACATAAATAAACACAGTTTCAATGTATATCGAGTGTTATGGAGCAAAAGGAAAACTAGGTCCAGTTTAATTCTGACTTGGGATGATAGATTTGTTTCTGACTCAAGTGACTATTGCCGTTACAATACAGTTAGTTTCCTCAGAAATTATCCTTTAGATTTTGGAAAACATGTCTGAATACTAGGAAGATGTTATTATATTTTGGTACTAATAGCCAGAATCTCCAGAGCCTTAAATATTCCCTGGAGAAAACTTTATATTTCATAATGTCTCTGGTAAATTTTTATTAATTCATGAGTTTTCATTCTTATGTAGCTTTGTTGACACTATTTATCCTACTTTAAAGGCTTTATTCTGCTTCTTACTCTGTCTCCAATGCCCAACTGAGGATCCATCCTCTCTTTCAACATTCTCTCTTGTTCATCTCCCCAACAGTCCCAAGCCCCAGATAAATCTTCTCTCCTAGTCTCCAATGCCATATAGTAAACATGAGTTTTATTTACTCTTAAATTCATGGAGCATTGTACACTGCTACATGCACACATGCATCCTCTCACCTCAAAACATTGGTAAACTGCAATTCTCTCTTGGACAGTGTCTTATACCTTTACAATGTACAACAGTGCATTCTCCATAGACCTATAAAAATTGGTTAATTAATGTCTGTTATTGATGGTGAAGTCACCAA
This sequence comes from Hydropotes inermis, assembly GCA_020226075.1. Taxonomy (NCBI): domain Eukaryota; kingdom Metazoa; phylum Chordata; class Mammalia; order Artiodactyla; family Cervidae; genus Hydropotes; species Hydropotes inermis. Next base: position 242,604 of record CM035276.1, on the reverse strand, counting down.
AGAAGCATAACTGATAATGAAGTCATCAAAGCAGAGGCTTCCTCTCAAGGGATGACATATTTATACCCAGGAGGATTCATGACATTTAACTTAGTAAGAGCTTTTAAAATTCTCAGCCACATAATCAACTGCATCTGATGTGACTTGACTTTTGATTTACCATATTTTCACGGCAGTCAGTATTATTTGTAAGTGTCTGAAACTTTGCTCAGACACCGATCATTACAGTAAAATTTACTAAAGCTTCTCTTTTTTATTCACCTCAGTAAAGGTAAATGACATATTTGCTGCCTTGATCTATAGATCAGTTTAAAAGCCAAGAGGTAAATAGAATTCTTATCTGAAGAGAAATTCACTCTTAATGGTAGGTCTTTGTCTTTATTATCTTTCCTTTCTGCTTTGCCTCTATTCTCCTTTTTCTCTTCCTTTTATTCTTCTACCCTATTTCATTTTCCCTCATGCTGAACCCTTACTAATTTTGCATATTACTTTATTTTTCTTTTCCAATTTTCAGAACTATAATCTGAAGAAACATTAAGTCTGGTTAATTTTGTTCAAGTCAGTTTCTCTATGTAATCAGGTAAATTTAATATTGGAATGAGTGAGTGAGTGAAGTCGCTTAGTCATGGCCGACTCTTTGCGACCCCATGGACTGTGGCCTATCAGGCTCCCCCATCCATGGGATTTTCCAAGCAAGAATACTGGACTGGATTGCCATTTCCTCCTCCATAATATTGGAATAGGACATGGTAAAAGAGAAGAGTGACAGAAAAAGAGAAGTGATGGAAACAGGGACAAAATTCATTGCACTAATTTACCAAAAAAAAAAAAAAAATCAGAAAGAACTGTAGAAGAGGTTTAGTTAGTTGAGTAGATTGGCAAAAGGCCAAACTGAAGAGGTATGGACATTATTATACTGAATTATTTCCACTATGTATCTTAAGTCTAAAGCTGAGTTTCTGTTTTCAACAATCATGCACATTTATAAACCATTTGCTTCTTGCTTCTCTGTTGCCCTCACTGTCAGCTTCTTGAGGCAATGCTGTTTATGTAATCATCAGCAAGACTGAGTGTAAGCTAATATAATGTTCTCATACTTAACATATTAAGAAAAAATAAATCAATTTTTTTCACATACATGTTCATCTCTTCACTTCATTATCATAAATATAACTAAACCAGAATATAAAAATGACATAAGGCACTCTTTTTTTTTTGCATTTTATAATAAAGCTTTTTATTTTAAAGGAAACATTTTTATCATATGTATAGCTTGAATGTAGAATATTTAAGTTTTTACTGTACTTTGACCTCTCTCAATCCTTTTTTTCTTTTCTTTTTAATTTTTTTTTCTTTTTTTTTTTTTTAATGTATTCCCCATCCCGATCCCCCCTCCCACCTCCCTTTCCACGCCATCTCTCTGGGTCTTCCCAGTGCACCAGGTCCGAGCACTTATCTCATGCATCCAACCTGGGCTGGTGATCTGTTTCACCCTAGATAACATACATGTTTCGATGCTGTTCTCTTGAAACATCTCACCCTCGCCTTCCCCCACAGAGTCCAAAAGTCTGTTCTGTACATCTGTGTCTCTTTTTCTGTTTTGCATATAGGGTTATCATTACCATCTTTCTAAATTCCATATATATGTGTTAGTATACTGTAATGGTCTCTATCTTTCTGACTTACTTCACTCTGTATAATGGGCTCCAGTTTCATCCATCTCATTAGAACTGATACAAATGAATTCTTTTTAATGGTTGAGTAGTATTCCATGCTGTATATGACCACAGCTTCCTTATCCATTCTCCTGCTGATGGGCATCTAGGTTGCTTCCTTGTCCTGGCTATGATAAATAGTGCTGCGATGAACATTGGGGTGCACGTGTCTCTTTCAGATCTCGTTTCCTTGGTGTGTATGCCCAGAAGTGGGATTGCTGGCTCATATGGAAGTTCTATTTCCAGTTTTTTAAGAAATCTCCACACTGTTTTCCATAGTGGCTGTACTAGTTTGCATTCCCACCAACAGTGTAAGAGGGTTCCCTTTTCTCCACACCCTCTCCAGCATTTATTGCTTGTAGACTTTTGGATAGCAGCCATCCTGATTGGCGTGTAATGGTACCTCATTGTGGTTTTGATTTGCATTTCTCTGATAATGAGTGATGTTGAGCATCTTTTCATGTGTTTTCTAGCCATCTGTATGTCTTCCTTGGAGAAATGTCTGTTTAGTTCTTTGGCCCATTTTTTGATTGGGTCGTTTATTTTTCTGGAGTTGAGCTGGACGAGTTGCATGTATATTTTTGAGATTAATCCTTTGTTGCTTCGTTTGCTATTATTTTTTCCCAATCTGAGGGCTGTCTTTTCACCTTGCTTATAGTTTCCTTTGTTGTGCAAAAGCTTTTAAGTTTCATTAGGTCCCATTTGTTTATTTTTGCTTTTGTTTCTAATATTCTGGGATGTGGGTCATAGAGGATCCTGCTGTGATTTATGTCGGAGAGTGTTTTGCCTATGTTCTCCTCTAGGAGTTTTATAGTTTCTGGTCTTACATTTAGATCTTTAATCCATTTTGAGTTTATTTTTGTGTATAGTGTTAGAAAGTGTTCTAGTTTCATTCTTTTACAAGTGGTTGACCAGTTTTCCCAGCACCACTTGTTAAAGAGGCTGTCCTTTTTCCATTGTATATCCTTGCCTCCTTTGTTGAAGATAAGGTTACCATAGGTTCATGGATTTATCTCTGGGCTTTCTATTCTGTTCCATTGATCTATATTTCTGCCTTTGAAGGCACTCTTTTATTTCATCAGATTTGTTCAACATATTTTCTTTTACTCAAAAGTAAAGTAACAGCTTTCGCTAGTTTATCTTACATTAATCATATCGAAAAGTACTCCTTTAGCAATTAGTAATGTTTTGGTATTGTTATCTTCATGTTTTCTGGTCCCTTTGCATAATTTTTTCTCAATATTTTCACCAGACTAGAAGCAGATCAGGAGGCAACAATGGAAAACCATACATCAGTGACAGTGTTTATCTTAGTAGGATTGAGATAGGACCCCAAACTGAAGATTATGCTATTTATCTTCCTGCTTCTCAACTATTTGTTAAGCATCTTAGGCAACTTGACTATCATCACCCTCACTTTGCTTGATTCTCATCTCAAGACTACTATGTATTTCTTTCTTCGAAATCATTTCCTATACAACAGTTTGTATTCCCAAACTGCCTGTTAGCATGGCAACGGGTGACAAAACCATCACCTGTAACTGTTGTGCAGCTCAGTTGTTTTTTGCTTTCCTTCTTGGTGCATCTGAATTTTGTCTCCTGGCTGCCATGTCCTATGATCGTTATGTTGCCATCTGTAAGCCCTTGCATTACACAACCACCATGAGCAACAGAATCTGTATCCAGCTGGTCCTTAGCTCTTGGATGGCTGGTTTCCTCACCATTTTTTCAGGACTCATTTTAGGCTTAACCTCGGATTTCTGTAATGCCAATGTCATTGATCATTTCTACTGTGACACTGCTCCTCTCCTTCAAATCTCCTGTACATATGCACATTTGTTTGAGATGCTGAGTTTCATCCTAGCCCTGATGACTCTACTGATCACTTTTGTATTAGTGATTCTATCATACACATATATTGCCCTGACGCTTTTATTTTATTTATTTATTTTTCCTTTATTTTTATTAGTTGGAGGTTAATTACTTTACAATATTGTAGTGGTTTTTGCCATACATTGACATGAATCAGCCATGGATTTACATGTGTTCCCCATTCTCATCCCCCCTCCCACTTCCCTCCCCATCCCATCCCTCTGGGTGATCCCAGTGCACTAGCCCTGAGCACTTGTCTCATGCATCCAACCTGGACTGGGGATCTGTTTCACATTTGATAATATACATGTTTCAGTGCTTTTCTCTCAGATCATCCCACCCTCACCTTCTCCCATAGAGTCCAAAAGTCTGTTCGTGTACCCCGATGTCCATCGCAGCACTGTTTATAATAGCCAGGACATGGAATCAACCTAGATACCCATCAGCAGACAAATGGATAAGAAAGCTAGCATACATATACACAGTGGAATATTACTCAGCCATTAAAAAGAATACATTTGAATCAGTTCTAATGAGATGGATGAAACTGGAGCCCATTATACAGAGTGAAGTAAACCAGAAAGATAAACATCAATACAGTATACTAATGCATATATATGGAATTTGTAAAGATGGTAACGATAACCCTATATACAAGGCAGAAAAAGAGACACTGATGTATAGAACAGATTTTTGCCCTGACAATTTAAAAATTCCTTCTGCCAAACAGAGAAAAAAGCCTTTTTCCACTTGTTCTTCTCACATGATTGTCATATCCCTCTCATATTTCAGCTGCATGTTTATGTAGCTGAAAATTCCTTCAGCCAAACAGAGGATCTCCTTAGTGAAGGGAGTCACAGGTCTCAATACCTCTGTTGCCCCGGTTTTGAAACCCTTTATTTATACTCTACAGAACCAGCAGGTGAAGCAAGCATTTAAAAACTTGCTACAAAGACGTCTGTTTTTATTCAAGTAAAATCATGAGTTATATGAGGGAAATTAATAATTAAGGAAAATAGTAAAGGAGGAACTTGGATTTGTTCCCAGCTTCCCTATTGTATTATTTATTATTTGTCCTTTCACTTCTTTCTGAAGTGTCATGGTATTTACATTAGCTGTTTTATGTCAATCATGTTTTCCATTTAAAAATATCAAAACTTTCTTTTTCTGTTCCATTATAAGCAGCTCAAATTTGATCCCTTCCACTCTTCTTCTTTCACTTAAGTGTAACAAATATTTGAAAGGTTATTTCAGTAAACTTAATGTATTTCTCATGGAGACTTAAAGTATTCCTACATATGTTCAGAAAATTTTGTTCTCATATTTGAGTTTCTGTAAAACCTTAATATGTTCCAAACAATGATATGATATGGCTTCTTTGAGACTGTTTATTCCTGGCTTTATGTCCTTTGCACATTTTATATTGTTTATAAATAGAGATATTAAAAGGGGGACATTGAGACTAAACTTTGTTTTTGTTTTTAGAGAAAACAGTGTTATTTTTTGACTTTAGAATTTGAAAAGAATCACTCACACTAGGCTAGTGTAATAAAAAATAATATGACATATTTCTGTTATATTTTATTCTATGTAGTTAGTAAGTATTGAGTCATATATGTGTACTATATCTAGGTAACTTTGATTAAAAATAAAATGCAGCCTAGTAAGATCATATTTAGTACCTTATCAGCTATTCCCTATTCATTCTGAAACTATGTTCCTTAGATTCTACATAATAGCATAAGTATATAACTTAAAATAATAATGTAATGATAACCAGCTTATTTTGATATATTATGTCTAATTGAAAGTATAACTATTAATTGCAAAGAGTAATGTTGATTATTAATTCATTTATACTATTGCATATATTTAGCATACACTGTTAGAAAAACAAAAGCAAAGTATAGCACATGAGTTTTTTTTTTTTACAGAATCATGTAATCCAGTTGTAAATAAGGATAATCATAACACAAACCAGAAAATCAAATAGATATATTTAATTGTACTAAGGAAAAAGCAACTGTTAGAACTATACATAGAACAACAGACTGGTTCCAAATTGGGAAAGGAGTACGTCAAGGCTGTGCATTGTCACCCTGCTTATTTAACTTATGTGAAGAATGCTTTGTGAGAAATGCCAGGCTGGATGAAGCACATGCTGAAATCAAGATTGCTGAGAGAAATATCAATAGCCTCAGGTATGCAGATGACACCACACTTATGGCAGAAAGCAAAGAAGAACTAAAGAGCCTCTTGATGAAAGTGAAAGAGGAGAGTGAAAAAGTTGGCTTAAAACTCAACATTCAGAAAGCTAAGATCACGGCATCCAGCCCAATCACTTAATGGCAAATAGATGGAGAAACAGTGGAAACAGTGGCTGACTTTAGTTTTCTGGGTTCCAAAATCACTGCAGATGGTGATTGCAGCCATGAAATTAAAAGACACTTACTCCTTTGAAGGAAAGTTATGATCAACCTGGATAGCATATTAAAAAGCAGAGACATTACTTTGCCAACAAAGGTCCATCTAGTCAAGGCTATGGTTTCCAGTGGTCAAGTATAGGTGTGAGAGTTGGACTCTAAAGAAAGCTGAGCACCAAAGAATTGATGCTTTTGAACTGTGGTGTTGGAGAAGACTCTTGAGAGTCCCTTGGACTGCAAGGAGATCCAACCATCCTAAAGGAGGGCATCCTAGGAGTCCACCCTAAAAGAGATCATTCCTGGGTGTTCATTGGAAGGACTGATGCTGACGCTGAAGCTCCAAAACTCTGGCCACCTGATGCAAAGAGCTGACTCATTTGAAAAGACCCTGATGATGGGAAAGATTGAAGGCAGGAGGAGAAGGGGATGACAGAGGATGAGATGATTGGATGGCATCACTGACTCAGTGAACATGGATTTGGGTAGACACTGGCAGTTGGTGATGGATAGGGAGGCCTGGCAGTTCATTGGGTCTCAAAGAGTCAGACACAACTGAGTGACTGAACTGAACTGAACTGAACTTAAAGCTAATATTCATTTATGTTCCTTTGTAATACTACCAATATACTTGTACATAGTCCATTTAATTTAATGAAAAAATTGTTGTGGAGATTAACCCTTAGTGCTGATGGTCTAACTAGAGATGTTTATTTTTAAAAAAATGATTGTTATTTTAATATAATTTTCATAGAAACTAGTTGCTTAGTTTGTATTTGAGAATTGGTAGCATTTACAAGTATTTAGATTTGAGATGAAAATCTATTATTTTACTAGACTATTTTAAAAATTAATAATAAAACATTAATAGTTTTTGGTGTTTCCATATATAAAAAGACACCTTCCAGTAACTTGGGATACTTCTGAAGCTTATTGAAAGCTGCTTGTAAATAATTATTAAATAAAGAAAACAATGGTAGTCAATATAATTTTTCATATTATCATAAATGTAGATGTATAGTTACATATCTATATCTTCTATCAAGGAAATCAAGATGAATAAGCCAATGTTTTTTAAAGGATTTTTAAATTCTTAGTCATAAAGTGAGTGGAATTTGGGGAACTCAAGTCAGTTTGTGTGTCATGACCAAAATTTGAAAATATTAAATAGAATAAAAAAGGTTTTCCCAGGTACACATCATTTTCAAGATTTTTTTCTAGAAGTGTTTGTGCATTTGACTATAATATATTTTTCATTTCCTTTTTAAAATTAACTATGGGTTTTGATTTGAATAGAATATGTTTGAAAAATGCTGTTTTATTACAGACCAGAAAAAATACATAGCCAGGGAGAACAATATATATAGTATATAAGTGACAGGACAATATTACAGATTTCAGTACAACCATTTAAGGAAGTATATCTTAAAAGACATGTGTCAGGAATATGATTTCAGGAATAACATTTTAAAAATTTATTATCACTTTACTTTATCATTATTTCATTTTGAGAAAATATATCTAATGATCCTGGAACACTATTTAACTTTTTGAAATTTTAAGAGCACAGAATGTGAAAAAACATGTAACATGTTGGGACAATCTTATAAAAGTAAAACCTAAGTCTCTCTCCGTGTTCTTTTTAGTTTTGATTCTGTTATGTATGAGTCAGGAAGAATTTGCTTAAAAAAACACTATCCAAGTTAAACCAGTAACTTATCATGGAGCTATTCAGACATGTTTCACATATATTTTTAAATGTCTGTCATTTATTACTTATATTGTACAGATGCTCTACAACTCAGGGTGTAGCACTTCTAAAATACAACTTCCCCATTCCTATTCTGCCCACTCCCAGGAAGATTAAAGTTATGTTATCTGTCTTCTCTGCCATTTTGCATAGTCTGTATCATATTGCATCTCTTTATATCTAATAGACCTACAACCGTTGACATCTGAATTTGAATCTCCAGGTAGTTTAATAGTGCTTTTTAAAAAAAAAAATCTGTTCTTGAACAAGTAACACAGTTTCTTCAATACAGGGTAAGCTGAGCTTCTACATAAACTATTGAAATGCTTTACCTTGAAATGCGTTCAGCTTTTCTGATGGACAGCAACCATAATATTAAAATAAGACCTCTGTTTTGTTGAGAATTCAATAAAGACATTGGTAGGGGTTTTATATATAATTCTAGAAACAATGGTATGGTATAATAATTAGAATTTTACATAAGAGCAAAATGATAGTTCAGTAAGTATAAGATAAGATCATTTTGAAGGGGACAGAGCTAAGAAATAGAATCATGCATGTCAATGTATGGCAAAAACCACCATGATATTGTAAAGTAATTAGCCTCCAATTTAAATAAATAAATTAGTTTAAAAAATAAATAAAATAAAAGATGTTGATGATGGGAAAAAATAGGATCATGAAAACAAATTTAGAAAGACTTTAGTTTTCAGTACTCCTTTTGAGGGGTACTGAATTATGTAATGATTAGTAAGTGATTACTAGTAGTAATGATTAGAGGTAGTGATTAGTGAAAGTCGCTCAGTCATATCCAGCTCTTTGTGACCCCATGGGTCATACTCCATGGAACTCTCCAGGCCAGAATACTGGACTGACTGAGCCACCAGGGAAGCCCAGTGATTAGTAAGAGGAGAAGTATAATACATGGGGGTGGATCAAGAAAAGTGGGGAAATAATACTAAAATTATTTTCCACAGATGCTTAAGTTCAGACCTTAGAGAAAACAGTTAAATAAGTAGCAGCTTCCCAGGTAGCCCAGTGCTAAAAGAATCCACTTGCTAAGCAGGAAACGTGGGTTCAAACCCCGAGTTGGGAAAATCCCCTGGAGAAGGAAATGAGAACCCACTCTAGTACTCTTGCCTGGTAAATCCCACGGACAGAGGAGCCTGGCGGGCTACCACTACATGAGGTCACAAAGAGTTGGACATGACTTAGAGACTAAACAAGGACATCATAGAAATACTAGATATAGAGTATCTGTAATAGAAAATCAAACTCTTAAAAATAATATTAAAGTAATATGACTAGTAAAATTGATATAGAACTCAGTAAATTTCAACCATTTTAGCTTCCATGATTTCTCAGTTAAAACATATTAGAAATGTCTGCGTGACAAATCTAACCAGTTTATAAATGGCAAAATATTCAAGTGTAAAAAAAGAAAAAAAAAACAGTAGGACTAAAGAGTTAGAGGAAATGTAGATATTTCCACAAATAATACAGTAAGGGCCATAAGAAGTTATTGAAGATTGCTGCCTCTTGGAGAAATAACCAACATATTAATGACAAAAAATACATAACCCAGAGGTCTTATTTTGTACAAACCTACTTCTTATGGTTTGTACAACAATAAATGAGTTGAAAGAATTACAAATTATAAATAGTACACATATTTTCCCATTTATCATAAGGAAGATGATAAAGGAAATTGTTTTTGGTTTTTGTTTCACTCAGTTTTCTTAAAGTTCTGTCCTTTTATATGATACAGATTTTGAAAGCATAAGCTCATTACTTGGACTAAAGATAAAACAATAAAATAAATATATCTGGAGGTTAATATATTTAACAAAAAACAAGATGCTTATTAAAAATAATAAATGAGATTTTCTGTGTTAAATAAATGAATGCTGTTTGGGGGTTATAAGGGCTGTAAGTTAAATTTAGATACTGGATGGAAAAATGAAATGTGAAAAGTATGAAGTGAAGTGAAAGTTGCTTAGTCTTGTCTGGCTCTTTGCAACGCCATGGATTATGCACTGCATGGAATTCTCCAGGACAGAATACTGGAGTGAGTGGCTGTTCCCTTCTCCAGGGGATCTTCTCAACCCAGGGCTCAAACCCAGGTCCCCCGCATTGCAGGCGGATGGTTTACCAACTGAGCCACCAGGGGAGACCATGAAAAGTTTAGTATGTGTAGAAATAACATGGATTTAAAAGCCTATTGTTGAGAGGAGCCCTTTGGACCATAGATTATAGTTGACTTTAATATTTCAAATGTATTTCAGTCATTTTTTCTTAGATATCACTATGTGACTAACATATTCTTTAAAATAACTCTTTAAAATATTCATAGAGTAAGGAATAAAATTGTAAACCATAAGGTAATTTATGTATTGGCAACTAGAACTGTACAAGTTCCTAAAGAGGGTAATATCTGTTAGAATATAGCGATATCTAGGTCTGTCTGTTATATGACTTCAGCTATTATGTGACATTTTATGCAGGGAAAAATACTTCCTCATGGTTAAATTTCTGTAAATATGCCTTTCTTTGGCTGTCAACCTCAAAGGAAAAAAAAATACCACTGCTATTGCCAACTTAACCATCTTTATTGTGTAGTTTTGCTAAGATTCACAAAAGGGAAATAAGAATAAATCTTGGAAATAGAGTTCATTTGACTTAGACTGATATCTTAATTTTACTGAAAATTGTTATTTTCCTGTTTCTGTTTCACAAGTAGGTGGTTGAGAATGAATTCTTGGCATAAATCACGAATTTATTCTCTTTTGTTGAATCCCTACCTAAAAGTTTTAATGTAATTTTTCTTCCAAAATTTCTCTTTTCGGAATATATATTCCTAAAGTTTTATAACTACTGTGATGAATACTAAACAATTTCCTAGAGTGTAGCTAATTAATTTTTCCCACTTTTGGGGATCTTCTGAATTTTATGTTCCTGTGTCCTATGACAGACCTTTGTTGAGGCTATGCTTTTTCCAGTAGCCATGTATGGATGGGAGAGTTGGACTATAAAGAAAGCTGAGTGCCAAAGAATTGATGCTTTTGAACTGTGATGTTGGAGAAGACTCTTGAAAGTCCCTTGGACTGCAAGGAGATCCAACCAGTCCATTCTAAAGGAAATCAGTCCTGGGTGTTCATTGGAAGGACTGACGTTGAAGCTGAAACTCCAATACTTTGGCCACCTCATGTGAAGAGTTGACTCATTTGAAAAGACCCTGATGTAGGGAAAGATTGAGGGCAGGAGGAGAAGGGCATGACAGGATGAGATGGTTGGATGGCATCACTGACTCAATGGATATGGCTTTGGGTAGACTCCAGGAGTTGGTGATGGACAGGGAAGCCTAGTGTGCTGCAGTTCATGGGGTCGGACATGACTGAGCAACTGAACTGAACTGAACTGATGTCTTATGACTACTCTGTTGTGCTTCAGATCATTTCATCACCTGATCATTATGCACAGTAAAATGTGGTATTAGCTTGTACTTGACTCCTGAGTACTGGATTACTAAATTAATCTTTTGATAGTTTGAGCACAGATCATAATTACTTTGATGGTATTTGGGGATCCAATTTTTCCTGTAGTATTGGGTTGGTCAAACATTTCATTCAGATTTTTCTATTGGATGTAACATCTCAGAAATAGAGACATATCCAGCCAAAATTTCAGAATCAATTATTTTGGAACTCTGGATACAAACAAATGCTTACAACAATGAAGCAAGAGTTGAATAAAGGAAAATAAACTGAAAACCATAGGAGAGGTTTGCAGCATTTTTCTTTTCCTTTGTCCAGCCCCCTCACTGTGTTTGTATTGGTCCTGATGGTGACAGCCCTGTGTTCACTGTGTGGGACCTTGTTTACTAAGTCTATGTAAAGTAGAACAGGCCTTATTCTCACTTTCTGCATTTTATGATTTTAATAGCTTAACTAATGTGTGGCTCGCTATGATTTTCCTTATTCTAAATAACATTCATGTATTTTTCTAATTCCATATTTATAAATTTTGCACTCATGATTTTTTTATTGCTGCCTTAAAGAATGGCACTCCAATATTAGAAAGTTCAAATATCCCCCAAACATGTAACTACACTTGGAAGGAGGAGAAAGGTAAAAGTACTCTTCATGTATATAGGAAACAGGTATTTCAATACAAGAGTTGTGCATCGAAACTAGAAACAATCCATACTGACATGGCTGGGAGCAAAACGTGTTCCAGAACAGATGATGCTGAGGAAAGACAAAATGAAGATGGAAGCTTACCTAATGTATTTGTTATTTTTGAGGATATAACTGCACTTCTGGATTCTAGCCTGAGTCGGGAATACTGAAAAGTATGTAAATACTTATGCAAATATTTTAATGGAAATTGATCCCTATGGATACAAAATATTGTTAAATAGAGAAAAAGCATGTAGACAAAGATGTTGCTCAGCTTGAAAAATAATTTCATTGTCAAAATACTGTAAATTAAAATAAAACTGATGACCATTATAAAAGTATGAAAAATATAATAAAATGAGAAATATTAATAGAAATGATTTTGTGGTGGTGATTAAATCTTTAGGTTGTGTCAGATTCTTTGCAACCCCATGAACTAGAGCCCACCAGGCTCCTCTGTCCATGGGATTACCCAGGTTAGAATACTGAGAAGTCTCCTCTGTCTCCTGCATTGAAAGTAGATTATTTACCCACTGAGCCACTGGGGAAGCCAACAAGAATACTGGCATGGGTTTCCATCTCCTTCTCCAGGGCATGTTCCCAACTCAGGGGAGGAGTAAAGGATATAAGAAAATAAATAACCAATTTTTCTTACCTGAAGTCCAATAGCCTAGACTGGAAATGTTATTTAAGAGATACTAGTATATATCAAAGGGGACAAAAACTAACACTGAAAGTCTCCGGAGAACAAGACTTAACGGGAGGTGAGGGATGAAGTAGGAGGCTACTAATATTCATTGGCAGAGTTCCAGAATTTTTCACTTTTTGAACTTTGCTTATGTATATCTTTAGTTTTATGAAAAAGCAATTTTATTAAAGTAGTATTTCAGGTTGAAAAAATAACACAATAATTGAACCACTTTTAAAATATTTAAAACTTTTTTTTATTTATTTGGCTATACCAAGTCTTAGTTATGGCACATGGGATCTTTGATTTTTGTTGCAGCATGCAAACACTTGGTTGCAGCATGTGAACTTACTTTTTTTTTTTCTTTTGAAGCATAGGTCATTACAGAGTATTGAGTAGAATTCCCTGTGCCATCTCCTCTAAATTACCCCCCCCCCTCATTCTTACTGCCCAGACTTGCTATTGCTATGCTTGGTCATATTTAGTGAATTTGCCTTATTTCTTGTTCTATTTTTGCCTTATTTCTTGTTCTATTTTTGTCAAAATTTTAGAATAAACTTCACCAGCTCTCCTATCAAAATAATTCTATTTTTAATTCATCACATATATTTATTCAGTTTCTACTTAGAACCAGGGTTATTCCAGATCCTAAAACTATATGGATGAAAAATAGACAAGATTATGCTATGATGCAACTGGAATTTTGTAGGAGAACCAGATTAAAAAAGTGAAGATATGATATGATATGATATGAAGAAATAAATATTGACAGAATTATAAACAATAAAAGTCTTTACATAAAATCCATCAGAAAAGAAATGTCTCCTCATAAATGGTTACCTCGCAAATTGACTTTTTTATGGAGATATATTGGGTTGGCCAAAAAGTTTTTTCAGGCTTTTCCATGAAAATGTTAAGGAAAAATCTGAACGAACTTTTTGGCCAACCCAAAATAATCTGAGGTCTGGAGTTTGGTGATGGAGTGAGAGTGGAGATACGGAGAGAGGTGACAAAGAGCTTGAGAATGAAATATAATAAGAAAAGAGTGGAAGAGCATGAAGATAGGACAGGAAGTTATACCAAGGATTCTTTGCTGGCCCCTGGTACCTTGGCATTCAATTAGGTTTCAGGACATAATTTTAGCAAAGATGTGGCATAATATGAATTAAATTTTAGAGAACATATTTTTATCTTTTCTGTAGAAAATGGATTGGATGAGGGAAGGAAGCAACGATTATTTAGAAGTCTCCTACAGGATGTTACTAAGACTAGATGGAAGGTAATTATTTATTGGATTAGAATGGTGGCAGTTCTAGCAGACACTGTCTTCTAATTACATAACGTTTCCTGCTGGACTGAAAATAGATAGGTGTCTTTCATTTTTCTTTTCTTTTTTGTTTAATGTATATTTGTCATGAACATGTAGGATAACAGTATTTTTTTTTAATTCCTATGGTTTGCACCTTATGAAAGTGAAAAGTGAAAGTGTAGTCCCTCAGTCGTATCCAACTGTTTGCAACCTCATGGGATGTAGCCCACCAGGCTCCTCTGTCCATGGGATTCTCCAGGCAAGAATACTGGAGTGGCTTGCCATTCCCTTCTCCAGGAGATCTTCCCAACCCAGGGACTGAACCCTTGTCTTCCACATTGCAGGTAGATTCTTTACCATCTGAGCCACCAGTGAAGCCCTCTTACAGCTTATAGCTGCTTTGAAAAAAATTTTTAAATAAATAAATAAATAAATTTTGTTTTGTTCTATATGGAGCTTATGGATTACAATTTCTCCATTCAGTCATTTTTCATATAGTTTTAACATCTTGTGCAGTATTCTCCAGGGAAAACTTTCCTTTAAAATTAATATTTTAAATCAGTTAATCCTCTTGAGACACACGACATACTGCTTAAAAAAGGATGACACCTATAATCTTAAAACTACTAAATAAGCAACTGGGCTTTCCATGTAAGACAGAACCATTTCAAAATAAAAAGGAGCCTGAAATCTCCTTTTATTCATTTTTTTTCTAAATTGCTTTTTAAAAAAAGAAAAAAAAAAACTACTTGTTTTCCTCTAATATTGAAAAATATGCTCCAAGTTAAATGAAACATAAATTGGAGAATATTTTCTATTTTTAAAAAAGGAGAAGAAATGAAACTAATGAGTTTCTTACTTTGACAAAATCCTTGAATTTACACATCTGAGCATGTATTACTGAAGCTAAGATTGTTTGCATAAAAATGCAAAATAAAAATATGGGTTAAAGCAAAATATAAAAACATAGTGGATAGGCAACATTAGAAATTGCCTCTATCCTGGAACTCCTGTCAAAAGAAGAAAGTTAAGAATGAAATTGCTACTAAAAACATTAAAGTTTGGGGAAAAAGTCTGTTTTTATTTTAATTATAATAATTTTATTGCATGAAACTGGAAGAAATAGTCGACCCCTGTTTATCAGTTGAAATAGGATGCTATGCAGTTAGAAATATTTTTCTTCCAGACAGTAAACATTAAATTGATTACTTTAAAATTTACACTGAAGTAATCAATTGTTTTATTGCAATAAGAAATCTTTGAACCTTTCATTTCCTAGAATCTGGCTTTCAATAGATATCCTTCTCAGCATCAAACAGAATCTCAGAAATGCTCTTTATTAAATGAGTGTTTTGTTTACCTCAGATAATAATAAATGCATATTCCTTTAGTACACAGAGCCAGTGTAAATAATGTGGTTTATGACACTGGACTGAACTTGGGAAATTATTTTTTTTTTTAACTTATCAAGCAGTAATATTGAATTTAATAGAATTGGAGCCTTTCAAGAACTGTCTAATTTTAATATTATAAGAGATTCTCTTTTCTTGTACCTGTAAATTGTCAAAGCAGTTACAGAAGACCTTGGGACTATGTGCTTGTGCTTGGTCACTCAGTTGTGACCGACTCTTTGCAGCCGCATGGTCTGTAGCCCACCAGGCTCCTCTGTCCATGGGGATTCTTCAGGCAAGAACACTGGAGTGGGTTGCCATGCCCTCCTCCAGGGGATCTTCCCCACCCAGGGATTTAACCCAGGTCTCCTGCATTGCAGGCAGATTCTTTACCAGCTGAGCTACCGGGGAAGTCTCCCTGGCACTGTAATAGAGTTTAAAAACAATGGCTATTTTACTTTTACCAAGAAAGAATTTATTTGAGAAACTAGGGAGAAAATAGTGCTGTCAAGTAGTTCAGAATACTTGTTTAGAATGTTGTAATTTAAGGTTAGGGTAATGTGTGTGCCTAGTTTCTTAGCTGTGTCAATTCTTTGCGACTCCATGGACTGTAGCTGCCGGGCTCCTCTGTACATGGGATTCCCCAGGAAGGATACTGGAGTGGGTTGCCATTTGCTTCTCCAGAAGGTCTTCCTGACCTAGACATGAAACCTTGAAGAAGATTAAAAAATAAGAAAACAAGATGTTCAACAGGGTTTCAAATTGTCATGTATTGAACCAGAAAGAAATGAGGTTAGAGGTAAATAAGTAAGAAGTGGCTCCCATAGTGACAGGGGGAGACACATCGAGCAGTGATGTACCAGGCATGTCTAGATAATCTTTTATTGTTTGAAATACCTTATTCTAGAACCCTGCTTATTACTGCAGATATTTAGTAAAGTGTGCTATATAACACACTCCATGCAGGATGATATACTTTGTATCTGCTTGAGTGAATATTGGAAAAAAGAGCAAAACCAGATTAAGTAAGATGAGAGTAAATTCAAATCTTCAGGAAAAGTGGGAAAAGCAGAACTAAAAGTGGTCATGAGGATTTAAATATTTAAATCTATAGAAGTTTGGTAAAAGTAATTCCCACTTTATATAAGGTAGGGATATTCAGGTCAGGTTAGAAGGAAACAGCAACCCACTCCAGTATTCTTGCCTGGAGAATCCCAGGGACAGGGGAGCCTGGTGGACTGTCCTCTACGGGGTCGCAAAGGGTCGGACACGACTGAAGCGACCAAGCAGCAGCAGCAGCAGTAGCAGCAGCACGTTAATTTTTAAAGGCAGTTACCTCAGGTGAAATGTGACTTCCAGAATTTTAAAGTTTACTTAAACTGCAATGAATACAAAAAGAGATGTTTGGAAGAGTAGAATTAATCATCACTCTGTAAAAGGAAGATAATGACACTTAACTTTTCTTAAGAAAATGGCTTTCTGAAGATCTTTGGAGGCTCTGTGTAGCTTTAGAATCTGTGACCAAAGAAGATAGTTTCATTACTTTGTGTTTTCATCAGCATAAACATAAGTGATTCTTTTAATAAAGAAAGAGGAAGAAAATTATGTAAATAATTTAATGTATACTAAATAGATTAGAAACTTTAAAAAATACAGACAATACAAGTTAAATACTATTTTTTCTCTTTGTTTCTATTTTTATTTGACTATCAATGTACTGTGTTTTCCTTTGGGAACACATGAATTTATGACACTTGAGAAAACAAACAAAAAACCTCAAGGATTGAATTCAGTGAAATTTTGAATAACAATTATATAAGCAAATTTTTAAAATTATTTTTAATTAATTTTATTTTACAACATTGTATTGATTATATGAGCAAATTTTTATAGGCTATTATTCCTTTTTGATTCTTCTTTCTTTCTTTTTTTTTAAAAATAGAAATCAGCAATAAGAAATCACACAACACTAACAACCTTTATTCTTCTTGGACTAAGCAACGATCTTCTTGGATTAAGCACAATTACAGGTGCTTATTTGTCTTCTCATTTTTTTCACATACTTGTTGAGCGTCACTGGAAATCTAATCATGATCACACTTACCCTGCTAGATTCACACCTCAAGACACCCATATATTTTTTTCTTCGAAATTTCTCATTTTTAGAAATCTCATTCACAACTGTCTGCATCCCCAAATTTCTTGTCTGTATGGCAACAGGTGATGAGACCATTTCTTACAACAATTGTGCAGCACAGCTGTTTTTTACTATTCTCTTGGGTGCAACCGAATTTTGTCTTCTGGCTGCCATGTCCTATGAATATTCAGGGCTGATTTCCTTTAGGGTTGACAGGTTTGAGCTCCTTGCTGACCAAGGGACTCTCAAGAATCTTCTCCAACAATATAGTTTGAAAGCATCAGTTCTTTGGCACTCAGCCTTCTTTATGATTCAGCATTCATATCCATACATGACTACTGGAAAAATTATAGCTTTGACTATATGGATTTTTGTTAGCAAAGTGATGTCTCTGTCTAGGTTTCTCTTAGCTTTTCTTCCAAGGAGCAAGTGTCTTAATTTAATGGCTGCACTCACCTTCCACAGTCATTTTGGAGCCTGAGAAAATAAAGTCTGCTACTGCTTCCACTTTTTCCCTAACTGTTTGCTATGAAGTGATGGGCCCCAATGCCATAATCTTAGTTATTTGAATGTTGAGTTTTAAGTCAGCTTTTTCATTCTTTTCTTTCACTTACATCAAAAGGCTCTTTAGTTCCTCTTTGTTTTCTGCCATGAAAGTGATATCATCTGCATATCTGAGGTTGCTGACATTTCTCCTGGAAATATTGATTCCAGCTTGTTAGTCATCCAATGCAGCATTTCATATGATGTACTCTGCATATAAGTTTAAAAAAAAAAAAAACAGTGACAATAAATATCCATGGCATTCTCCTTTTTGAAGTTAAAACCAGTCCATTGCTCCATATACAGTTCTGAATGTTTCTTCTTGAACTGCATACAGGTTTCTCAGGAGGCAGCTATTCCATTCCAGGGGATCTGGTCTTCCATCTCTAAGAATTTTCCATAGTTTGTTGTGATCCACACAGTCAAAGGCTTTAGCATAGTCAGTGAAGCAAAAATTGATGTTTTTCTGGAATTGTCTTGTTTTTTCTATGATCCAGTGTATGTTGGCAATTTAATCCCTGGTTCCTCTGCCTTTTCTAAATCCAGCTTGCACATCTGGAATTCTCAGTTCAAGTACTTTTAAAGCCTTTTTTGAAGGATTTTGATCATAATCTTGCAAGCATGTGAAATGAATGCAATTTTAAGCTAGTTTGGCATTGCTTTACTTTCAGATTGTAATGAAAAATGACCTTTTCCAGTCCTGTGACCACTGCTGAATTTTCCAAATTTGCTGGTATAATGAGTGCAGCACTTTAACAGCATCATCTTTTAGGACTTGAAATAACTCAGCTGGAATTCCATTACCTCCACTAGTTTTGTTTGCAGTAATGCTTCCTAAGACCTACTTGAACCACACACAGGATGTCTGGGTCTAGGTGAGTGATCACATGATCATGGCTATCTGAGTCATTAAGAGCTTTTTTATACAGTTCTTCTGTATATTCTTACTGCCTCTTGTTAATATCTTCTGTTTCCATTAGGTCTTTGTCATTTTTTGTCATTTATTGTGCACCTCTTTGTAGTAAATGTTCCCTTGATATCTCCAATTTTCTTAAAGAGATCTCTAGTCTTTCACATTTTATAGTTTTCTTCTTATTTCTTTTTATTGTTCACTTAAGAAAGCTTTCTTATATCCCCTTGCTATTCTTTGGAACTCTGCATTTAGTTGAGTATATCTTTCCCTTTGCCTTTCACTTCTCTTCTTTACTCAGCTATTTGTAAGGCCTCCTTAAACAACTATTTTGCCTTCTTCCATTTCTTTTTCTTGGGGACGGTTTTGGTCACTGCCTCCTTTACAATGTCATGAACCTCTGTCCATAGATCTTCAGTCACCCTAACAGGTCTAATCCTGTGAATCTATTCATCCCTTCCACTGTGTAATAATAAGATATTTGATTTAGGTCATACCTGAATGGCCTAGTAGTTTTCCCTACTATATTCAATTTAAATCTGAATATTGCAATAATTGATGATCTGAGCCACAATCAGCTCCAGGTCTTGTTTTTGCTGACTGTATAGAGCCTCTCCATCTTTGGTTGCAAAGAATATAATCAATCTGATTTCAGTATTAAACATCTGGTGATGTCCATATGTAGAGTCATCTTTTGTGTTGTTGGCAGAGGGTGTTTGATATAACCAGTGTGTTCCCTTGGCAAAGCTCTGTTAGTCTTCACCCTGCTTCATTTTGTACTCCAGGGCTAAACTTGCCTGCAAGGATTAAAGGCATACATATCCATTAACTATAAGAAGGTTATAAAGGATCATGAAAGAAGATACTTGGCCATAGTAAACAAATTAAACAAATATGAAATATCAGTTCAAGTAAACAGGTTTTGAAAATATATATTTTGTATAGTATGAGAAAAATAGCATAGAATGTAAAGCAAAAAAAAAATAATTTATTTTTACCTTTAATAGTCGGGCTGTGAAAGGTTATTGCAGAGCCATGAAAGATGCCAGGATTCTTGGCTGCCAGAGGAGAGGAATTCAATCCAGGGCCAGTGATAAGGCTTGATCGCTCAGAGCTTTTGTGTAATCAAGTTTTATTAAAATATAAAAGAGATACAGAAAGCTTCTGACATAGACATCAGAAAGGGGCAGAAAGAGTGCCCCCCTGCTAGTCTTTAGCAGGAAGTTATATGCCTACTAGCAGTCTGCTAATTAGAGAAAGGAAATATCTCAAAACTCAGAGTTTCACCAGGCCTTTCACCCACATCATGCATTTTGAGACAACATTGGCACAAGATGAGTCATCCTGGGCCATAAAACGATTGACCTGAATCTTGAAGAAAGGTAAGTTTCCAAGAAAATACATAGTCTTATTAACATAGATTAGGAGAATAATTGTATGAGTAAAGCACACTGGTTTGTTGAGCCATTATCCGTTCTAGTCTTAGTCAGAACAGACTTGAACAAAGACAGTTCAGTTCAGTCGCTCAGTTGTGTCTGACTCTTTATAGCTCCATGGACTGCAGCATGTCAGGCCTCCCTGTCCATCACCAACTCATGGAGATTACTCAAACTCATGTCCATTGAGCTGGTGATGCCATCCAACCATTTCATCCTCTGCCGTCCCCTTCTCCTCTCAACTTCAATCTTTCCCAGCATCAGGGTCTTTTCAAATGAGTCAGCTCTTCACATCAGGTGGCCAAAGTATTAGAGTTTCAGCTTCAGCATCAGTCCTTCCAATGAACACCCAGGACTGATTTCCTTTAGGATGGACTGGTTGGATCTCCTTGCAGACCAAGGGACTCTCAAGAGTCTTCACCAACACCACAGTTCAAAAGCATCAATTCTTCAGGACTCAGCTTTCTTTACAGTCCAACTCTCATGTCCATACATGATTACTGGAAAAACCATAGCCTTGACTAGATGGACCTTTGTTGGCAAAGTAATGTCTCTGCTTTTTAATACACTAAGTTGGTCATAACTTTTCTTCCAAGGAGTCTTTTAATTTCATGACTGCAGTCACCATCTGCAGTGATTTTGGAGCCCCCCCAAAAATAAAGTCTGCCACTTTTTCCACTGTTTCTCCATCTATTTGTCATGAAGTGATGGGACTGACGCCATGACGTTAGTTTTCTGAATGTTGAGCTTTAAGCCAACTTTTTCACTCTCCTCTTTCACTTTCATCAAGAGGCTCTTTAGTTCTTCACTTTCTGCCATAAGGGTGGTGTCATCTGCATATCTGAGGTTATTGATATTTTTCCCAACAATCTTGATTCCAGCCTGTGCTCCTTCCAGCCCAGCCTTTCTCATCAATACTCTGCATATAAGTTAAATAAACAGGGTGACAATATACAGCCTTGACGTACTCCTTTTCCTATTTGGAACCAGTCTGTTGTTCCATGTCCAGTTCTAACTGTTGCTTCCTGACCTGCACACAGATTTCTCAAGAGGTGAATCACGTGGTCTGGTGCCTAGGGTAAATACCTAGTTCATTAACATAGCTTAAGAAAAACATTTCCATAAGGAAAACCCATTGGTTAGCTCATGGTTTGAGAAAAGTTAAGTTCAGGTGGAACCAGGTGTCGTCATGGCAACACAGAATTTTTTTTTTAAACCTCTTTTTAATTTTGTATAGAGAAGGGGAAAAAAATCTGGCACTTGTAGTTTGTTGCTGCTTAAGAAAGATATAAAAAATGTCTGACACCTACAGCATATTTTCTCCTTTGGGGGGCCCCTAACCTTCCTGCCTGTTACCCTCTCAGCTGGTATGCTAAAACTCCTCCATAACGTGATTCTATCTTTATGTTGGTAAGGTCTACAGTCCTGTCAGAAACCTATGTGTGTTCTGTCTTGTTTATTCATGATTTCTACTGTAATTGATCATATTCATGGCTCCGAATGGCTTGCCTTTACATCTGCATTTCAGTAGTAAGGCGGTCAAGAGGAAGAGGAGTGAAAATTCAATTTTTCAGAGTATGATCCCTGGAAGTTGCACAGATATCTCCATTTATATCCTTTGGACAGAATTTAGGCACTTGGCCACAACAAGTTGCATAATTGGCCAGGTATAGACATACATAAATGGTTTAAAACTATAGAGGTGGAGAATGCTTAGTTATTATGAATCTTTAGTTGAAGATTAAATAAAAAATATCACAAAGACTATTTGGAGAAAAGACAGTTTTTGAAAAAGAAACTGAGGTCGTATAGGACATGAAATGTTAGGTGTGTCTGGAGAATTAATGATACTGCATTTATATTGTGGTTTAATGTTTCCTGGACAGGCTAATCATCTTATATTGTTACTTTTTGTTATCAATGTAAGCAATCTTTTCTTTTCCTGATTCCAGATCCTACCTATGTGTTTGGGATTTCAAAATATGAGTGTGTCGAAGAAAAATTATTATTGGAGATACTTATACTGAGATCTCTGGGGACATAGTTAAATATTTTTTTTTTAATATATAATTTTACTGTTAAAAATATTTAGTGCCTGGGGAGAACATTTGAATAATAAATGTTTGATCTTTGCAATTGGTGTTCTTAGATTTCCTATCCTCCTGAGAATAATTCACAAATTTTTGATATCTTCCTACAGAGCACAGTAAGCATAAGTACTCCATGGGTCAAGTGTTGATTTATTTCCTGAAATTTTGGGTGATACTTAGAAAAGTATTCAATACATAAAGATGTATTTATTTATGTACCTTTCTAAGAATTTGTCCATTTCTTCTAGATTGCTCATTTAGTAATGGGAAAATTTAATAGAGTAATCAAAAAACATGAAGAAAAACAAAGTGCTAATCAAAGCATGCATAAAGTTGCCATAAAATGATCTGAGAGAAGAATCGTATTTTGAGGAGTTGAGTGAGATCCATTCAGTGAAGAATGGAATATCAGTATGCTCTGTTCAGCATGATGACAAAAGTATTAAATACTGAGTAGAGATGATTTTGTCTGAATAAATCTGTGTATATATCTTCTTAAAATATGTTCGAAATTTTAACTATTTTTGAAAAACTTATTTAGCTCTGAAAAACATGAAGATAATTGGTATGTAAAAAATTTAAATTTAAAAACTTGATTTCCATTTAGATATGTTTTAATTCACTTCTGTTCTATCTTATTATTAAACTTTAACCTCACTTTTCCAATCTTTTAAATCTTATTTTAGGAAAGGCATATGGGATACACGGGTGATTTATTATTGAGAAACTTTTCATTTTCAAATATGTTTCACTTTCATAATAGCTGATACAACTAAACATTATTGCATTCATAGGCTGACTTCTAATGATTTTGTAATTGAACTTTATTAATTTTTTTTTTTTTTTTGCAGTGTGTGTTGGGGAGAGTTTCTGTGTTAAATTGTTGAAGTTGAAGAAAGATAATTTGACATGGTAAAAGTTTGATTTAGGTGTTTAGTATATGCATTCTTACAATTTTTGTCATTGAGTCATTTGCATAAATAAAAATTTATCATTGATGGCTCCATAGTTATTTGCATATAAAGTGAATGTCCAGGAAAAATAATAGTCTCTTCCTTTACCCATATTTATCTACATCATTAACTGTATGATTTTGACAGCAGATCTTATTTTCTTATCTTAGAATTCTCCTATAAACTCCTCTGGATATTACTGAAAACAACTTTTATTTGTCCATATATGATTATTTTTATTTGTATAGTTGTATTTTCAATAATAGCATATGTTTCAGAGATTAGAAATAAACCTGGATATTCTAAATAGAGAAAACATTGTATTGTCTTCTCTATCTCCCATCACAAAAGCTTAATGATTTTATGTGTTTGATGAGGAAGATACCAAGGAAGTAACATTTCCCTAGAGATATCATTAATCTTTTGTTTAAGAAATATGCTATATTTGGTCTAAAACTATTTATACAAACTTTGACACTTCTAAGGAAACAATTTTAGAAAATACACTCTTTCAGCTCTTCATCACATTCCCCAGTTACTAGCTATACAACCCTGAAACAATTTATTCTCACTTGAAATATGCCTGTCATTGAAAATAGCTATATCTAGGTAATATTTCATAACTTACATGTTAGCCATACATTTTAATATCTTTATGATATGGAAATGTATGCCTCATAAACTTTTGTCAACAATTTTGAGATTTATTATGTGTTTGAAATTTTCCAAATGTTTACTCCTCATCTCTTAGGTGTGTTGATCTCAAAACTGGTCATCATTTTTAGTCTGTGTTGTAGACAAAGGATAAAATGGCAACTGTAAACAAGAGAAGTAGATGGAGAGAAATTTCACTGGGAACTACTTTCTTCTTGTAAATTTTATTTATTAATTTTATATACTAAGTTGCACATTTTTAATAATTTGTACAGTTTTAATTTTATTAAATTTTACTTATTATTTACACATTAAAGGCTTTCCTCAAATTCACTGTCTTATCACTAAAAACCCAACTTACCTTTCTAGGTTTCCATAAGTTTTGTCTTTATCTTTCTCTTGTTTTTAATTCTGACACCTCATATAATTTCCTGAGTACATAGTTATACATTTCTATCCATTCCTAAATCCTGTTTATTTATTTTTTTTTTCATTTTTACTTTAGCTAACCTACTCTCAGAGTCAAACCATGTAGAGGAAAACTGCTGCTTTTTGTTATATATTCAAGTCATCAGAATATTCTTGCTTATATTTTTTTCAGAACACAAATTGGAAAGGATGAGGATGGTGATAGATATCAAGGGAATGGAAGTACCAGTAAGGACACCAAATAAGTATATTCCTGATGTCTCATATGCATATACATAAAACTGGATCTCATTTGCCATGAAAGTAGATGAAACATGAATCAGACATTTGAGTTTGATTGAATAAAGTGGCAAAAGTGTACTAGTCCTATTTACTGATGATAGCTAGGTGTGTGTGTGTGTGTGTGTGTGTTAAATACAAAATATGAAGTAATGACTTGTATTTAGGTGCTCTTATGCAAAACAGAAAATGATGTCTATCATAATTCTTGTCCAAATTTAAGGGTGGAAAAGCATGCTTCTATGATTTAATAGTCCCCTTAATTTTCCTTGAATTTATTCACTTAAAATCAACCAACAATTAATATGATCACATATATTATTCAGTGGTGAAATTAGAAGGGAAACTTTGAATCAACTGTCCAGATACCCTGTAAATGCAAAGGATTGTTCTTTCTGGCATTAACCGTCTTTATAACATGAAGGAGCAGTGTGTTACCCATCTGAAATTTCAATTTGCTAACTTCACCTTAGACACTAGTTATCTCCCTTGTCACTTTCTCATTGGGAAGATTGTTTTCTTCCTTTCCATTTTTTTTTTCTATGTAGATCTCGAAAAGTAGAGGACATTAATGGGAAATCACACAAGACTGACAGTGTTTATCCTGGCAGGTTTGACTGATGACCCACAAATGAAAATTGTGTTATTTATTTTCCTACTTCTCACCTACTTGTTAAGCATCTCTGGTAACCTCATCATAATCACTCTCACCATGGTGGATCCTCACCTCAAGACCCCTATATATGTTTTTCTGAAAAAAAAAAAGTGGGGGAGGGAAGACCCCCATATATGTTTTTCTTCAGAATTTTTCCTTTTAAGAACTATTTTTTACTACTACATGCATCCCTAAATTTCTAGTTATTGTGGAAATGGAGGACAAAATTATTTTCTATAATGGTTGTATTGCACAATTGTTTTTTACCTTATTACTTGGAGCATTTGAACTTTACTTCCTGACAGCAGTGTCCATGACTGCTTTGTTGCCATCTATTAGCCCCTGCATGATAGAGCCATCATGAACAGTAAAATCTGCACACTTCTCGTCTTCTATTGTTGGATTGCTGGCTTTTTGATTATCTTTGTACCTCTCCTCTTAACCATAAACCTTGACTTTTGCACTTCCAACATTGTTGATCATTTCGTGTGTGACCCAGCTACCTTCCTGCAGATCTTCTGCTCAGACACACAGCTCACTGGGACAATGGGATTCATCTCTGCTTTGATGACTCTTGTGATTACATTGTCAGTGGTGACCACATCATATGCCTATATTGCGTTAGCAATTCTGAATATCCCTTCAGCTAATGAGAGGAAAAAAGTGTTTTCAACATGTCCTTCTCACATGATTGTGATATTTTCTTATGGCAGCTGCTTCTTCATGTATGTTAAACCATCAGGCAAAGATTATCTTTTTACAGGGGAATATTCAATACCTCCATTGCCCCACTTCTGAATCCCTTCATCTATAGCCTACAGAACCAATAGTGAAAAAAGCCTCCATGAATATGATACACACAGTTGTTTCTTTTTCAAACAAGTGAATAAGTTATTGTACAATATATTAAGGAAATAAATGAAGATGTCTATAATAATAATAATAATAATAATAATGCAATTGTAGTTTCCTCCCTTTTATTACATTTGATAATCATCCTTCTCCCTTTTCACACATATTTTTACAAAAGCCTTGTTCCAATTAAGCAAATTTTCTTCATGTTCTTCAATAGAAACTGTTTTTCTCATCTCTCTTCCTTTTACTCTGATTATGTAAAAGTATTTATCCTAGTTTTCAAAGCATTTCTTTTCTCTTTTAGTTTTAGTTATCAGGAATATAAGCTAGTTTTATGTAAGTTATATTTAATGTAGCAAGCAATGTAAACATTATTATGTTACTTTTGTATATAGGTTCAGTTCAGTTCAGTTCAGTCATTCGGTTGTGTCTAACTCTTTGAGACCCCATGGACTGCAGCATGCCAGTCTTCCCTGCCCATCACCCACTCCTGGAGTTTACTCAAACTCATGTCCATTGAGTCAGTGATGCCATCCAGCCATCCCATCCTCTGACGTCCCCTTCTCCTGCCTTTAATCTTTCAAAGCTTCAGGGTCTTTTCTAGTGAGTCAGCTCTTCACATAGGTGGCCAAAGTATTGGAGTTTCAGCTTCAGCATCAGTCCTTCCAATGAATATTCAGGACTGATTTCCTTTAGGATGGACTGGTTGGATCTCCTTGCAGTCCAAGAGACTCTCAAGAGTCTTCTCCAACCCCACAGTTCAAAAGCATAAATTCTTAGCCACTCAGCTTTCTGTATAGTCCAACTCTCTCATCCATACATTACCACTGGAAAAACCATAGCTTTGACTAGATGGACTTTTGTTGGCAAAGTAATGTCTCTGCTTTTTAATATGCTGTCTAGGTTGGTCATAGCTTTTCTTCCAAGGAGCAAGCATTTTTTTAATTTCATGGCTTCAGTCACCATCTGCAGTGATTTTGGAGCCCAGAAAAATAAAGTCAGCCACTGTTTCCACTGTTTTCCCATCTATTTGCCATGAAGTTGTGGGACTGATGCCATGATCTTAGTTTTCTGAA
The DNA here is from genome assembly GCA_020226075.1 of Hydropotes inermis. Lineage (NCBI taxonomy): Eukaryota > Metazoa > Chordata > Mammalia > Artiodactyla > Cervidae > Hydropotes > Hydropotes inermis. The sequence goes on along the minus strand of CM035276.1, from coordinate 215,264 downwards.
TGTTGAGTTTTAAGCCAACTTTTTCACTCTTGTCTTTCACTTTCAAGAGACTCTTTATTTCTTCTTTGCTTTCTGACATAAGTGTGGTGTCATCTGCATATCTGAGGTTAAAGATCAATATTAATTTATATTTTGTAATACTACCAATTTATTCATATATAATCTATTTAATGAGCTGAGATAAAAGTGTAGCAGAGATTAAACAATAGTGTTATTGCTAAAATTAGGAAATATTTTTTAAAATGACTATTATGTGACTTTCCATAGGAACTAGTTGTTTAGCTTCTATTTGAGAAATGTTAAGTTTTATAAGTAGTTCAATTATAAAAGAAAAGTGCATTATCTTGCTGGTTAATTTTAAAAATTAAATTTAAAAATGAAATACAGTAATTATTGGATGTTTATATACCCAATAAGCACCCCCTTCGATAACTTGAGACACTTCTGAAACTAATTAGAGAGTGATTGTAAATATCTGTTAAATGAAGGAGAACAATGATAACAAAATGTATTTATTCCTTTAAGAGTATCATATACCTGGGCATAAAGATATATACCTATATCTCCTAACAATGAAACCAAATAGTAGAATAAGCTGAATTTTGCCTTCCTTAAATAATTTTGAAATTCCTATACCTATTATTCCTATTATACCTTTGCTGGTAATAATCTGGATTTTATTCATTAAAACAATTTCTATGTTTGACCAAAATTTTAAAATATGAAATATAATTAAAACATTTTCACAGAGGCTGATTCATGTCAATGTATGGCAAAACCCACTACAACATTGTAAAGTAATTAACCAATTGAAATAGATAAATTAATTAAAAATTTTTCACAGGTACACAGTTTGTTTCTTGATGTTTTGCCAGAAATAAGTGAGCATTAAGCTGTAATATATTTTTTACTTTGTTTTTACTTTTGAATAGTATCTAAAAGAGTAGAAAAGGTAGTCAGGGAGAAATATACATATAGCATGTAATTGATTGGATTATTTTGCATATTTCTGTTCAGCTTGGTAATGAGGTGAACATTAACAGATATTTGATTCATAATAGTTTTTTTGAAAGAGTAAAATAATTATATTTTCTCTTGATTATTTGTATATCTACATTTTCCATTTTGAGAAAATAGATATCATCACGGAGCATGATATAACTTCTGGAAATTTTAAGAGCACGGTAAGTGAAAAAATATATATCATATATATATATATATATATATATATGTGTGTGTGTGTGTGTGTGTGTGTGTGTGTGTGTCTATGTGTGTGTGTCTGCATGTACAATATTGAGACAGTCTGACACAGGAAAATCTTAAGAATCTCTCAATATTCTCGTTATGATTCTGTTATGTGTTAACCAAGATGAGTTTGATTAAAAATACTTTGCCTTCCCGTTAAGCCATTAATTTTTCATTAGAGTACTCTAAAATGCTTCATTTAAATATTTTTCAATATCTGTCATCTATTAGTTACTTACCATAAAAGATACCTCCACACTCCTAATAAGTACTTAGCATTATTGAACAGGCATCCTCACTTCCAGTCTTCTCTTCCCAATTTCAGGCAGATTAAAGTTATATTCTCAATCTTCTCTACTACTTCTAATAGTCTATGATATATCACCTCCCATTAACACTGACCTCTGAATTCTGATTCCCCAGTAGTTTAATAGTGTTACTGTTGTTGTTTTTAATTGTCTTGAACAAGTAGCACAGCTTGTGAAGTTTAGGCAGGACTTACTTCTTAAGAGGAAGTTGGACTCTTTGCGACCCCATGGACTAGAGTCCATGGGAATTTTCCAGGGGAGAATAGTGGATAGCCTTTCCCTTCTTCAGGGGATCTTCCCAACCCAGGGATCAAACCCAGGTCTCCTGCACTGCAGGCAGATACTTTACCAGCTGAGCCACAAACATTTAGAATATATTGGTGATGGTTTAGTCACTAAGTTGTGTCTGATGATTGCGAAACCAAGGACTGTAGCCTGCCAGGTTCCTCTGTCCATAGGATTCTCCAGGCAAGAATGCTGGAGTGGTTTGCCATTCCTTCTTCGGGGGCTCTTCCAGACCCAGGAATTGAACCTGGGTCTTCTTCATTGCAGGCAGATTCTTTATCAACTAAACTACAAGGGAAGCTCTTTAGAATATATTACAACTATTCTTTTAATATAATTAGGAAGTATAATTCAAAAGACTTATATGCCCTCACTCTTTAAAACATCCATATTGTAGTAGTCACACTGGAAATATTAAAATAAATTGTGTTTTTGCAAATAGGGACTATGCAAATTATTTAACAGGAAAGAAGTCTTAGAATATCATGATCTCAAAAGCAGTTTGTTACATGACTGTATCATGTGATACTTATGCAGAAAAAAAAATAGGTACTCATGAATAGGATTCAGAAAAAGTTTCTTTCTTTGCTTGTCTGTTTAATATTACTTTTAACTAGTTATTGTGTGGTTTCAGTAAATACATAAAAGAAAAGTAAGAATCAATGACTGGAGATAGAGTTCATTCAGCTTAGACTGACAGATTAACCTTACTGCAAATTGTTATTTTCCTGTTTCCATTTTTGCAAGAATAATAATGTAGACTATGATTGAGAGCTTATCCTCTTGATCCTGCTGAATCTTTTCCTAAACATTTTAATATATATTTCCTCTGAAATTTCTCCTTCTAAAGAATCTCATTCCCACTGGTCTATAAATTCCTGATAACCACTGTGAAGTGAAGTGAAGTGAAGTGAAGTGAAGTGAAGTGAAGTGAAGTGAAGTGAA